>JANAVB010005799.1:3176632-3454132 GCA_029216955.1 Iris pallida
AGTCACAGTTCCAATTTTGGAATCTATGACACAAATCGAGACGTACCGTGGACTAACTAGTCAAACGTCATGAACTCAATGATCCGAGGGTTCATCTTAGTAGATTTCAGTGCTATGAATTCAATTATGGCTAATCGTGACCAAATCGGTGAATCACCGATCAAATATGAGTTCAATAAATTAAATAAAATACTAACCAAAATTATGAACTTATGACAAAATTATATGTTGTAGATCTTAGTGTCAACTTTCCAAAACTTCAAAGGGATCACAAAACGGAGTTCAGGATTTTATGGAATCTCGAAAACTATACGATGTGTCGAGTTTTGGACAACAGCAATAAAATAAATTTCTAGAAATTCACAAAACTATATCAAAAAAACTAGATATTATGAAATCTGGCCTCGGACGATTCCAACAGAAAAATGGTGCGCCAAAAGGACTTCTGGTTTGTCTGCAATCGCTCCTCGAAGTCGAAAATCCTCCAAGATCAAACTCCCAAAATTGGCCACAAAAGAAACTAGGGTTCTGAAAATTAGCTTAATATAATATATATATATAATATTATAATATTATATATAATATATATATAGAGAGAGAGAGAGAGAGTATATAGAAGAGGAGGAGAGTATATATAAGAGAGAAGAGTATATATATATAGAGAGAGAGAGATATTATATATATATAGAGAGATATATATATATACTCTCTCTCTCTCTCTCTCTCTCTCTCTCTCTATATATATATATTATATATATATATCTCTCTCATATATATATATATATATTATATATAGAGATAGAGAGAGAGAGAGAGAGTATATATATATTTAATATATATATAATATTATATATATATATATATATATATAAATATAATATATATATATATATATATATTGTAGTTCAAGTGGCTAGGCGCACCCGGCACTTGGGGCATCGGACGGCGTTCGAGCCCCCACGGGGGCGGCTTAGTGGCTCGCCCACGGCCCCCGCCCCCGGGCCAAGCGGTGGCTGGGTGTCTTTGACACGGCCGCTTGGTTTTAAAAAAAAAAAAAAAAAAAAAAAAAAAAAAAAAAATATATATATATATTATATATATATATATATATATATATATAGAAAAATATATATATATATAAGAGAGAGAGAGAGGGAGTCGGTGGCTTGCTTGAGCCGCGGCTCAGCTACCATATTGCATCATCCTGGGCTTCCCACCCAGGATCCAATGGCCTAGCTTCTGGTCAGTTGGGCTAAATGTCAGCTGGAGCCATGGCTCCATAATAGGAAACTCAGCATAGTCAACGATGACTGTGCTGACAGCTAGCCAATCTGAACGACTGACAGGTGGGCCAGCAACTGATTACTGGGCTCTGACTGGATAAATGTTGATTTAAATTCAAAATCATTTAAAAATTATTTTAACTTTAAATAAATCCAAATAAATAATATAGAAATCCCAAAAAAAAATCCTAGAAAATTCTACAAATTATTTTTATGTGTCTAGAACGTAAATAATAATATTTTATCTCAAAATATTATCATATGACCACACAGTAAATCCCAAAAGCCTATGGAAAATTAAATTCTATAGGTTTTATTTATTTAACAATCCCAAAAAATTTTCAGAAAAATCCTAGAAAATTCTAAAAAATATATTTCCAATTGTCTAGAGCCCAAATAAAAATATTTGGTCCTCCGTCAAAGAAGCCTATAAAATAATAAGCCTATAGATATTAATTATCTAAAAAATCAAAAATTCTAATAAATAAATAATATATATGGGCTACCTAGAGACTAGATGTGACCTAAAAATTACCCTAGGCTTGGTTGTGGTCCCTTGTGATCCCAAAATCAATCCTTAAATAAGAAAATAAAAAATTTATAGAAATCGGGTGCTACAAAATATCAGTGTACATGATAGGGGTGACAATAGAGGAAGCAGTGAAGGGTCCAGCCACCAGCAACGTATTGAGACTCTCGAGGTAGAGCTCCAGACATTGAGTGAGTCTATGCAAGCTTTGACCCAGGTGGTTCTAGAGCTCAAAGATAGACTATCACCAAAGGCTACCGCTCTAACAAACCAAGATCTGGGGACCAACAGGGAATCTAACGCACCCTCCCATGTTCCTATCATGATCGACATTCCTATCTTACCGCAGTTATTCACCCCGATTTCGAAGGATGTACATGAAGCTCTTAAGGAATTGCAGGCTCATTTCGATGCCAAGGACAAGCGGGAAGCACTCCAAGAACTTGGAATTCATCAATCATATCCTCCTGAGTGGAACAATGCGGTTTACCCTTCCAAGTACAAACCACAGCTCTTGACCCCGTTCGACGAAAAAGAACCTTTCTATCACCATCTGACATATTTTGTGTCTATGACTGGACACATGCCGCGGGACGATGCCTTGCTCACGAACCTGTTCTTTGGAGCATTACGGAGGTGACTTACTAATGGTTCTATAGCCTTCCTGATAGCTGCATCTCCTCCTTCGAAGACCTCAAGCGTCTTTTCTTTCACGATTTTATGAAGGAGGAATAGATATAACAATGTCCTCCCTCATGGACATTGCTCAGAAAGAAAAGGAGCCGGTTTGCACCTACATCGAACGCTTCCGTCAAGCAGCTTTGAGACTACCACCTGGCACCCCCGAGTCTGTACTGATGAATACATGTCGTAAAAACTTTCTACAGATAGTTAAACTCTGGACCAACTCCACTCAATGAAAGGACTAGACAACATTTATCATTAGCTCTGAAATGCTGAAAAGAATGCCAGAGAAGCCCGACTCATGGGAGTAAACTTTCCAACTATCTATGATAAGAAAAAGCGTCCTTCCGGCAACAACACTGTCAACAACGGCCGAGACAGAAAAAGAAAGCATGCCTTGACCGTCAACATTTTCAAAGGTTCAGCTTCATTAAACCAAAAGTCGGCATAGATGACGGAGAATTACTTCTTCAATGGTGACGATGTGTTGGAGCTCTTCAATATGTTGATGAAGGGAATAAGCTCTAGTTTTCCCCTTATAAACGACCTGACGAGTCGGGCAAGGTGGACAATCCTAAGTATTATCACTATCACCAGTACGTCCGTCATCCAACGTGACTACTATGTGTTGAAGAAGCAGATACAACGGGTGATTAATGCCAAGGTCCTCACTCTTGACTATGAGGACAAGACAGTCACTACAACACATGGTGACCCTCCAGTTTGGTGACTTCCCAGCAACAGAGGCCCAGGATGGTGTCACCCCGATCTCCAAGGCGACAATAGAGGTTGTTAACCTACCACCAGCTCGCAGCGATGCTACAGGATTGGTTCCGCTTACAATATCGCAAGGCAAAGTGATGTGTATCCATCCCAATCTTGTCGAAGACTTGATGTAGCCAACGGCTAATGTAGTGCCCCGTCCCGCAAAGTCAATCGGAGAAATCGAAACGCCGACGGCATTCAGACTTGGCCTTACAACGGAGACTCGAAGACATCGCTCAGGTGGGGGAGTTTCGGTGAACTTGGCTCATCTCTGCCTTCACTTAATAATTCGTGTGGTTTCAACTTACACAAGTAGGCTAATATAAAAGCTACGAACGTACATAGCTAAGGGAATAATCCCGACCCGTCGAAACGTCTTAGAACATAGAAAAAGGGTCCTACGGTCTCAATAGAAGTCGGCTCAGCGTGCTTTAAAATGACACTCAGTCCTTCGTCTCGTGGCTTGGGAGAAGGAAAGTGGATATTCGACACAAACGATGAGTTAGCCTAAGTCATAGGCGTTGCCCGCATAAATGCTCGATAAAGCATGCACGTTTCTACTGCGCAAGGCTTGACATAGCCTTGGCTCATCCCTCGGGTTAAGTTGTAGGCTTGAGTTAGTTAGGCAAAGTTATGCCGATCGACCTAAGTAATTCCAAGTGCCGTCCCGCTCGTTCTGCGATTGTCAAGTCAAATAGTCCCACGATCTCATGGGCCGTCATATAACGTATGACTTGGGTGATAGCGTCGCGTAAGACAGAAGTCAGTTAAAGGCACGAGCCTCGGTTGGCACGATGTAAAGTTAGCCACGGTCCATGGCACTTAAGGAATACGTTTTGTTCAAGTTAAGTTGGAAGGCTACGTAGTAGTCGTTCCCTCGAGTTCAAGGTGTTTCGAGGCGGTCCCTCGGTTGGGAGTCTCGCGTTCCTATCTACGTTGAGTATTCGAGGCGGTCCCTCGGTTGGAAGTCTCGCGTTCCTATCCACGTTAAGTGTTCGAGGCGGTCCCTCGGTTGGGAGTCTCGCGTTCCTATCCACGTTAAGAAGTTCGAGGCGGTCCCTCGGTTGGGAGTCTCGCGGTCCTGAGGTACGTTATGCCAAGTGTGATTCAGAGCACGAGTTGCTAAGTATAGTTCCGGTCGTACCAACAAGTAGGCCATGCATTTACGTGAGTTTAGATGTCTCGTAGGTGCGTGGTCATTGGACACCTTGTCGACAAGGATTTTTGCCTAGACTGGTTATACGTCGGGGCACCGGGCCCAGTCATCCTAGGGGGTAGACGTTATAGCAATGCATGCTTTTATTGCGTGGGTAGTCGGGGGCTTTACATGGGGCTAGCTACCTTGCATCGAAGGACCCGCCACCTACCCGAGCTATGTCCGCAATGGCTTGTCATGCCATTGGCCTTTCATATAGATAATTGGCATGCTAAGCGGCGAATCCGCATGCACGGTATCGGTCGTAACAAAGGAAGCGTAAGCACGGTATGCGATGTGTTGTGAAATGTGTGCTCGGTTGCACCAAAGTATTATAAAGCCTACGATTCGTTTATACGTAAAGGCATGTGCTTCGGCACGAGATACGTTATCGTACTTGAGTTCTCAACATCGGTTCCACAAGTTGGGTTATACGTTTCGAGTTAAGTCGAGAAGGGCCGTAGGGCAAGTATTTGACACGACCTAGTCGTTACGTCCAAGAGTATGGTGCGAAAGATAAGTATGAGTCGGTACGTTGACAGTGCAAGCACGAAAAAGGTCTAAGCGGCAAAGTATGGGTACGTTATTAGCGCCAGGCACGGAGATGGTCTACCGACACTAAATAGGTCGAGCGTCGGTCCTAAAATCGATCCTAAGGCAAGACTAGAAAGACAATCGTAAAGGGGCTTGTATTTCACAAAGTAAAATAAGCGTGTCGGTTTTGTATGGGTGGGCGAGGAGCTCACTCCACCAGTACAGTTGAGTACTGACACCCACACAGTGTTTATGTGCAGGCACAGGTAGAAGCTCGTAGTGCGGGGCTCGCTTGGATGCGTCGAGGCACGGAGTTCCTTGGTGATTCGAAGCTTGCGGCCGCGTGAAGACCAGACTTATACGGGACATAATGTATGGACATCGCCTTCCGAAGCTTCCGCTGGATTCAAGTATCGTATCGAGAGATAAGAGAGGAAGAGCAGAGTGATTTGTAATGTGAGGCGAGTGTATTGAGTGATTGTAATCTCGGCCTTGCGCCCCCAATGTAATCGTTGTTTCGATATCAATAAAAGAGCTTCTTTTGAATGAATTGTGTTTTGTTCTAAATTTCTGCTGCGTGTTCAATGTCTCTGCTTGGGACTTCTGGGCGACGATCCCGTCGCCGTCGCTGTAATCGGCCGTTATGGAACCCGCCTTGCACGAGCGCAATCTAGGCTCGTGCGGCATCATGCCTTAGCGAGGATGATCGCTTCTACGGGAGCGGGGCGTGACATAATGGTATCAGAGCTCGGCTTTACGTCCTTGGACTATCGATTGAATTCTTTAACTCCGTTGTTTCGCAAACTCTGAATTGTACTTCCGCAACGCGATATCGTTGGTGCGCTCTCTCTCAAACGTTCCTCGGCATGTCCATACAATAAGTCTAATATTTTTGAAAGCTCGTAACGCGTTCAATCGAACGCATCGATAGATGATGACCTTTGGGCCGAACGGTGTCGACCTTGAGTTGATTGAAAATGCGTGCTAAAGTTAGCAAGTCGCGTACGTGCCTAACGAGTCCTACATCGACATGAGCAAATGAGCGTGAAAACTCGGAGTATAGTCCATACGGGATGGTTATGCGGCACAACTTAGTCCGCATATCGCGTACCTCGACCTTTTGATGCAAACGTGTTCAATTTTTGCTGCGTGTTCAATGTCTCTGCTTGGGACTTCTGGACGACGACCCCGTCGCCGTCGCTGTAATCGGTCGTTATGGAACCCGCCTTGCACGAGCACAATCTAGGCTCGTGCGGCATGACGCCTTAGCGAGGACGATCGCTCCTACGGGAGCGGAGCGTGACATAATGGTATCAGAGCTCGGCTTTACGTCCTTGGACTACCGATTGAATTCTTTAACTCCGTTGTTCCGCAAACTCTGAATTGTGCTTCCGCAACGCGATATCGTTGGTGCGCTCTCTCTCAAACGTCCCTCGGCATGTCCATACAATAAGTCTAATATTTTTGAAAGCTCGTAACGCGTTCAATCGAACGCATCGATAGATGATGTCCTTTGGGCCGAACGGTGCCGACCTTGAGTTGATTGAAAATACGTGCTAAAGTTAGCAAGTCGCGTGCGTGCCTAACGAGTCCTACGGCGACATGAGCAAATGAGCGTGAAAACTCGGAGTATAGTCCATACGGGATGGTTATGCGGCACAACTTAGTCCGCATATCGCGTACCTCGACCTTTTGATGCAAACGTGTTGCAACCGATATTAAGTACCGCTTGGTCGGGAACGGAGATACACTTGGAGTGTATATCGATAGGAACGTTATCAGACTAACGCTTAGGCGTACACGGAAGATTGTTCTGGATTTTGAGGAATAGTACGAACGACTTTGTGCGTCGATGCGACGTGAACGATTACGCTAGGGATTCGTCGAACGAATCCGAAACATGTCCTAGCGAATAACGCGAACATGATTTAGACTAGATCGGATGACTCGAATCCCGAGTGGTGTATGGTCCATCTTGGAAAGCATTCGAGCGAAAGATTGAGGATTGTACGAGCGTATGAAATGCGAAAACGATTGAGTTCGAATCGAGAAGATTGATACGGATCGTAGACGAAAAGTTAGCACGGCAGGTAGATAGCGTGCACGAAAGGTTTGACTTTGAAGTTACGCAAACGACTCTGAGGATTGAAATCGATGTTGCTCGATGGTTTGAATTAGTAAGGAATGATGCGAATTGAGGAAATACATTAGTCGATGACTTGAGATAGACGGATAAACGATACGTGAATTTGGGTTGAAGAAATTGATGTGGTGAACGGTTCGAGGAGATTATCCAGTCGGACGATAGCATCATTCGCACGACTCGGAATTCATTGCAAACGAAGATCGTCAGGTTACGTATATCGTCGATGGTATTGAGGCGTATCAAAGATGATATGCAATAACTCGGAGGTACTCGGACTCGGTGAATGACGATCGTGCAAGTGCTATTATTCGGTTGGATGCCATACTTAAAATTTTGATTAAGATGAATACTGGATAAAAGTGATCGTGTCTTGATGGTTACGCGGATAACCACAGCGTCGACAGTCTTGTCTTGTGCGAGCGCAACTCCAGTCTCGCACATGCGTTGCGTCGGATTTGGGACGATCATTCCGTGTGAGCGCTGACATGGTGATTCATGTCGCAGGAATATTCGAACTCAGAAAATTTGGACGCGGCAACTTTGATTGTCCTGACTTGTTGGTTTGATGTGAAGTCAAATTCGAGGATGTTAGGACTTACGAATGATGATTGAATGAAACTTGAGGATTGAGAAGGTCCAATCCGCGCATCGTGAATGAACTAGTCTTGACCCAAAACAAGTGTTACGTCCCGATGAGAATGATTATCTCGCGGGTACGTGCATGGTGATTCGTGCCCACCGTGGATGATCGGACTCGCGTGAGATCGAAGCGTGGCATACTGTTAAGTCAGACGACCTTGTGATCGATTTCGTAAATTGGAATAGATAATTTTGGAAGTATGAAATATGAATTATGAATTTGCGATGAATCGTGTCGTAGCATGCTTGACTTCGAAAGATTGATAGGCGGATTATGTCGAACGTGTTCGAAGAGATAGACTATACGAAACGGCTTGATGAACGAACGATATTGATATGACGTAAAATTTGTTGAAAACGAGAGTTATCGTAGGATGGCTTTACTGAACGACTCGAACCCCGTGCTATGAATATTGGGATGTGCGTAGGGAATCGATGCTCGATATTTAAAAATCGGAGTGATGCGAGCTTGGGTAGAAAACCCCGTACCAACAATTTGGTTTGACCTTAGGATGGGGTCAGTATTGATATCGTTGTTTGGGAACTATGATTCCAGTACTGACGAAAAGACAAAGCCTAGCGGTTAGACATGCGTTCGAGCACGAAACGATAGGTGTTACGGATGCACCACTGCGAGTCTCGGCTGACATGCACGTATATCAGGGGCGCCCAAATATGTGCACGATCCGACTCAAGTGGTGATGGTGGATTCTCTATCATGAGGCTTGGCTGAAATGCATGTATTTTGGGGATGCTTGGAATATGTGCACGATCCAACTAAGTGATACGTTGAATCAAGTGAGACTTGAGGAACGGGAAAGTGTCGTGGGTTTTGAGATCGTGAGTTTCGAAGAAATGGTGATGGTAATGCGATCATTGATTTGAAACGAGTTCGAATGTTGGTTGATTGGTTGGTATGCCTTATGACTAAGTTAGCGATAGCACGAGCATGGCTCGAAAGCGAAGAACGCGTAGGCGAAATGTATACGATTAAGTCTTGGCCATAGAAATGGTAGGGTGGTTTGCCTTCAGGAAAGTCTCGAGGACGAGACTTGTTCTGAGTGGTGTATGTTGTAGTGCCCCGTCCCGCAAAGTCAATCGGAGAAATCGAAACGTCGACGGCATTCAGATTGGCCTTACAACGGAGACTCGAAGACATCGCTCAGGTGGGGGAGTTTCGGTGAACTTGGCTCATCTCTGCCTTCACTTAATAATTCGTGTGGTTTCAACTTACACAAGTAGGCTAATATAAAAGCTACGAACGCACATAGCTAAGGGAATAATCCCGACCCGTCGGAATGCCTTAGAACATAGAAAAAGGGTCCCACGGTCTCAATAGAAGTCGGCTCAGCGTGCTTTAAAATGACACTCAGTCCTTCGTCCCGTGGCTTGGGAGAAGGAAAGTTGGTATTCGACACAAACGATGAGTTAGCCTAAGTCATAGGCGTCGCCCGTGTAAATGCTCGATAAAGCATACACGTTTCCACTGTGCAAGGCTTGGCATAGCCTTGGCTCGTCCCTCGGGTTAAGTTGTAGGCTTGAGTTAGTTAGGCAAAGTTATGCCGATCGACCTAAGTCATTCCAAGTGCCGTCCCGCTCGTTCTGCGGTTGTCAAGTCAAATAGTCCTACGATCTCATGGGCCGTCATATAACGTATGACTTGGGTGATAGCGTCGCATAAGACAGAAGTCAGTTAAAGGCACGAGCCTCGGTTGGCATGATGTAAAGTTAGCCACGGTCCATGGCACTTAAGGAATACGTTTTGTTCAAGTTAAGTTGGAAGGCTACGTAGTAGTCGTTCCCTCGAGTTCAAGGTGTTTCGAGGCGGTCCCTCGGTTGGGAGTCTCGCGTTCCTATCCACGTTAAGGTGTTTCGAGGCGGTCCCTCGGTTGGGAGTCTCGCGTTCCTATCCACGTTAAGGTGTTTCGAGGCGGTCCCTCGGTTGGGAGTCTCGCGTTCCTATCTACGTTGAGTATTCGAGGCGGTCCCTCGGTTGGGAGTCTCGCGTTCCTATCCACGTTAAGTATTCGAGGCGGTCCCTCGGTTGGGAGTCTCGCGTTCCTATCCACGTTAAGAAGTTCGAGGCGGTCCCTCGGTTGGGAGTCTCGCGGTCCTGAGGCACGTTATGCCAAGTGTGATTCAGAGCACGAGTTGCTAAGTATAGTTCTGGTCGTACCAACAAGTAGGCCATGCATTTACGTGAGTTTAGATGTCTCGTAGGTGCGTGGTCATTGGACACCTTGTCGACAAGGATTTCTGTCTAGACTGGTTATACGCCGGGGCACCGGGCCCAGTCATCCTAGGGGGTAGACGTTATAGCAACGCATGCTTTTATTGCGTGGGTAGTCGGGGGCTTTCCATGGGGCTAGCTACCTTGCATCGAAGGACCCGCCGCCTACCCGAGCTATGTCCGCGATGGCTTGTCATGCCATTGGCCTTTTATATAGATAATTGGCATGCTAAGCGGCGAATCCGCATGCACGGTGTCGGTCGTAACAAAGGAAGCGTAAGCACGGTATGCGATGTGTTGTGAAATCTGTGCTCGGTTGCACCAAAGTGTTATAATGCCTACGATTCGGTTATACGTAAAGACACGTGCTTCGGCACGAGATACGTTATCGTACTTGAGTTCTCAACATCGGTTCCACAAGTTGGGTTATACGTTTCGAGTTAAGTCGAGAAGGGCCGTAGGGCAAGTATTTGACACGACCTAGTCGTTACGTCCAAGAGTATGGTGCGAAAGATAAGTATGAGTCGGTACGTTGACAGTGCAAGCACGAAAAAGGTCTAAGCGACAAAGTATGGGTACGTTATTAGCGCCAGGCACGGAGATGGTCTACAGACACTAAATAGGCCGAGCGTCGGTCCTAAAATCGATCCTAAGGCAAGACTAGAAAGACAATCGTAAAGGGGCTTGTATTTCACAAAGTAAAATAAGCGTGTCGGTTTTGTATGGGTGGGCGAGGAGCTCACTCCACCAGTACAGTTGAGTACTGACACCCATACAGTGTTTATGTGCAGGCACAGGTAGAAGCTCGTGGTGCGGGGCTCGCTTGGATGCGTCGAGGCACGGAGTTCCTTGGTGATTCGAAGCTTGCGGCCGCGTGAAGACCAGACTTATACGGGACATAATATATAGACATCGCCTTCCGAAGCTTCCGCTGGATTCAAGTATCGTATCGAGAGATAAGAGAGAGAGAGCAGAGTGATTTGTAATGTGAGGCGAGTGTATTGAGTGATTGTAATCTCGGCCTTGCGCCCCCAATGTAATCGTTGTTTCAATATCAATAAAAGAGCTTCTTTTGAATAAATTGTGTTTTGTTCTAAATTTCCGCTGCGTGTTCAATGTCTTTGCTTGGAACTTCTGGGCGACGACCCCGTCGCCGCCGCTGTAATCGGCCGTTATGGAACCCGCCTTGCACGAGCGCAATCTAGGCTCGTGCGGCATCACGCCTTAGCGAGGACGATCGCTCCCACGGAAGCGGGGCATGACAGCTAATCCCGCCAACAAGTCCAAGGAAAAGAAACCTAAGTCTTGTCGTATGGTCTCTACCACGATCAACGAAGCTTTGGTAGGCAAGACTTGGTCCAGTCAGACCTACCAACAGGGTAATCCATACTTGGAGAAAGATACACCCCCACCCACCATATCTCATATTCCAGTATCATCTGAAGCAGGTCTGTCTCAGCCTCATATGATGGATAAACATAAACAGGAGACCCATATTGATAAATCTCTAAAGAAAGACTCTACAACAGGGTTAACCAAACCTTACAACTTCGATATATTGGCACAGCTTGCACATACATTGGGGAGGTTGTCACTCTTTGAGCTTATTCGTCTCTCCAAAGAGACCCGGGATGCCTTGAGCGAGGCATTGCAACATGCTGACTCCTTTCTCAGCTAGGTTCGACAGCCCAAAGAGGACCTTATAGCATGCCCACAATGTCATAATGTGGTTGAGACGATCCCGAACATCATGTTCTCTCAGCAAGACATGTTGCTGAAGAACAATAGACATAACAGACCCATGTACTACACATGATATATTGGCACCATCAAAGTAGACTGGATGTACATAGATCTGGGATCCTCTCTCAGCATTATCCCTCGGAGCTTGCTCCAAGCCCTAGGCATACCGATGTATCAGCTATCTGCTTCCAACACAACTATCAGCGGCTTCAATGCCAGCAGAAGCAGCCCCTTGGATAAGATTCGCCTGAAATATCAAGTAGGCAATCTACAAACTGAAGTGACATGATACGTTATTAATGCTGATCTATCCTATAACTACTTGTTAGGGCGTCCCTGTATACACGAATACATGATAATACCGTCCACGCTCCACCAATGCATGAAGTATATCGATAACAGCGAAAGGGCCAAGACGGAGTTTGCTAATATTGATCCCTTCAAAGGGATCGATGTTTACTATGCCGACGCATACCTCTACCAGTCGGTCCATCAAGATGAACAAGATGCTGACGACAATAATAAGGCGAAGGCAAAGGTAACTTTCGATGAACCCGCGAGGTATGATGCGCTACTCACAAAAGGCGTATATCTCTTGTAGAAGCCTAAAATATATAATCATCATCATGCGCTACTCACAAAAGATGCCAAGACTGAAGTTATCAGATAGCGCCAGACAATAAATGGCGCCAGGCATCAGATGGTGCTGGCTTCAGATGGCACTGACTGACACATGGTAGTCTTCTCGGAGAAGCCAAACGACAGTCATTATGATTTACAGTACGTCAGTCGAGAAAAATCGATTTCAAATCCCAAACGTGCGACGCTCGAGAAGATTGTGTCAGATTTGTCATAATGACTGACAGCTGCCTCGTGCCATTCGTAGTTGGCATGAGATAATCAGTATCACTATATTAAGCAGAGTGTATTAAACAGCAAATAGTGCCTGGCGCCATTCAATAGTTGGCGCCATCTGATCAAATCATCCAGAACCAGTTAGATAATGTGGCGTGTGTGCCACTAATTGTAACGCCCTGGTCCCAAATACTTGAGACTAGGTACGTATCATGCCAGCTGTATACATATGAGTAAATATACAGCTCGTATGTATACATAAGCTGTAAAATGTAGAAAGCCAAGACACTAAATCTCATCCACAAAGATAAATGATAATATAAAAGCAACTTTGAGTTTGTCATGTATACAATCGTTGGGCGGAGACAAAGTCCACTACCAACTAATTTAAATAGAGGGAAAATATACAAAGAAAGTGATTGATCGAGCGAAGCAAATGACGAGTCCAAAAGCAATCATCACGAAGGATAGAGCGCAAGTCATGGCCTTAGCTAGAGCACCTGCAAGAAATCACGAAAACACACACCTGGAAAAAAACCAGGTCCTCAGAGGGACGTAACAAGACACATAATATCATGCCAATAAACTGAATAATAAAAGCTCAACAGAAAAGTATGCATGAGTAAAGGTTCCTAACCATTCTATGTGACATGCATTTTGAGGACAACGTTCTACGCAGGGGCTGTAACGGATTCACGCAAGAAAGTAATAGAGAGTGGCCAGCAAGTAGCGCTCATCCGAGACGCTATCGACCTGGGCAGAAGGTAGTGCTCATGAGAGTCACCCTCGGCCCAAAATGTGTGTAAAAATGAAATGTAGCCCCTACGCTAATAACTGTCCCCTTCCCCCAATGATACTATACATGCGTCGACTCCAAGATACTGTTTAATCCTTAATAACTGCCAAAGTCTTCTACACAATCTATTAGCAGTTATATTCTAACGCATGCGCACGAGGGATCAGCCCACACGCAAGTGACTCCTACATGATACTCAAAACTCTCACACACAACTCGTGTACAATCGTGACAAGTCAATAAGATACACTAAATTTGACGGTAGTCCCTTAACTCTAAGCCAATTGTATAAAATATAGTAATTTGCATTTATATATAATTTAAAAAGAAACAACTAAAACATGCATGATATTGAGCAGAAAATTTAAACAGTAAAGGCAAGGTGTCTTGCTTGAGGTTATGTGCAAAAGGGAATAATCCAGTAGCTCGAACAGACCAATAGATGAAGCAAGAAAAGCCAAATGCCGCAGATGATTCCGGATGCTGCAAAAAACTTCACGAACGAGTTTGGAATATAAGATATGCCTATGAAACACCTGTCCAGAAGTTAAATTTTGGAACAGGTGTAAAATCATAATTTTGGATCAAAACGATGTCCGCCGTTGGACCCGCTTTGTACCGAAATGCGCGCCAGAACCTACGGTCTCTAAAGTCGTCAAACTACATGTCTACAAATTTGTTTTGATAAGACAAACCCAATGATATGTCCAATTTTGAATTCCGGTGGGCTGTGCACAAACTCGCCCGTTGAGTGGGATTGTGGGCCCGCCAAAATAGCGTCCCGATCAACGGTCTCAGAATCGGACCAAACTTGGTTCGCAGGACCAGAAAAATATTTTGAGTCCAATGGCGCAAGTTTCATCGCAATATGATGAGTGTGCACAAAGTTGTGACTTAATTTGCAAAGGATTGATACAGGGTATCTCGACGGATACGCACTGATTTCGTCGCGCATATGCAACAAAATCGGATTCCGTCAGTTTCCACACGTCGACAACATTCATACGCGCCTTTCGATGCGTATAGTGCGTGACCACATCATCCGGTTTGTCGGGACGGACGCCGTATCGGGATATTTTTCTACTTTTTGAAAACATAATTTACAATTTTTGGGGAAACTTTAACAACGTGTAACTTTCTACATACTAAATAAAAAGTGAATCCAAAAGGTGCGTTACAATCTCGGTTATGTTGTCTTTGACTGCCTTCAATTATTTTTTTACGAAAGTTTAATGGACAGCGAAAAAAGTGGCTGACAAGTTGATGTTTAGAATTGGTTTTTAACAGTCCAGAAAATTTAAATTTTTTGCTAACTTCGGTTTGATTTTTCGAACAAGTTAGATGGTTTTGTTAAGATCCATCTGAAGGATATCGAAGAGGGTTAAGTCTACTTTCCAGAACATTTTACGGATCGAAAATCGGAGTTACGAGCAAAAAGTTACGACGTGGGGAAGTGGGATACCTTGAGTGGGAAAACTGCTCCGTGGATGACGAGGGGCTGACTTTTGATGCTCCGTTCGTCATGCACACAACTCCGTTGCTGGTGAAACAAACTCGTAGACGAAGAGGGTATGTTCTACCACAATTTTCGTTTTGGAAGTTTAGAGTTTAGAGGTCTGTGGAAAAAGTTATATGCATAACAAGTTGACCCCACTCCTAATACTCGTGGGGTTAGGATATTACAAAATTCCACAAAATTTTACAATCAGCGCTTGGGGGGGGGGGGTTTCTTTTCCGCTGACTTCAGCGGTGGGCCCGCCCACTTAAGTGGGCGGCTGTACTTTTTTCTTTTTCTTTTTCTTTTTCTTTTTCTTTACTTTTTTCTTTTCTTTTCTTTAAATCTTTTATAGATAAAACTATATATATTCAAAAAAATCATTTAAATACAAATAACATTTAAATATCACATATCCACATATTTAATATATTTAAATATATCTACATATATATATATATAAATTTATCTTACAATAAATCAATCTCAATAATAATAATAATAATAATAATATCTGAATAGAATGAACATATTTTAATCTCCATGAAATAACTTAAATTATAATAAAATATTAATCGTCCCAATAGGTGAACTTTACCGCTCATCCATGTGTGGGTCCAAAAATTTTATACCATCTTGTAAAATATTATTTTATTAATAAAATATAAATTTTGTACCAAAAGTCAATAATATTCAAAAAGTCTCAATATTATTTAAAAATATTTGTACACACATGAAATATCCCTACATGGCCATCTTGGTCCCACCAGATGCCTACATGGACTTAAATTTGGTTCGGGCCATGTTCGGGCTGAATTGGCCAAACCGGGTCATAAAAAAATAACTAAAACCATAAAATTTATAAATCAATTTTTAAGTCTAATAAAATAATAATAAATAAATTTTAAAAAAATAAGAGTTTTACATCCTACCCAACTTACAAGTGTTTCATCCTCGAAATTAAAAATAAGTAGGGATTGAAAAGGTCACATGGGTATATCGATGAGGAATCATCAAATCACAACGTTCAACAAAACATGAATTAGAAAATCATGATTTAGATAAATACGAAATAATCATGGATATGGCTAATTAATGCAAGAATAAAAATGATCAAGTGTTTTAAGTAGTTCAAGATAAAACACGAGTTTAAAGAATAGAACAGAATCGAGTAGATTAAGGGGAAAAATAATTTAGAGACTTAAGAGGGATGGTTCCTTGAGAATAGTTGTATATTGGTCGTCCAGGTTGCGGGCATGATTAAGAGAACGATTTGAATCATCCTCAAGTATCAAGAATGATTAGAAGGTCACGATAGTAGGTACGGAATCGACGAGTAGTTCAAAGCGAGGATATAGTCACCTTGGTTGGTCCATGGCTAACTATCTTGGCAATAGATGGTGGGACAACTAAAGCAATACTTTGAGTCTATCTATCAAGTACAGTGTCTGTTCTTTCTAAAGTAAGTAAAGCCCACAACAAAAGAGTTCAAAGACGATGCTATTCAGTACGAAATACGATGTTCATAGGCGACAGGAATAATTCAAATGAGAGTTGTCAATGTTGTCGCGGATGAGACTCTTAGGCAAGTTTACTATGTCTTCATCCACGTAGAATAATATGTGATAAGCGAACCAAAGTGCAATAGGTTGATCAGACCATCATGCACCGGTTCTGATTAGACAATATGTTAGTGGGTGCACCCAATAAAACATGTCATGATCAAGCTTCATAAAGAAATAAGCTTGCAAAACTGAAGCTATATTAGCAGCATGGGATAGTCAAAATATGTGCAAGGGAGGTACTGATGAAGGAAATTAAATAGTTCTGGATCTTTTAAAATCAAGGCTCGCCCGAAGTTTGGGCCTGTGCAGTTGGCTTGGTTGACTAGCTAAGTTAGGGTCCTCTAAAATTTAGTCTAAGTGAACCTACCAATGTGGTTCACAAGAAAAAAAATATTTGTTTGGTGGTGAGGTATTCTACCCAACTTACAAGAGTTAAACTAATAGTATCATGGGACAATGGGTCAAGCAATCAAGATAAAATACAAATATAAGCATTTAAGGAATTTAATAGAACACAATCACATATCGGGTCGAAAGAATTGAGTCGAAGTTGAATCCCTATCCGTGGTCGAAAACATATCAGTATCATGGTAAAGATTTTAGTTTGGCCCTTTTGACCATAAGATCATATCAAAAAATAGAGTACAAGGAGGTGGGTTTTGGTGGGACATGATATATCTACAGGAAGGTGGGCTCGTCTAGGTCTTACATATAAAATTTGTTGGAAGAAAAAGTCTAGTGTTGTGCTCCAAATATCAAAGTCATGGTAAGGGATGCCAAAATATCTAAAATAGAAAGTGGGAGTTCACGAGGTGATAATTAATGAACAAAATAAAGAAGGTCAAGTTAAAGCATGAAATAAAATTAATTAAAGAATCCAGTAAAAATAGTTTAGGAACACAATTTCGGAGAGAAAAAATAGTCTTCTAGATGAATACAGTTAATGAACCATTAGACCCTTATTCAAATTGCAAGTGGGTTAGAAGGTCGCAATTAAAAGATCTAGAATTGAAGGAAGGTCGAGTAAGTCGAGGTGGAAATACAGTCACATAGCTGGATAGATGACCAACAACACTTGTGTATATACTACTATCATGGTCATAAGTGACATGGCAATTAGTGTGGAGTACATCTATCTTGCTATCTTAATGGCCTACCATTAAAATTTTAACTCGAGTTTTCTCCAAAAAGTTTCAAAATTTAAACTTTCAAAAATAAACCAGCAAAATTTTGTATTCGCTCCAAGCCGTTCAAATTCATCATAAAAAATTTAAATCACTTTCATAATTTCTCAAAGCAAAATTTTATCATGTTACTACTAACATTTTCCAAAACTAACGTTTAAATTCAACTATTTAACTCAAGAGTTCATAATTTACGAATCCATAAAAATTTCACAATCAATCAAAATTTAATACTCTAAAATTTTTAAATAACTCATAATAAAACTATTAGCATATTAAAAGCAATAAAAAAAATAAGCTCAATGCTCTCATCAATTTTAACTTCTATTTACGCTAAGTTATTCCAACAAAATCACAACCTTTAAATGGTAACTTCCTTTAATCAATCAAAATAACTTTCCATCAAATCCTTCGAAATTCTTCCAAAAATTTTAATATTAGCAATCTCACATTAAACTAAATTTTTAAATAATCTTATCAGTCAAAATCTTTTTTTTACCAAAATCTAAATAGATTTGAAATCCTCAATCATAGGACACCATTTAAAATAAAAAAATTCAAAAATCATTTTCATAACTTTCAAATATTTTTAAACCAAAATTCACCATCATTACTTCCACTTAAAAATTCAAAATTTACTAAACACAAAACTTGCAAGTTGTATGTCTCAAATTTAAATAATTTATACTGCCACATTTAAAATCTACGATCATTTTCAACCCAAATTTATAACTATTCAAAGATGTATAACTATAATACAATAAATCATAAACATCAAAACTCGAAAATCAAATAAATTTTATATTTGTTCAAAGACGTATATCTATCACCAAACTCATAAATATCACAACTCGAAGAGCAAATCAATTTTATACTTGTGCAAAGATATATAACTATAATCCAATAAATCATAATTATCAAATCTTTGAAAATCAATCAATTTCTTAAACCATGTATGAAATCCTATAAA
Organism: Iris pallida; assembly: GCA_029216955.1. Lineage (NCBI taxonomy): Eukaryota > Viridiplantae > Streptophyta > Magnoliopsida > Asparagales > Iridaceae > Iris > Iris pallida. The sequence continues at coordinate 3,195,246 of JANAVB010005799.1, forward strand.
TCCTCTGGTGTTTACTATTTAGAAATCTCAAGGTTAACTTTCTGTGGTAATATCCTACTTTACAAATGACTAAACATTAAATCACACCCAAAAAAAACTTTTTAACTAAATTAGAGTCTTGAATGTATTCAAATTGCCAATAACCATTCTAGCCATGTGTTTGACCTATGAGCATATACTAATGTAGTCATCTTCCTAGTTAATACTAAGCACGAAAATAAGAATCGACGGTAGAAAGGAATCAGGCAAGATGTAATTCAAGGAAGTCGATCGAGAGTTCGGAATTTGAAGCCAAAGGAAGAGGTCAAGCTGTATGGATGAGATTCCTAGGTTCTAATCCTATGTTGCAGGCTCACCTCGGTACAATTACGTAACCGAAGTGACAAACTCGACCTGTATGGGCCACCACAAAAACATGTAACGCCCCAGTCCCAAATACTTGAGACTAGGTATGTATCATGCCAGCTGTATACATACGAGTAAATATACAGCTCGTATGTATACATAAGCTGTAAAATGTAGAAAGCCAAGACACTAAATCGCATCCACAAAGATAAATGATAATATAAAAGAACTTTGAGTTTGTCATGTATACAATCGTTGGACGGAGACAAAGTCCACTACCAACTAATTTAAATAGAGAGAAAATATACAAAGAAAGTGATTGATCGAGCGAAGCCAATGACGAGTCCAAAGCAATTATCACGAAGGATAGAGCGCAAGTCATGGCCTTAGCTAGAGCACCTGCAAGAAATTACGAAAACACACACCTGGGGAAAAACAGGTCCTCAGAGGGACGTAACAAGACACATAATATCATGCCAATAAACTGAATAATAAAAGCTCAACAGAAAAGTATGCATGAGTAAAGGTTCCTAACCATTCTATGTGACATGCATTTTGAGGACAACGTTCTACGCAGGGGCTGTAACGGATTCACGCAAGCAAGTAATAGAGAGTGGCCTGCAAGTAGCGCTCATCCGAGACGCTATCGACCTGGGCAGAAGGTAGTGCTCATGAGAGTCACCCTCGGCCCAAAATGTGTGTAAAAATAAAATGTAGCCCCCTACGCTAATAACTGTCCCCTCCCCCCAATGATACTATACATGCGTCGACTCTACGACACTGTTTAATCCTTAATAACTGCCAAAGTCTTCTACACAATCTATTAGCAGTTATATTCTAACGCATGCGCACGGAGGATCAGCCCACACGTAAGTGACCCCTACATGATACTCACAACCCTCACACACAACTCGTGTACAATCGTGACAAGTCAATAAAACACACTAAATTTGACGGTAGTCCCTTAACTCTAAGCCAATTGTATAAAATATAGTAATTTGTATTTACATATAATTTAAAAAACAACTAAAATATGCATGATATTGAGCAGAAAATTTAAACAGTAAAGGCAAGATGTCTTGCCTGAGGTTATGTGCAAAAGGGAATAATCCAGTAGCTCGAACAGACTAATAGATGAAGCAAGAAAAGCCAAATGCCGCAGATGACTCCGGATGCTGCAACAAACATCACAAACGAGTTTGGAATATAAGATATGCCTAGGAAATGCCTGTCCAAAAGTTAAATTTTGGAACAGGTGCAAAATCGTAATTTCGGGTCAAAACGATATCCGCCGTTGGATCCGCTTTGTACCGAAATATGCGCCAGAACCTACGGTCTCTAAAATCGTCAAACTACATATCTACGGATTTGTTTTGATGAGGTGAACCCAACGGTATGTCCAATTTTGGATTCCGGTGGGCTGTGCACAAACTCGCCCGTTGAGTGGGATTGTGGGCCCGCCAAAATAGCGTCCCGATCAACGGTCTCAGAATCGGACCAAACTTGGTTCGCAGGACCAGAAAAATATTTCGAGTCTAATGGCGCAAGTTTTATCGCGATATGATGAGTGTGCACAAATTTGTGACTTAATTTGCAAAGGGTCGATACGGGGTATCTCGACGGATACGTACTGATTTCGTCGCGCATATGCAACGAAATCGGATTCCGTCAGTTCCCACACGTCGACAACATCCATACGCGCCTTTCGATGCGTATAATGTGTGACCACATCGTCCGGTTTGTCGGGACGGACGCCGTATCGGGATATTTTTCTACTTTTTGAAAACATAATTTACAATTTTTGGGGAAACTTTAACAACGTGTAACTTTCTACATACTAAATAAAAAGTGAATCCAAAAGGTGTGTTACAATCTCGGTTATGTTGTCTTTGACTGCCTTTAATTAGTTTTTACGAAAGTTTAATGGACAACGAGAAAAGTGGCCGACAAGTTGATGTTTGGAATTGGTTTTTAACAGTCCAAAAAATCTAATTTTTTTGCTAACTTCGGTTCGATTTTTCAAACAAGTTAGATGGTTTTGTTAAGATCCATCTGAAGGATATCGAAGAGGGTTAAGTCAACTTTCTAGAACATTTTACGGACCGGAAATCGGAGTTACGAGCAAAAAGTTATGCCGTGGGGAAGTGGGATACCTTGAGTGGGAAAACTGCTCCGTGGATGACGAGGGGCTGACTTTCGATGCTCCGTTCGTCATGCACACAACTCCGTTGCTGGTGAAACAAACTCGTAGACGAAGAGGGTATGTTCTACCACAATTTTCGTTTTGGAAGTTTAGGGTTTAGAGGTCTGTGGAAAAAGTTATATGCATAACAAGTTGACCCCACTCCTAATACTCGTGGGGTTAGGATATTACGAAATCCCACAAAATTTTACAATCAGCGCGGGGGGGGGGGGGGGGGGGGGGGGGTTTCTTTTCCGCTGACTTCAGCGGTGGGCCCGCCCACTTAAGTGGGCGGCTGTACTTTTTTTTTCTTTTTCTTTTTCCTTTTCCTTTCATTTTCCTTTTTCTTTACTTTTTCTTTTCTTTTCTTTAAATCTTTTATAGATAAAACTATATATATTCAAAAAAATCATTTAAATACAAATAACATTTTAAATATCACATATCCACATATTTAATATATTTAAATATATCTACATATATATATATATATATATATATAAATTCATCTTACAATAAATCAATCTCAATAATAATAATAATAATATCTAAATAGAATGAACATATTTTAATCTCCATGAAATAACTTAAATTATAATAAAATAATAATAATCATCCCAATGGGTGAACTTTACCGCTCACCCATGTGTGGGTCCAAAAATTTTATACCATCTTGTGAAACATTATTTTATTAAAAAAATATAAATTTTGTACCAAAAGTTAATAATATTCAACAAGTGTCAATATTATTTAAAAATATTTGTACACACATGAAATATCCCTACATGTCCATCTTGGTCCCACCATATGCCTACATGGACTTAAATTTGGTTCGGGCCATGTTCGGGCTGAATTGGCCAAACCGGGTCATAAAAAAAAACTAAAACCATAAAATTTATAAATCAATTTTTAAGTCTAATAAAATAATAATAAATAAATTTTAAAAAAATAGGGGTTTTACACTAATCTTGAAGAACGTACATACGACACCGCCCATGACAAAGTGCATCTCTCTCATAGAATGCCACGTGTCATATGCAGTTAAGTTACCGTTTGTGCGACTGGATGAATGGCGCGCCAAATGTAGTGTGCGTCAATCAGGATAACTACTTAACAGTTATCTCTAAACTCTATAAATATAGTTCTAAATCACTTCACAAGGATCACTAATGATCATAATCTCTTGAGCACTTGCTGCAGCACTTTCCAAAGGCTTTCTTCTTCGACATCGCATCGTCCAAGGGATAAAATGATCATCTTCTGATCTGATTCCTACAGTTGTACTTCTCCATATATCAATTGTACTCTTATACTTTTTTCTTAGTTTTTAAAGAAGTTTTTTGTTTTTGTAAACAAAATGGCAACTCTGCTGGGGACGACTTTCTCCTCCGACGAGAAAGTAACAACTCAATGCAATATTGTGTCGGTCGGCACGATGCAGAAGACTTTGGTCGTAAAAGTCGACCAAACTGCCTACGAAGCCATGATTGGCGCAGGGGGTGCCAAGCGCGACACCACTGTTGTTGTCTAGAACAGGGCACTGCTATCTGGACTCTGAAGTCCTCCAGTGCACCAATCATGACTCATGCGTCAAGCTTGGAGAAAAGCTCTATAGCCACTTCTTTTTCCTCACCAATTCTGAAATTGGTAGAGAGTACTCCAACCACTACCCTGGCACCACCAAGGAACAACGCCACATGGCCACTTCTTCCTTGTCACTAATTGGTAGAGGGCTCGCCAATCACTGTCATAGCGCTAATCTAGGGACAGTGCCACATGACCACTTCTTCCTTGTCACTAATTCTGAAATTAGTAGAAAATGTGCCAACCACTATCTTGGCACAGAATAAAGGAAAATGCCACTTGGCTAATCCCTCTTCCTCCCCAGTTCTAAACTTGGGGAGGAAATTATATATCACTGCCCCTGTGCAGAATAAAGGAAAGCGCCCTATGGCTACTCCTTATCCTTCTCCAGTCCTGGACTCGATGGAAAATGCATCTGACTGTGCCTCTGTGCCAATCAATACGAGAACACTTTTGAGTAGAAAGTCTCCTCTTGGCAGAGACAATCAAATTAATGCCAAGAAATTAGACTATACTCAAAGTCTATTTTCTACTGCTCATCTGTGCCACGCTAAACACGTTGGAGTAGTGTGCGCAGAACAACAGGGCATCCTGCCCACTCCTCATGGCCAGCGCCAATCAAGCCAGAGCCAAGAATTTCCTACCCTGCACACTTCAAGAACAAAGTAGGATAAACTGAGGGTGTCTCAGACAGACAGCCAGGTGGCGTACGACTCTGACATACGCACTTACCTCAATCAGCGCAGGACAGCATCAAGCCCGTATCAAGAACAATCTGTGCCACCTACCAAGTTATTTTGCGCACAGTGAGAGTTCCTCAAGTTAGAACTTCTCTGTACACACAGGGTACAGGGCACCTTAAGAACCGAAATCATGTTCCTAACATCATCAAGGAATATGTACCTTCGACTTCTTCTTATCCTGCCACCCTAATCGATCTCCACGAACTTCTTGTACAAAAGCGAAAGATGACAGGACCATCTCATCCATCTGTAACTCCACATCAGGAACATCACTGTAATCATTACTACGAAGTAGTGATAAAATATTGCTGCCAGTCAGCTAAACGGTCTGTCTTCGACCGTTTGACCTATACTCGGACTCCTGAACTTGTGATGATGGACGAAGATGAGTTGCTATATGCTTTGGTTAACATAACTTTTCGATGCACTGGAGTGGAAAACGTACAAGATGTAATGCATCCCACAATCCCAGTTAGTAATACCTTGATCGAATCTGTGACTCCGGTGGAGGGGTCTACCAAAATACAAGATCAAGAAGCCAAGATCTATTCGGTCAAAGGAATCTTCCTTCTTCTAATCTTGGAGATGTTCTCAGTCAGAGAAGTTCTCTTGATTCCGACCAAGAAACAATCGATCAAAGGAATCTTCCTTCCGACCAAGAATTAATCGATCAAAGGAATCTTCCTGATTCTGGCCAGGATTTCCTCAATCAAAGGAATCTTCCCACTCTTCATCCTAGGGGTAGTTCCCTGCATAACTTCAATGCCAATAATGAAAACTCTGAGCGGACTATCTTTTCTACCAGTTCATCATCGGTAGCCAGAGAAGTGACTGCTTATGTCACTAACGAGGAATAAGACGCATCCAGCTCCGACGGTCAGGAGTAGAGGATCACTTCTTTAGAGGCCAACTTGAAAATTATGGTCAAAATAATGGCAAATATGTATGTTGTGATCATGGCATAATACACTGTTCCACCGATTGCGAATCTAATTCCAATCCAAGAACATATAGCAGCATCTGCCCTTGTCAATACTGGTCTGGGGTACAATCTTCTTATAACTCTACCATGCTAGCTCCAAGTCATTTTGGTGCTAGGGGTGGTGCTTACCATGCAGTCCTGCCTCCTAACACATCGAATTAGTCTACTGCTCCCCAAGCATCAGGGGATACTAATGAAGCAGTGAAGCTTCTACGTAGTCAGTTCGAAGCTTTCAAGTAGAAGGATGGTCTGCAGAAGTTGGGGATCAAACAACCCTACGCTATAGAGTGGAAGGAAGTCTCGTTTCTACCCAAGTACTAGCCACCAACCATCATGTTGTTTGACGGCAGTTCATCTCCAAGTCAGTATCTCAATCACTTCGAGGTAATGACTGATCATCTCCAACCGAACGATGCTCTACTCACTAGAGTATTCGTTAGATGCTTGGCAGGTGCAGCCTGTGACTGGTATCGTAGCCTACCAGATGGTTACATAACATCTTTTGCAGGATTCACGCAAATATTCTTGGAATGATTCTATGAGGGAACAAACGACATGACTATGTCGGCCCTCATCAAAATCAAGCAACGGCCTAATAAAACTGCTGAACGTTTCGAGCGCTTCCGACGTGATGCACTCAAAATGCCTCTGGGTACTCTGGATGCACTGACTATAAATACATGTAAATCAAAATTGTTACCTATAGTCAGCATGTGGACTGGACCCACGCAATTCCAAGACTGGGCCTCCTTCATAGTAAGCGCTAGGGCAGTCGAAGACAGTGCTGACAAGTTCAAACAACTAGGCATCCAGATGCCTAATCTTGACAAAGATGAACATTCTGCAACCAACAGCAGTGGATGTCAAAATAACTGCAAGAACAAAGAAGCTTTAGCCATCAATGTGAAAGCAAAGAAGCTTTAGCCATCAATGTAGGTCAGTCAACACCTACTACGGCAGCACCCCCACAGAGAGCACATCGTCCAAAATAGGAATATTCCTTTGACGAGAACGACATCATGAGCATATTTGATTGTCCAATCAAGAGCAACAAACTTCAACTGCCCGAAGCAAAACGGCCAGACGAATTAGGTAAAATTGATAATCCTAAATACCGTGTGTATCACAGGTTCTTGGGACATCCGACGAGGACATGTTACGTACTCAAAGGGAAGATCTAGGAGCTGATCAACGCCAAGGCAATCACCCTTTAGTAGGATGAAAAGACAGTGACTACTAATATCATCTCTCTGTAATTTGGCAATTTTTCTGCACAACTGGTGTAGGATGGAGTCGTTCCCATTCCAAAAGCCACTCTGAAGATCGTCAACCTTCCACAAGCACGAAGTGACGGTCTTGTGCCCCTATCAACTGACTAAGGGAAAATCATGTGCATTCACCCCAATTTATTTGCTGACTTTGAATCTAACGCACATGCTTCCTCTATAAAGTCAAGAAAGACAACCAAATATAAGTCATGTCATATGACTTCACTGGGTGGCCATCTTCCACCTTTGGATGCTACCTTCATTCCAGCGGAGGTCTCACCTTCTTCTTCTGAGACGACTGTATGTAACGCCCCAGTCCCAAAATACGCATAGGACTAGGATACGAATACATGCCAGCTATGCAATGAGAGGACTCCAGTCCAGCTCAAATACGTATAAGCTGTATGGACTATGGCATTAGGTCTAATAATGGTAAGTCAAAACTAATCTCAATCCACAATAAATAATGAAATATCAAGAATAAACAATATGGTTCGTGGTCTGCAGCCCACTAGCATACATGTCCGAATAGACTCAAAAGAAAACATGAGTCTATTAAACTAGGCTAATAAGCAGAATATATCAAGATAAGAATATGCAGCACGAGAGAATAATAAAATGAAATCATGCACTAACGATACCTGAATCCTGCAGACGCAAAGCATAACCATCCATCGATTCTACCAGCTTGGCTATAACCTGGAGAGATCACCAGGTCCTCAGAGGACTAGCAAGACACATAATATACATGCCTACTGTACAGTAAATAACATGCAAGAAAAATAGGAATAACAAGTAGAGGAAAGGATGACACGTAAGGAAACTCTATAGATGGTGACATGTCATGAGAATATAATATTAATCGAGGCTAAAACCGTAGCCCGGGGAGGCACTAACAGTCCTATAACAGGTTCTCTATCGTAGCCCGGGGAGGCACTAACAATAGAGGATAGCCACGGCTAATAAAATATTCTCTCCTAAGGTACTAGGAAGTCAAGCCTATCTAGTCATGTCCAAGTCAAGTACAGGTCAAACAGGTCAGGAAAAACATGGCACAGGCATATCAATACTATCACTAGACATGAACAAGATAGGAAATATAGAACAAGTAGTATAGAAAGAAAAGTAAAAATCTACGTGCACGTGAAACTAGAAAGTAACCATAACATAAAACAAGAGAAATATGTAACCAAGCAAGAAGGAATGGAAATAGAAAACATGTAAGTACTGTAAAGTTTGGCAAGGTGTACTTGCCTGGTGTAGACTCATCCACGTTTAAATAACCTGTCAGATCAAATGTCCGCGAAAGCTGAACTCCTGCAACTGTCCTCGGATGCTGAAACAGATATTGCCAACATTCCCGGAATAAGCAAAATATCTAGAATAGGCTACCCATAAGTCCAATTATGGACACAGGAGCAAAACGGTAATTTCGGGTCAAAACGGTGTCCGCCGTTGGATCCGATTTGCACCGAAAATGGGCCAGAGTCTTTGGTCTCTAAAGTCATCAAACTATATGTCTACGGATTTGTTTCGATGAGACAAAACCAACGGTATGACCAAAGTTGGATTCCGGTGCGCTTTGCACAAATTCGTCCGTTGAGTTAGATCGTGGGGCCCGTAAAACGGCGATCCGGTCAACTGTCTCGGAATTGAACCAAACTTGGCATACAGGACCAAAAAAATGATGGCATAAGTTTCATCTCGATTTGACGAATGTGCACAAAGGAATTAGGAAATTTGCAAAGAGACCAATACAGTAAATTTCGACGGATACACATCAAATTCGTCGCGCACACACGACCAATTTGAATTCCGTCAAAGCTCACACGTCCACGAAGTCGATACGCACCTTTTGATGCTTTTAGTTTGCGACCACGTCACCCGGATTGGTGGGACGCACGTCGTATCGATAAAAATTCTAAGTTTTCGAAAACAGTTCGCGAAGTTTTTCTCTATTTTCAAGTCGATTTATCTTACTTCTTAAACCCCTAGAAATAAAACTAATAATTAGGTTTCCATCTCCTATAGGTTTTCTATAGGTCTGTTCAAATAGATTGCTAGGTTTCTCGTTAGATCGATCGAATTTTGTCTTCCAAGTTGGGGTCTTAGTATAGGGATAGCTCTGTTTACAAACAGAGTTTTGTCAATTTTTATATTGATTTTTTGGACAGATTGGTTGTCTAACTGAGAATCCATCTACTATGGTTTCAAGAGGGTCAACTGGGCTTCACGTAGAATTTTACGGAAATGAATTTCATTAAGCGATCAGGAAAAAAATAGTATTTGAATTAGCGTACCTCACTGTGTTACTACTGTCGTGGTTGCCCTGTTTCCGTGTGCGGGTTGGTCGTCTCCGGCGTCTCGTGCGGCGGTGATCAGGTGGCTGGGGTGCGCTGGCTGCTAGGACGAGGTCCTGGGTGCGGGGTTAGGGAGATTAGGGTTTCGATCTCTCAACTCCTCCCCCTCTCTCTCGTTATACCTATATATATAGCTAGGGGCGGTTCTGTGTTGATCGGGTATATGGGCATTTTGTAACTCGCGAGATATTGCATTGGCAATATCTCGTAAGTTATGGTTTTTTTCTTTCTTTCTTTCTTTCTTTAAACTATAGGTATATTTATATATTCACCCACATATATATATTTGTATAGATAAAACCCCATATATGAATATATATTATATATATATATATATATATATATATATATATATATATATATATATATATATATATATATATATATATATATATATTTATTTAGAATAATATTTATATATATAAAATACATGTATTACTCATTAGAATTATTCTAACAAATATATATAATTGATCATGGCCTATAATTATAATATAACTTCGATTTATAGGATTATATATATATCAACCTTCATAAATAATAATGTATCTATTTATGCATTTACAATATAAATATACATACTAGCATATATATGTAGCCTACAATCCCAAAAATTCACAAAGATATTTTAAAGGAAGTATTTACCATAATTTACAAAGTAAAATAACATTTTAATAGCGAGACAATTTATATAATATATATTTATCCCCCTTTTATAAAATTGGCTACTAACTCACTAAATAAAATATCAATACCATATACATCTACATGGACGTTTTTAGACGCACTACCCGACTACATGGGCTTGGACTTGGTTCGGGTCATACGGGCTAAATTGGTACAACCATTCTCCTAAAAGTCAATATTCTAATAAATAAATAAATCAATCATTGGTGGGAGTTAAGTCGCAACTTGGCCTGGTTTTCCTAGTTAGAACACAACTATGGCTCGGCCTTCCCTAACATGGCTAATTGACTAGTCAAAGTGCACGACTACACTATCCGTGCTAAAAATTTTAGTCGATATGCATCTCAAAACTTAACCATGACTAGAGCCACATATATATATATATATATATATATATATATATATATATATATATATATATATATATATATATATATATATATATATATATATATATATATATTTTTTATATATATATATATATATATATATATATATATATATATATATATATAGTATTAGGCTATTATAAATATAATCATATATATACAAAATTGTACATAAATCTATTTGACTGTATAGCATCCCAAAATAAATCCATAATAATTCTACTAAGTGATGGCAACCTAACGTGGCTTCTTACCAGGTGGGATTGGCTAGGTTATGGTCCAAATATATTTTCTAATCAAATCGAACTCGAAAAGTCAACCCATGAGTCTCTCGTGTCATTCGCAAATAAATAGCACATGAGAACTCGATTGAGTGGCACACCCTTGACATGTGTGTCGTAGACTCAAAATGGATCAAAATCATATATTGGGTCAAATGATTTTGATCAATGTCGAGTCATGAACTCAACTTGGAAGTTAGGTATAGAATTACGGTAAATAATCAAATGGCCTAAATTGACCCAAAGTTATGCAAAGTCAAAAGAATGCTAGGGAACAAGTTTAGATGGGACATAATATATCAAGTTGAAGGTCATCATGTCTACTATAAAACTCATGAAGGACGTTTCAAGAGATGGGCATGTCTTGTGCTCCAAAAATTAAAGACACGAAAAAGTACATATAAAATCCTAATTAAATATACAATATAACCTAATAATTAGAGATAAAATAAAAATAATTCCCAAAAATTAGGGTCCTCACATGTACCAATGTCGAAAGTTAACAACCAGCCAACATTCTATCTATATAGTCAACAGTCTCATGAACTGATAACGAAGATGGGATATGATCTACAGAAAGCCTCCGGCTTAAATCATGGGAAGTGATCTCCTATACCTCTTTCTCTACGCCTGCAACACAATCAGTCTCCTATTGGCTTAGGATTCTGAAAAAATCCTTCATCGCTTCAAAAGAAGTCTTCGAGAAATAAGACTCTAATGAAGAACTGTAATATGGTATCCTCTGCACCAGCTCCAGAAGAAGAAGCTATGACTGGTACTAGATCTGGAAGACTCTATCTCAGAGACTACCCAGAGGGACAAGAGAATGCAGTCATTCCGCCTCCAGTCCCTGATGCCCCTTCAGTATCTTCTCCACCTGTAGTCAACGTTCCATCGATTTTATTGCCACAAGCAGAACCGGTTCCTTCCAAACCAACATCGGCCGACAAAAGTAAACAGCCAGTTCACTTTGATAAAATATTAAAAAAAACTCTACCACATGGATTGGAGAAGCCGTATAATTTTGATATATTGGCACAGCTAGCCAATACTCTAGCGAGGTTATCAATCTTCGAGCTTATGCGTCTCTCAAAAAAACTCGAAAAATACTAAGCAAAGCTTTAATGCAAGCTGACGCTTGTCTGGCATACCTCAAGAAGCCAGATGAAGAACCTGTGGCATATTTTAACTGTCATAGTATGATGGAGATGATTCCTAATATCATCTTCACGCAAGATATTATTATTTTGAAAGACAATCGACATGATCGACCTCTCTATTTTACAGGATATGTCGATACAATGAAAGTTGATCGCATCCTGATTGACCTTGGATCTGCACTCAGCATTATGTCGAAGACTCTACTGGATGCACTGAAGATCCCTGTCCATAATCTCTCTACCACAATCACGACTATTCTGGAATTTAATTTCGGAAGAAGTGAACAAATGGGAAAGATTCGTCTGAAAGTTCAAATCGGCAATCTTCACACGAAAGTCACCTTCTATGTGATTGACAATCATGGCTCCTACAATACCTTGTTAGGAAGATCGTGGTTACATTAATATAACATTTTGCCATCAACTCTCCTCCAATGTTTCAAATATGTGGATGACAACGGAGAAGTCCAAAATGAAGTGGCTGATCTTAATCCCTTTTGGGGCGTCGAAGTATATTTCACTGACTCCAGGATGTACAAAGAAGTGTTCATAAAAGTCATACTGGCCATGGATACCGAGGAAGATCAGAAGGACAATCCATATGAGGTCCTGGTGATTCCGATCAAAGGACATACTTATCGTCCTTCATCTTCTCTGACGCTGACCATCCATCTCGCTTCTTCTGTCAAGCATCCTCTTATTGAAAAGATGGAGCATAGGGAGCTCACCTCTTCTGAGCCTCTTGTTATTGACCTTTATCATAACAAGCCTTTTTCTTCCCCTTCTCCTCCTCTTGTTATCCATCTTAGCAAGCTGTCGGCTAGGCGCCCTGTTGTAAATGATGATGTAATTATCAATAAAGTAGCATCTCCTTTGCAGTATACTGATGTCAATTACTATACTCGATGTTATCTAGACATCCTAGATAACTTTGAACTCCTTACATTAGGAGCAGTCCAACCTCTCAAGACGAAGTATCATGGACTCAGTGCAAGATTCATTTTTTTGGTTCCCTCTCGGAAGAAGGACGAACATCCTATTCTCTTCAGCAAAAGATTGAATCAAAAGGCTACGTCCGATAGTGATATTGAAAACGACGATAGTGGGCGACTTCAACTATGTCGTTACAGTCAACAGTCGAAGAATATAATCTAGAATATGGGATACAACTTCAAAACCGGCCTCAAAGATGGTAGGAAAAGGCAAACTCCTATTCGTATACATGCTCAAAAAGGAAAGTCGGTACAATACTACAACAAAACAAAGCATGGGTTAGGCTACAAACGCTTCTGAGTCTGACAAAGAAGAGCAATTTAACTCTTTTGACTCGGCCTCATGGGACTCAGACACTAGCATAGGGCACGTCTATCAAGTGACTCTATCTTCTAATATGGTGACCGTCGAGTTCTCGGAAGACGATGATGACTTCGATGAAGCCCCTAAATCTGATCCTTGGGCACAAAGGATGGATACTTAATGGGAACTTTGCTTCGAACAATGCAAACCACCTACTGAAGATCAATTAGTCCAGATCGATATCGGAGACGAAACTTCTCCAAGGCTAATCTTTATCAGCAAAAGTCTTTCTGAAGCAGATAAATAAGAACTGATTCAACTTATTAGGGAATACATTAATGTATTCGCCTAGAGCTAACCGAATGATTTAGGGCCAACCCGAGTGCCCGCCCCCTTTCCGACCGCCCGGCGACCGCTGACCGCCGGCGACAGCCCGGCCGGGCCGCCCGCTCGTAGGGCTGCAAACGAGCCAAGCCGAGCCAAGCTTTTGTAAGCTTGAGCTTGGCTTGACTAGAATTAATCGAGCTCAAGCTCGAGCTTGATAAATTTTTTTATTTTAGAGCTTGAGCTTGGCTTGAGCTTGTTTATATTAAGCTTGAGCTTGGCTTGGTTTGAGCTCGAGCTTGGCTTGATAAACAAGCTTGATTCAAGCTTGATAAACAAGCTTGATAAGCTCAAAATCAAGCTCGCTCAACTTTATTTCAAGCTTAACGAGCTCGATTTCAATTTAGTTAGGTTTGAATTCATGTACCTGTAATATTAACAATTTATTTATAAAAATTTAATCAAAAAAATTCCTTAAAATCAATTATTAAGGACATATAAATATATAATGCACACAAACAAATATATATATATATATATATATATATATATATATATATATATATATATATTATAATTAGAATTCAATAAAGAACAAACGAGCTTGTAAACAAACTCCTAAACGAGCCAGCTCACAAGCTCATAAACGAGCCAGCTTGCAAGCTCAAACGAGCCGAGTACTTCTAAGCTTGAGCTTGGCTCGTTATTAAACGAGCTCGAAAATGAAGCTTGAGCTCAGCTTGTTTACTAAACGAACCGAGCTCAAACGAGCTTTTATCGAGCCGAGCTTCGAGCAGCTCGCGAACGGCTTGGCTCATTTGCAGCCCTACCCGCTCGCCCCCGTTCGTCCCGGGTTGCCGATCCCTTGCTGGTCACGTGTTCCGTATTCCGAAGTTCCGAGGATTTCCGCGGTTCTGCGTGTTTCGAGTCCGAGGCATCACTTCGGATTCCGTCAAATTCGGTAACCTCTGTTAAATCCCGTGGTTTTAATTTGGAATAGTCTATGATGAAATTCTGGTCCTACCAATTCCTTCGGAAATTTGGTTTTCCGATAACGTAACTATTACGTTGTTGTTTCGGCACTTCCGAAGTTCTCAGTAATGGTTACTGTTGTTCTGTGAGTTCTCGGGATTTCCGAGAATTTTCGGGAATAAATCTGGTTTAGAATTTTTCTTATACATATTTAGTTAATTGAGAACTTGTCTCTGTGATTGGATTTTCGTGGGTTCTTGGAACTGTTGGTTTTTGGAAAATATAGTTCTGTGAAGGTTTTTCGATATTTTCGGGTTTCCAAAATTATTTCGGGGAATTATTCTGTGGATGTTTTATACATAAATATTGGGGTATCCCTGGTTTGGGATTGTTTTTGCAGAAAAACGGAGCATTTCCCAGTTTTTGGGTTGACCAAAAATAGGGAAAATACTGCCAAAATTTTTACTAAATTATAAAAAAATGATTTTAAAATAATTTTTCGATGATAATATTATTTTTAAATAATATTTTCGGGCGACGACCCTAACGGTCAATGGGCCCCAGTGAAATGCAAACGCACCGGTTCGACCGGACGTTGAGGCAGATTAGCTGCAAGATGAAGATTGGACCAGTTCTGAGACTTCTGTTAATTTACAATTTAAATTAAAAATTTTATTATTGTTATTATTTAATTTTGTAGGTGATTTACGGGACTAACTTTTTTTCTCTTATTTTAATTCATGTAATAATCTGTAAGGGCATAAGCCCAATTTTTATTTATTAATTGTGGTATGTAATAAGTAGTGTAGAATTTTATCTTTATTTCTGGTGGTTGGTTGTGTAACGTAAAATGATAGAATAGTAATTTTATGTATACTCTCATAAATAATTAGGAATTAATTGTTAACCTATGTTTTTTTTCACTTAAAGAATAAATAATTATTTTATATACATCAATACAAGGTTTTATCAAATAAATTGATAATTGCAAGTTTTCCAAAAGAAATATTAAATTAATTTCATAAATAGTAACTCATTCTGATACCTGTGTTTTAAATTAGATTAATAAAAGATAAAATTGACTAGGAGAATAATAGAGATTGTAACTAGCACACTTAGTTGGGTTGAATGCAGTTTGATGAGTGTAGATTCTCAAAATTGTAGGATTTCGAAGGAGATACTAGCACCTATTCGGAACCAACGTCAACTTCCAGTCTAATCAAGGCAAGTACGGTTGTGTTAAAGCGCAGTTTAATTAATGTTAGAAATTTTGCATGTTAAATTCACGATGTTACACGTACTCTCTCCTTGAGTAAATATTGAATCTATTGTATCGGGAAAATGGGGAGTAGTGTAGTAGTCTATGACCAAAGACCAATAGATAATGAATGTGCGAGCTTACCCCTCTTCACATGGGGATAGGCCAGACCGTATCAATAGGATACAAGTGAATCATCCCAAACCGGTCATAGATACTGCATACTCAAAATCACATTGTTTATTTCATGGTTGAAAATCATTGTTTCAAAATTGTTTAATAGTGCAAATTCTTAATCATTATGCAAACTGTTAATTTTCATAATTGTAATTTGCTCTTTTTCTGACTGGATTCCCCACCCCCAATAGGTTCCATTGATGACTCAGAGCTACTGATTAGTAGCTATTACGATCCGGAGTTGTATCCTGCTGTGCTTCCAGAGGATGCTATACTTGGAGATGACGACACTTCTGCTTAGTTGATATTTTAGTTTATCTTTTAATTAAAGGCAATGTTATGTTAAGTTGTGGTTATTATCTGAACTCTTTGTAATGGACAAGTTTTATATTTTATCGAATTAAATGAAGTTGTGGCAATTAGTTGTTGTTGTTGATTTACCTGCGTACGGGATACAGCTTACTGTCGCCGTCTCAACAACGGTACAGGCTGGGCATGATCCGATTCGACCCAAATAATTGGGGACCGGGTCGTGACAGGTTAGGCTACAAACGCTTCTGAGTCTGACAAAGAAGAGCAATTTAACTCTTTTGACTCGGCCTCATGGGACTCAGACACTAGCATAGGGCACGTCTATCAAGTGACTCTATCTTCTAATATGGTGACCGTCGAGTTCTCGGAAGACGATGATGACTTCGATGAAGCCCCTAAATCTGATCCTTGGGCACAAAGGATGGATACTTAATGGGAACTTTGCTTCGAACAATGCAAACCACCTACTGAAGATCAATTAGTCCAGGTCGATATCGGAGATGAAACTTCTCCAAGGCTAATCTTTATCAGCAAAAGTCTTTCTGAAGCAGATAAATAAGAACTGATTCAACTTATTAGGGAATACATTAATGTATTCGCCTAGAGCTACAAAGATATACCGAGATTAGATCCTCAGATCGCTACACATAAGCTCAACATCTTGCCAAATGTAAGGCCAGTCAAACAACAATAACATCAATTCTGACCTGACATGATGGATGCTATAGAAGCTGAAGTCAAGAAGCTCATTGCCTGTGGCTTTGTTAAAGAAGAACAACATCCCAACTGGGTGGCTAACGTCGTTCCAGTTTTGAAAAAAAAAGTAGGAAAGGTCCGAGTCTACATCGACTTTAGAGACCTTAATAAAGTTTGTCCCAAGGATGAGTTTTCTCTTCTGTTCACTGATATCATGATCGACAATACTTGCAGGTTCGAGCGAATGTCATTTATGGATGAATTCTCTAGATATAATCAAATCAGGATAAATCTCGAAGATAAAAAAACATACATCTTTTCGCACTCCCATAAGAGTCTACTGCTACACAGTTATGCCATTCAGTCTCATGAACGCTAGTACAACCTATCAGCGGGCCATGAGCACCATTTTTCGTGAATATTTATGGAAGACTGTCAAATGTTTTATCGACGATATTGCTGTCAAAAGTCGTCTAAAGGAATATCACATCCAAGACTTAAAAACTATCTTTGATCTAATGCGCCAGCATCAACTTAAGATGAATTCCACCAAGTCATTCGTGGAAGTCTCTAGTAGTAAATTTCTCGGATTCATTATTACCTCTAAGGGTATACATATTAACCCCGAGAAAGTCAAAGCCATTCAAAAGATCCGTCCTCCACGCAACCTAAAAGAGCTACATGGATTCCAGGAACGGCTTGCGTATATCAGGAGATTCATCTCAAATCTCTCTGGACGCTACAGACCGTTCACTCAACTAATAAAAAAGGTGTGTCTTTCGTTTGGACCGAAGAATGCCATCAAGCATTCGAAGACATAAAGCGGTACTTGATGAACTCTTCAGTCCTGGTACCTCCAGTCACAGGAATACCCTTCTTGATGTATGTGTAAGCAATAGATCATTCCCTGGGTACCTTACTAGCCCAGAAGAACAAAGAAGGTCATGAACAAGCCATCTATTATTTCAGTCGTACGATGATCGATATTTGTAATGCCTGTGGTTCGTATTACGTATCTTGGTATACATGTACGTAATTTTGACTCGTATTACGTGTCTCCTAACTTGGTTCGGCTTGCTTGGTTTGGCTTGGTTCGGCTTGGGTTGCTTTTGGTTCATCATGAACCAAGGAGAAAACCCCTACTTACCACCACCATCTTCATTTATTAACCCCACCCTCTTTCTCTCTCTCTCCTCATTCACTCTTCTTCTTCACCATTACATCTTCACCTACCAGGGAAAGAGAGCTTAGGCAAGTACAGCTTGCTTCATGGAGGAACTCAGTTTTTATTGTTCTATTCTCTTTCTCGCGAGATTCTAACACACTTTAATACTTAGCATTTCTAATTTTTATAGTTCAATTTGTGTAGATCTAAGTTTATTGTATTTTTGAATTTCTTGGGTTTTGATCTACTTAATATTGTTATTTCTAAGTTTGGATGGTTCCATGTTGTAGAGGATTCGATTCTGCCCTATTTTGACCTATGGAAGTCAGGATTTTGACCTTGGATGAAGGATTTATGAAGCTTTGAAGCCATGGACTTCATGGCTCTTCTTCTCGGACAAGCAGAGAAGAAGAACAGTTTCAGCCGCATGGCTGCCTTAGCCGCATGACTTACATGCAGCAAATCTCCATAGCCGTATGGCCTTGTCGGTCTCTCAGCCGCATAGGATCATCATTCACGCTGCCGTATGAAGTCAACTTCTTAGTCGCATAAAGCCTCGGCATAATCCAGCCGCATGAACTCAAGTATCCGCAGCGGCATATGCTCATTTCTCCGCAGCCGCATAAGGCCTTGACTTGACTTAGCCGCATGGCGCATTACTTTCCAGTCGCATGAAGTCAACCCCCTGCTGCCGCATAAGGCTTTGGCAATTCCGAGCCGCATAAGACCCGTCCCTTGCTGAGCCGCATAAGTCCAACTTCCCTGAGCCGCATGTACTTGTTGAACCGCAGCCGCATAAGGACCTAGCAACTCCCCAGCCGCATATGCTTGATTATTCTCCAGCCGCATAGACTTGCATTATTCCAGCCGCATGGCACCCAGCCACATGAGATCCTTCACCTCAGCCGCATAAGAACCAATCTCTTGGCCGCATGAACCCTACTACTCCCTGAACCGCATGAGCTCAATTCTCTTAGCCGCATGGCTCCTTCCACAGTCTTGTCCTCTTTTATTTATCATTATATTATTATTATGATTATTATTTTTAAACTGAAATGTCACAATTATGTTTATGCCATGTAAGTTCTGATATGTTCCATGGATACGATAGTGGCCCACTGTGGCGTACTCTTGACAAGTAAACTGACATGATATATCACGACATGCTGTTACGACAACTAGCCTGATATGATAAGTATGAATGACCTGGACACCGTGGACGATTATATTTGTACAAATAAACCAGTACTGTCTTGCATCATATCTAGGATGGGATCTCTGAGTACCACGGTCAGGGATACCTACTGCAATTGACTAAGGCTAATAAACTAAAATAATTCAGTAGTCATGAAGTAATTTCTCAGCTACAGACAATTTCGTTATCTGGGCGCACCAAGTGGACTTGTAGCCTACCGACGAGTAGGGCACATTTCCAGCACACTGTCACGTGTTGCATCTTTCATAAACGGACATTCGACCTAGATAACCTAGATGGTCTGCAGGGCTTGTAGCTGTTGGGATAATCTCATTGCATCTTGCTAGTAACTACGCCTATGATAACCCTAGTTAGTTAAAGTATCAAGCCGTACTCTTTGCTAGGCCGTAATTGATTGGATGGAGTCTAACTCAGCTTAGTCTTGTCCTGATCCTGTACAAGATTGTGACATAACACGATTACTTATGCTTGCCTCAACAATAACGATCGGGGGTCCAGTTCTGTTCAGGCGAAGGGTTACAACCCCGGTCCTTGTTTGGTTTAAGGGTTGTAACTGGCTCCCGAGCAGTTCTATGTCCTCTCTTTGTTTATTATCTTATTGAACCCTATGCCATGCTCATCATGTTTTACCTTTCTTCAATAGCATGATTATTTATACTGGCCTTAACAATAAAGATCAGGGGTCCAGTTCTGTTCAGGCGAAGGGTTACAACCCTAGTCCTTGTTTGGTTTAAGGGTTGTAACCTGGCTCCAGGAGCAGTTCTGTGTCCTCTTTTCATTTATTGTCTTATTTTACCTTATGTCGAGCTCATCATGTTTTACTTTACCAACAAGTAGTTGAGAAGGGTTTCTATTCAGGTGAAGGGTTCCAACCTCAGTCCTTGTTTGGTTTAAGGGTTGTGACCTGGCTACTTGAATGATTTCCTCGTACTCAATTTACTGTTGTTATCTTTATTATTATCAGTTTTGCTTATAATCATCTTTAATATTCTATTGTGATATGTTGGTTTTAGTTCCTAAGTGAAGCCTCCTTTGTGGCACTTGCTCTTTCTGGGGTCTGACCCAGCTGGTTTTGTATGGCTAGATACCAGAGCAGCTCCAGAGGATCTACCTACCTTCCAGCCAGATAGTGACCACCAGGCGTAACCCTGGCAACGAGTGGGTTTCTTTTGTCCTCCCACTTTATTGTAAAATTATTCTTTTTGAGGCGTTTAGTCGGCGAGCACGTGTTAGCTCATATTGCACCTTTATTTACTGTCTGCCTACGGGCTGTAACATGATTGACAAATCCTAAGGTTGATCATGTATGACTGAAACTCTTAATAGTCTTGACATTTTATACGACTAGTTTTATGATCATCCAAATATGTAATGTATGGGACGCCTTACTATTGTATATTTCGTGCTCTGACATCTTGTGGCTATCATTGCTTGCTTGAGATTGAGACAATAGGCTTGTTCATGACCATAGGTGACTGATGGATTGTAGTTAAACTCTCATGTATCTAGACAGTCGTGACCGTATAGCGAGGTGAGTTGCACTTCAATATACGTAGATGACTATGTACGCCTCCGTTCTCCAGTATTCTGGTTCTGGGGCGTTATATGGTTTAAGTGGTGGCCCATGCAGGTCTTGTAAATCAAGATATGTGGGGGTTTACCGAATAGATGTCTCAATCAGTACTCGCCCTTGATCTCTGCTCGTATCTTCTAAATCCCTAAAAATCTTGTCCTGATCTAATGCTTGTATCGTTGATCTGTCATGGTCCTTCCTTATTGTTCCCTATGTCGTCTTCTTCAGCAGCATTGTTCCTGGTCTTACCGATTGGCAAGATGGAGCACCTCCCGTGGACCAGCAGTAACCCGGAGATCAAGCCCCGCATTCAGGAGTAGCCTCCAGGGTCATTCCTACTGGAGGAGAGCCACCAGTTCAGCCCGTCCAGCCTGCAGAGCCTAATGATGGCACTTTGGTAGGTCTCATCAGGTTATTATTAGCTTCCCAGGATCGTCGAGGAGATGTCTTGCACCAGGCGGTGGCAGATGCCTTGACCAGAGGAGGTCATCAGGGGGACAGCGCGGCCAACAGCTTCAAGCGCTTGACCCTCCATTCTTCGACGGCAGTGAAGATGCGATCGCTGCTGATGCGTGGCTTCAGGACACAGAAGTGATTCTAAAAGCAGCCAGGACTCCAGAAGCCGAGAAGGTGGCCGTGGTGCACCTGCAGTTATTGGATCTTGTCCGCAGCTGGTGGGCGACGCAGGCCGTTGGATTAGTAGCCCCTATTTCATGGGCAGTATTCAGAGACAGATTCCAGACCAAGTATTTTGATGCTGTAGCTTGGTACGATCTACAGACGAGGTTCACTAATCTGAAGCAGATAGACAGGACGGTCGACGAATATGTGGTCGAGTTTTCGAGACTCAGTCAGTTTGCTCCCACCTTAGTAGCGACCGAGTTCGATAGAGCCCAGCGGTTCCAACAGGGACTTCACCTGGAGATCTTATTGGCAGTTGAGCAGTTTGAGTATCAGACTTTTGACGCAGTATTGAGAGCAGCTATGAGGATTGAGTATACCTCCCAGAGGATCGTGGATAGGATCGGGGTCGGAAGCGATCCCATGGCCAGATGAATCAGTCATCAGCACCAGCCCCGGCAGCCAGGGCTTTGATCATTGGAGCTCCGAGGCGGGTGGCCTCAGTGACGTCGATTCAGCATTCAACCCCGACGCACCCTCAGCAGCAGAAGCAGTCTTCCACAGTGGGATGTTCATACTATGAGAAGCCGGGGCATGTGGTATCGGAGTGTCGCAGAGCACAGGGTTTATGCTTGGTTTGTGGTGCCCCGGACCACGGGGTTGGAACTGTCCGAACAGGGGGAGTTCATCATCAGCTTTCTCTAGTCCTTCAGTTAGAGGACCAGCACCAGTCCAGCAGCAGCAGCAGTACCCGTTCCCGAGGCCATTGCCGACGCAGGCCCAGGCATTCCAGCAGCAGAGACTGCAGCAGTATGCCCAAGCCCAAGCCCTGATCTAGAGCAGGCAGAGGAATTTTCAGCAGAGGGGACCCGTACCCAGAGGACGGTCAAGTGTTGACCTTGACCATGGGAGAAGAAGGAATACCACCAGGTGAGGTGGTGGCAGGTACTATTCTCGTCAACACCTTTTCAGCTTCAGTATTATTTGATTCTGGTGCCTCGCATTCATTTATGTCTGTACGATTCGCGACACGGATAGGACTGGAGCCCGAGTCATTATCAGTAAGGCTCAATATACTTACTGGTAATGGGCTTATGAGAGTAGATAGAGTATTTTCCTCGTGTCGGATCGTAGTTAGCGGTAGAGAATTCCCTGCTAGATTGATAGAGTTTCCAATGGCCGATTATGATATGGTCTTAGGGATGGATTGGTTGAGGGACCAGTATGCTAGGATAGACTGCTACATTGGCAGGGTTGTTTTTAGCATTCCCGGTGAGCCAGAGTTTTCCTTCTCCCGAGGCGAAGTTGAACCTTCTCGTCCAGTGTTGCGGATGGCAGTAGCAGCAGTACAGTTGCCCCGGATAGTCGAGGAGTTTTCAGATGTTTTCCTAGAAGATCTTCCAGGGATGCCGCCAGAACGAGAGATCGAGTTCACCATCGACATGATTCCTGGATCAACCCCAGTGTCACAGAGAGTCTACAGGATGGTGCCGTCAGAGCTAGAGATATTGTACAAGATGATTGAAGAACTTAGAACCGAGGGATTCATTCATGCTAGTGGATCACCTTGGGGAGCCCCAATGCTTCTTGTGAAAAAGAAGGATGGTACGTCTAGATTATGTGTAGATTATCGTACCTTGAACTCAGTGACAATCAAGAACAGATATCCTCTTCCGAGGATAGATGACTTGTTTGATCAACCCAAGGGGGCAGCAGTGTTCTCGAAGATTGATTTGCGCTCAGGATACCATCAGATCAGAGTCAGAAAGCAGGATATTTCGAAGACAGCTTTCAGATCCCGGTATGGACATTGGGAGTTCCTTGTTATGCCATTTGGATCAACCAATACGCCGGCCATATTCATGGACCTCATGAATCGTATATTCATGCCTTATTTGGATCAGTTCGTGATTGTGTTCCTAGACGACATTCTGGTCTACAGCAAGAGTGAGGCGGAGCATGAGCAACATCTCAGAGTTATCCTCCAGGTTCTCCGAGAGCACAACTTAT
This sequence comes from Iris pallida, assembly GCA_029216955.1. NCBI lineage: Eukaryota > Viridiplantae > Streptophyta > Magnoliopsida > Asparagales > Iridaceae > Iris > Iris pallida. Next base: position 3,218,847 of record JANAVB010005799.1, read on the forward strand.
ATGCCAAGTTTAGTAAATACGAGTTCTGGCTCGATCGCATTTCGTACTTGGGTTATATCATCACCAAAGGAGGAGTAGAAGTGGATCCCCAGAAGATCGTGGTTTCCAGTATCCAGCACAGTTGCAGAAGTTCGCAGTTTCTTTGGTTTGGCCGGCTACTACCGACGATTTGTTTCAGACTTTGCTCGGATTTCAGTGCCATTGACCCAGTTGACCCGCAAGGATGTGCAGTTTACTTGGACAGCAGAGTGCCAGGGTTCTTTTGAGAAGTTGAAGCGAAGCTTGATGACGGCTCCCATTCTCACGCTTACAGATGGAACCGGAGGATTCTCAGTGTATTTTGATGTTTCAGACAGAGGTTTAGGATGTATTTTGATGCAGCATGGGAAGGTAATAGCTTATGCATCACGTCAACTTCGTGATCATGAGAGGAATTACCCAACCCATGACTTGGAGCAGCAGCAGTAGTGTTTGCGCTTAAGTTGTGGAGGCACTACTTATATGGAGATAGGGTAGAGATTTTCACCGACCACAAGAGCCTGAAGTATGTGTTCACCCAGAAGGATCTCAACATGCGTCAGAGGAGGTGGCTAGAGCTATTGTGGATTATGATGTCAACCTGCAGTATCACCCAGGGAAGGCCAACGTTGTTGCAGTTGCATTGAGCAGGAGAGCCGGAGTTTATTTCCTAACAACATAACCAGAGCTGGTAGCAGATCTTCAGAAGATGGGTATAGAAGTTATCCTTCCTACCAGTGTGGCATTGATGGCCAGTATGCAAGTTCAGTCCAGTATAGTCGAGAGGGTCCGGATGGCACAGTCAACAGATTCCAAGCTCCAGCGGCTCAGAGCAGAGTGTGAGGCAGGACGGCGACTAGATTTATGCATTCATGAAGATGGTACACTTTGACATGGTAAGCGTCTTTGTGTACCCAGTGGAGATATCAGACATGAGATCATGACAGAGGCTCACAGTTCTCGGTATTCCATTCATCCGGTAGTACGAAGATATACCGTGATATCCGGCAGCACTTTTGGTGGAATGGCATAAAGAAGGAGATAGCCCGATTTGTCTCTCTGTGTTTGGTTTGCCAACAAGTTAAAGCCGAGCATCAGAGGCTAGCTGGACTTCTTCAGCCCTTGCCAATTCCAGAATGGAAGTGGGAGCATATAACCATGGATTTTGTGACTGGGTTACCTAGATCCCCGGCTGGCAGAGATGCTATTTGGGTTATTATAGACAGGCTCACGAAGGTGGCTCACTTTCTCCCGTTCAGAGTCGGTCAGCGATGGCTCAGCTAGCAGAGCTGTATCTCAGGCAGATAGTCAGGTTGCACGGTGTACCAGTCAGTATCACCTCGGACAGAGATTCCAGATTTATGTCGCACTTTTGGCGTAGCCTGCAAGAGAGTTTGGGGACTCGCCTCCAGTTCAGCTCAGCTTATCACCTGCAGACAGATGGTCAGTCAGAACGCACGATCCAGACTCTTGAAGATATGTTGATATCTTGTACACTCGACTTCGGTGGTTCGTGGAAAGATCACCTGGACCTGGTGGAGTTCTCGTGCAACAACAGTTTCTAGGCCAGTATCCAGATGGCTCCGTTCGAGGCACTATATGGCAGGAAGTGTCAATCCCTGCTAGCATAGGACAATGTTGGAAAGAGACAGATGCTCAGTCCGAAAATGATTGCCCAGACAGTTGAAGTGGTCAGGAGAGTCAGAGATCATCTTCGAGTTGCCCAAGATCGCCAGCGTCATTGGGCCGATTCTCATCGGCGCTCACTTTAGTTTTCTGTCGGCGACCATGTATTCCTGAGGATTTTGCCTAACCGTAGCGTTATTCGTTTCGGCGTACGGGGAAAGCTTAGTCCTAAGTATATAGGACCGTTCGACATTCTGGAGCGAGTAGGCGATGTATCCTATCGTCTCGCTCTTTCACCGTCGTTATGTGAGGTGCATGACGTATTCCATGTATCCGAACTACGACGGTATATCGCGGACACGAAACATATCCTGGATCATCCGGAATTGGTTGTTGGTACCAACCTTTCGTATGAAGAGAGGCCCGTGTATATATTGGACCGAAGAGAGAAGATACTCAAGAATAAGCCTATTAGTTTAGTCCGTGTTGCTTGGGGTCATCAATCCTTGGGTGAGTCAACATGGGAGCGTAAGGATGATATCCGATCGCGATATCCCGACCTGTTTGACTCGTAAGGTATAATGTCTTCCTTATGCCTTATGCTTTCAAATCCTTGTTTAAATGAATGACCGCTCTAGCCTCTTAATTAAATTCTGAGAACGGAATTCTTTTAAGGTGGGTACAGTTGTAATACATGTGGTTCGTATTACGTATCTTGGTATACGTGTACGTAATTATGACTCATATTGCGTGTCTCCTTGCTTGGTTCGGCTTGTTTGGTTTGGCTTGGTTCGGCTTGGGTTGCTTTTGGTTCATCATGAACCAAGGGAAAAAACCCTACCTACCACCACCATCTTCATTTATTAACCCCACCCTCTTTCTCTCTCTCCTCATTCACTCTTCTTCTTCACCATTACTTCTTTACCTACTAGGGAAAGAGAGCTTAGGCAAGTGCAGCTTGCTTCATGGAGGAACTCAATTTTTATTGTTCCATTCTCTTTCTCGCGAGATTCTAACACACTTTAATACTTAGCATTTCTAATTTTCATGGTTCAATTGGTGTAGATCTAAGTTTATTGTATTTTTTTGATTTCTTGGGTTTTGATCTACTTAATATTGTTATTTCCAAGTTTTGATGGTTCCATGTTGTAGAGCATTCGATTCTGCACCATTTTGACCTATGGAAGTCTGGATTCCGACCTTGGATGAAGGATTTATGAAGCTTTGCATGGACTTCATGGCTCTTCTTCTCGGACAAGCAGAGAAGAAGAACAGTTTCAGCCGCATGGCTGCCTTAGCCGCATGACTTTCATGTGGCAAGTCTCCATAGCCGCATGGCCTTGTTGGTCTCTCAGCCGCATAGGATCATCATTCACGCTGCCGCATGAAGTCAACTTCTTAGCCGTATAAAGCCTCGGCATAATCCAGCCGCATGAACTCAAGTATCCGCAGCCGCATATGCTCATTTCTCCGCAGCCGCATAAGGCCTTGACTTGACTTAGCCGCATGGCGTATTACTTTCCAGCCGCATGAAGTCAACCCCCTGCAGCCGCATAAGGCTTTGGCAATTCCGAGCCGCATAAGACCCGTCCCTTGCTGAGCCGCATGTACTTGTTGAACCGCAGCCGCATAAGGCCCTAGCAACTCCCCAGCCGCATATGCTTGATTGTTCCTCAGCCGCATAGACTTGCATTATTCCAGCCGCATGCGCCCCTGCCATACCCCAGCCTCATGAGATCCTTCACCTCAGCCGCATAAGAACCAATCTATTGGCCGCACGAACCCTACTACTCCCTGAACCGCATGAGCTCAATTCTCTTAGCCGCATGGCTCCTTCCACAGTCTTGTCCTCTTTTATTTATCATTATATTATTATTATGATTATTATTATTAAACTAAAATATCACAATTATGTTTATGCCATGTAAGTTCTGATATGTTCCATGGACACAATAGTGGCCCGCCGTGGCGCACTCTTGACAAGTAAACTGACATGATATATCACGACATAATGTTACGACAGCTAGCCTGACATGACAAGTATATCACGACCCGCACCCGGTTTTCGGACGCGAGCTCGTGAGCAAGCCAGCTACGTATCGAGCGGACTCCAGCCCAACTCGAGTACGTATAAGTTGTCAGGTCATGGGTATCATGTCTAATATGAACTATATCTCAATCCACTAGAATCAAATAAACAAGAATGAACAAGTATGGGTCATGGTCTGCAGCCCATTAGCATATTGTTCGATTAGACTCCAAGGATGATATGAGTCTATAAATAAGCAAAGTATATCATGGTACTGAATATAAAGCACGAAGAATAATAAAGACATATCACAAGCAAATACCTGTATCAACATCGCAATCCTCTACCATCCTGCTCTGCTAACTACCACCATGCAGTCGCTAAAACTGAAGAGATCATCAGGTCCTCAGAGGACTAGCAAGATACATAATATACAAGCCAATATGTAACAGTAAAAATATACCAAGAAGTAAGGAACAATCAAGGAATCCAACGAGACTAAATGAACCAAGACTCAAGATCTAAACGCAAGGATCCTAAGACGCTGGCATGCCATACTAGAAATGGCTGGCTATAAACTGCAGTCAAGGCAAGTACTCACAATCTATAGTATCTCAATCGCTGTCAAGGCAAGTACACACAACCAAGACGGTAGCCAATCCTAGTATAAAATCCTATAGACCATAGTCAAGGTAAGTACTCATAATCTATAGAATGTCAAAGTCAAGTCCCACTCAAGTCATGTCAAGTCAAGTCAAGTTATAATCAAGTCGAGAAAATCGTGGTATAGGACTAGACGACTCTATCAAGCAATACATATGAGACTAACACATTGTAACAGGTAGAACTATCATAACAGGAAAGAACAAGAATGTACAGGCAACTAGAAACATGTAAAGTGAACTATAACAGGAAAAGTGTAATAGACATGGAATAAAGAAGTCATGACTGTAAGGAAAAGAACAGCAGCGAGATGGTGAACATGTATATAAATTATACTGTACAAGTTGGCAAGGTATACTTGCCTGGGGTTGCACGAAGAACCAACAATGTATCGCCAATCACAAGTCAGAAAGTCCAAGTCATCACAACTGTCTCCGAAAGCTGAAATAAATGTTACCAACATTCTCAGAATAGTCAAATTAGCTAGGATTGCCTGTCCTTAAGTACAATTCTGGACACAGAGGCAAAACGGTAATTTCGGGCAAAAACGATGTCCGCCGTTGGACCCGCTTTGCACCGAAAAGCATGCCAGAGTCAACGGTCTCTAAAGTCGTCAAACTACATGTCTACGGATCTGGTTTTTCGATACGAACCCAACCGTATGTCCAAAGTTGGATTCCGGCAGGCCGTGCACAAAATCGCCCGTTGAGTGGGACCGTGGGGCCCGCAAAACGACGTACGATTCAACTGTCTCAGAATTGGACCAAACTTGGCATACAGGACCAGAAAAATGATACAGTTCTGTTGGCACAAGTTTCGTCTCGATCTGACGAGCGTGCACAAAGTAATTGGAGAATTTGCAAAATGTACGATACGGTGAATTTCGACGGATACGCATCAAATTCGTCGCGCACACGCGACCAATTTGAATTCCGTCAAAGTCCACACGACCACGAAGCCGTTACGCAGCTTTCGATGCCTTCGGTTCGTGACCACGTCGCCCGGAATGGCGGGACGGACGTGGTATCGAGCGATTTTCAAGTTTATTAAACATGATTTTGTGGAACTTTAGAATCAGATATCGTCTCATCTACTTACTGAAATCCGAATCTACAAGAAGGGTTATGATGCCCTACATGTTGTCAATAATCATGTTCAGGTGGATTTTCTAAAAAGTTACTGGATTGATCGGAATCGGTCTGTCAATGTAGGTTCCTGGACTGCGAAACTATCCTGTTTTTGGACAGGTTTTTCGGCAACTTTGGGTTCGACTTACGAAGCGTGCAGTGCAAAGCGAATCGGGGTAAATGAATCGAAACGAAGCTGTTTAGGTTGTAGTCGTACATGAACCACTGGTTCGACGAAAGATCGAACAAGATGGAAGGGAGAGCGTCGCGAAGTTGGCTCGGCACTGCTGCTGTTGATCCTTTCTAGCACGCGCCTGTGCGCGCGCGACCCTATCGCGACTTTGCCGGCGGTCGGCGGCCGTCCGCGGCTGTGGGTTGGGGTCGCCCACGGCTGGAGGGTGGTGGCGCGGCGCGTGGTGGCGGCGCGTGGAGGAAGTTAGGGTTCGATCCTCTTCGTTCGTGCTAAGTTATATACTTATACGGGAATTTTAGAGAAGAGCTCGGTTTACGTGGGCAAGGCTGAGCATGTGGCCCCTTGGGCCGGCCTGGGAGGGTTGGGGCTCACTGCTTCCTGGCTCAGTTGTTAGCTGGGTGAGCGATTTGGTTGCTCGGTTGGCCGAGCATTGCTGCTGCTTAATATAATCGGGGAAGGGTTCTGTACTGTGTAGCTGGGCTCGGGCTGAGCAAGTGGGAAAATTGGTATTGGCCTGGGCTTGGGCTCCTCTCTTACTATACATATATACACATATTTATATATATACCATATACTATATATATTTATATATTCACGTATATGTACACACACACTCACGTATAATATATATATTTATATCTATACAACACATTTCTACCTATATATATACGTATACATATAATTATCTATATATATATATATATATATATATATATATATATATATATATATATATATATATATATATATATATATATTTACGTTACCATATTTACATACACATACATATATAATATATTTATATATTCAAATACACACAAAAATATATAATAATAACAATATAATAAGAATAATGATAATAATAATAATAATATGAATAATAATAATAATAATACTAAAAATAATGATAATAATAATAAGAAGAAGAATAATAATAATAATAATAATAACAATAATGATAATGATAATGATAATAATAATATTAATATTAATAATAATAACAATAATGATAATAATAATAATAATAATAATAATATTAATATTAATAACAGTAATGATAAAATAATAAGAATAATAATATTAATAACAATAATGATAAAATAATAAGAATAATAATATTAATAATAATAATGATAATAATAATAATAATAATAATAATAATAATAACGATAAAATAATAAGATAATAGTAACCAACTAAATTGTCCACTAAGAGTCCTTGGTGAACATATCATGCCCTATCTGGCCCTAGAATTTCGTACAGTTATTCGAAAACACCATTTAATTAAACTATTAAATATTTAGAAAGTAGTTGTCAAGTCCTAAAAATAAATAAGAAAATATTCGTATATACATAAAATGTCTACATGGCCGTCCCGAGTTTCACTGCATGCCTACATGGGCTTGAATTTAGTTTGGGCCCAGTTCGACTAAGTTGGTACAATCGGGTCATCTAAAATAATATATTTAATTAATAAATAAATAGTTCATCGGTGGGGGTTAAGTCACAACTTAATCTGGTTTTCCTAGTTAGGACACTCATATGGCTTTGCATTCCCTTACCATGGCTAAACACTAGTCAGAGCACGCTACTGCACTATCCGTCCCATGATTCCTAGCCGTCTTGTACTTCAAAACTCAACTATGATTTAAAATTATCTACCGTAATAATTAACTAAATAATTATTTATATTATTCTAGAATCACAATTTAAATCAAATAAATAATAAAAAAATATTTTAAAAATTTTCGGGAAGGGAGGCTACAAAGTATGAATGACCTGGACACCGTGGACGATTATATTTATACAAATAAACCAGTACTGTCTTGCATCATGTCTAGGATGGGATCCTGAGTACCACGGTCAGGGATACCTACTGCAATTGACTAAGGCTAATAAACTAGAATAATTCAGTAGTCATGAAGAGATTTTCCAGCTACAGGCAATCCCGTTATCTGGGCGCACCAAGTGGACTTGTAGCCTACCGACGAGTAGGGCACATTTCCAGTACTCTGTCACGTGTTGCATCCTTCATAAACGGACATTCGACCTGGATAACCTAGATGGTCTATAAGGATTGTGGTTGTTGGGATAATCTTATTGCATCTTGCTAGTAACTAGGCCTATGATAACAGTACTTAGTTAAAGTATCAAGCCGTACTCTTTGCTAGGCCGTGATTGATTGGATGGAGTCTAACCCAGCTTAGTCTTGTCCTGATCCTGTACAAGATTGTGACATGACATGATTACTTATGCTTGCGTCAACAATAACGATCGGGGGTCCAGTTCTGTTCAGGCGAAGGATTACAATCCTGGTCCTTGTTTGGTTTAAGGGTTGTAACCTGGCTCCCGAAGCAGTTCTGTGTCCTCTCTTCGTTTATTGTCTTATTGCACCCGATGCCATGCTCGTCATGTTTTACCTTTCTTCAATAGCATGATTATTTATACTGGCCTTAACAATAAAGATCAGGGGTCCAGTTCTGTTTAGGTGAAGGGTTACAACCCCGGTCCTTGTTTGGTTTAAGGGTTGTAACCTGGCTCCCGGAGCAGTTCTGTGTCCTCTCTTCGTTTATTGTCTTATTTTACCTTATGTCGAGCTCATCATGTTTTACTTTACCAACAAGTAGTTGAGAGGGGTTTCTATTCAGGTGAAGGGTTCCAACCTCGGTCCTTGTTTGGTTTAAGGGTTGTGACATGGCTACTTGAATGGTTTCCTCGTACTCAATTTACTGTTGTTATCTTTATTATTATCAGTTTTGCTTATAATCATCTTTAATATTCTATTATGAATGCTGGTTTTAGTTCCTAAGTGAAGTCTCCTTTGTGGCACTTGCTCTTTCTGGGGTCTGACCCAGCTGGTTTTGTATGACCAGATACCGGAGCAGCTCCAGAGGATCTACCTACCTTCCAGCCAGATGGTGACCACCAGGCGTAACCCTGGCAACGAGTGCGTTTCTTTTGTCCTTCCACTTTATTGTAAAATTATTCTTTTTGAGGCGTTTAGCCGGCGAGCACGTATTAGCTCGTATTGCACCTTTATTTACTGTCTGCCTACGGGCTGTAACATGATTGACAAATCCTAGGGTTGATCATGTATGATTGAAACTCTTGCTAGTCTTGACATTTTGTACGACTAGCTTCATGATCATCTGAATATGTAATGTATAGGACGCCTTACTACTGTATATTTGGTGCTCTGACATCTTGTGACTATCATTGCTTGCTTGAGATTGAGACAATAGGCTTATTCATGACCATAGGTGACTGATGGATTATAGTTAAACCCTCATGTATCTAGACAGCCGTGACCGTATAGCGAGATGGGTTGCACTTCAATATACGTAGCTGGCTATGTACGCCCCCGCTCTCCAGTATTCTGGTTCTGGGGCGTTACAGTATTGAACATCGAAACAGCCTAGTAGAAAAAGAATGTTTAGTCCTAATGTTCGCTGTCCAGAAAATACGACATTATATCACAGGCTAAACCATTCATGTCATCTCCAGAGTCAATCCTCTCCGAGTCTTAATGAAGAAGCCCAGTACACTCAACTCTAGACTCGCTATATGGGCCATATTACTAGCATAGTATGATATGGTCTATGTCCCACAAAATTCTTTTAAGGGTCAAGCCCTAGCCGACTTTCTAGTTGCTCATCCGATCCTTGAGACATTCAAACTCTATGATGGATTTTTGATGAAACTCTGGAATATAACATGATTTCAGAAGGAATCCTCGCTTGGCGTCTATTCTTTGATGGTGCTTCCATAATTAGACCTAAAGGCATTATTGTCGCTGGAGTTGGAATCGTTTTAGTATTTCCCGAAGGCCTGGCAATTCAGAGAGCTTATTCTTTGGATGAACCATGCTCTAACAACGTTGTTGAATACAATGCTCTACTGATCGGTCTCCAATTAGCTAAACAGTTGGATATTGAATACCTTGAAGTATACTGAGACTATAAACTGATCGTCAATTAGGTTAGAGGCGCATCAAGATCTCATTCCATATCATGAAGCAGCAATAAAATTTGCTACATCATTCAAAGGCTTCTTCATTAAACATGTGCATCGAGCATACAATACAGAAGCTGATGCGCTTGCTAATCTAGCAGCAATATTAGTGATCCCTGTGAAAAGACAACAGATGATTATTATCACTAACATGGAATTATTCTGTATCGAGAATAATTTGCATCTAGAATCTAGCAATTCAGTCAAAGTTTGTACTATAAGTGAAGACTGGAGAGCTCCTTTCATCGACTTCGCAATACATGACATCTTATCGGAAGATCCCAAAAAGCAACGACAATCCGTCGACGATCACTCCGATTCTTCTACAACCATACTTCTAAAACACTCTATTGACGATCATATGACAGCATGCTTTTACGTTGTCTTGCGAGAGATGAAACAAAGCAAATACTATGTGAAGCTCATGATGGTGTCTATGGTGCACATCAGCCTGGTCCTAAGCTACAAGATTAAATTCAACGCATGGGATATTATTGGCCAACAATGGTGTCAGATGCTATCAAATATTCAAAAAAATGTCGAGTATGTCAAATCCACGCGAATTTCATTCATAAACCTTCAGAATTTCTGCATCCAACTGTAGCATCATGGCCTTCGAAGCTTGGGGCATGGATGTTATTAGTCCTATTAATCCGTCTTCATCTCGAGGACATCGGTTTATCCTAGCTATAACCGATTACTTCTCAAAATGGGTTGAAGCTATACCTCTAGCCGAAGTCAAGATAAGTAGTGTCATCAACTTCATCAAACATCATGTGATTTATAGATTCGGCGTTCCTCAGCGAATCATCCATGATAATGGACCTCAGTTCATCAGTCAGAAATTCACTCGATTCTGTGATGACAACCGAATCAACAATGTTGTTTCTATGGCCTACAATCCTGCAGCTAACGGTTTGGCAAAAGCATTCAACAAAATAATCATCAAACTTCTCAAGAAGTTTATTTCTACCAATAAACAAAACTGGAGCAAAAATCTTGGAGAATGTCTATGGGCCTACCGTACTATCGTACGTACGCCGACCGGCTGTACACCTTTCTTTTTGGTGTATGGATGTGAAGCCATCCTACCATTGGAGATTCAAATTCCATCACTGAGAATAGCCATTGCCAATGAACTCACAATAGAAAATAATGATCATCTTCGACTTCAGGAGCTTGAAGCACTTGACGAGAAGCGGCTACTAGCTTAACAATATATCGAACTATATCAGGCCCGTATCTCAAAAGCCTTCAACTGTAAAGTCAAAGTACGAGCATTTTACAAAGGAGAGCTAGTCCTTACTGTCAGACGTCCTATGACTATGACACACATGAGCAAAGGAAAGTTTGAACCAAAGTGGGAAGGTCCCTACGTTATAAACAAAGTTTTCTCCAACGGAGCTTATCAACTGTCAGGGATGGATGGTCGAATTGCTATGATTCCTATCAACGACAAATTCCTGAATAAGTACCATGTTTGAAAGTGTGTACTATATTTTCTAACAAATATTATACATAATTCAAATCTTTGAATCTCCAACGGAGTCTATCCAGATCTTATCATCATTGACAACGTCTACTATGGTTGAGGCATTAAAACATGTCATCTCCTTTCTCAGCTAGGTTCGGCAGCCCAAAGAGGACCCTACAGCATGCCTGCAATGTCATAATATGGTTGAGACGATCCCGAACATCATGTTCTCTCAGCAAGACATGTTGCTGAAGAATAATAGGCATAATATACCCATGTACTACACATGATATATTGGCACCATCAAGTTAGACCGGATGTACATAGATCTGGGATCCTCTCTCAGCATCATCCGTCGAAGCTTGCTCCAAGCCCTAGGTATACCGATGTATCAGCTATCTGCTTCCAGCACAACTATCAGCGGCTTCAATGCCTGTGGAAGCAGGCCCTTGGGTAAGATGTAAAAATCCCTAAATTTCTACTATATTTTTAGTACTGATTTTTTTTTTGTATTTATGCGTCGCATAGTCGTATTGTACGTCGCGCGAGAATTTGTGTTTTTCGTATTTACTCGTCGAGTGCGAATATGTGCGAGGTACATATTTTTATAAATAATTTTTTGATTTTATTATCGGTGATGGTTTCAAAATAATATATATAATTATTATTTTTATTTGTGAAAAGTATCTATCGAGGTTGTCAAACTTATTATTTTAATTATTTATAAAATGCTATCTTATTTTAATAGTGGTAATTTAGAAAACTAGATTTATGTGAATATTCTACTCGTGTAAAGCACATGAAAATTATTTCATGTATATTTTCAAATTAATTTTTATTATTTATGATAAATTATTTAGCAAGAAGGTATTCTAAAGATTTGATTATTTATGTTTACTTTCGTAATTGTTTTATCTAAATTATTAAAAATGTATTTTAAAAATATTTCCTATTACTATTTAAAACAATTATTCTCATTTTCGAAATTACATGCTATTTAATTAAAAATGTAGTTTGAAAGTATTTTCTATTAATATTTAAAAATATTTATTATGATTTTTGAAATTAACGATTATTATTATTTATTATTTTGAAAATTTTATTTAATGTTTAATTGGTTAGGATAATCTAAATTAAGATTAGATTTATTGCATGTATTTTAGATATGATATATCTAGATTGGATTGGTTTTAAATTGATTTAAATAAATAGTGAATTATCAAAGGGAGTTTTAAATGATTCATATTCCTTATCAAACTGGAATCCTTCAACCCTATAAATAGGGGAGCCTCCATATTATTTTTCCTCCATAATTTTCTCCATAATTTTTGCCATCCACCATAAGTGCGTGCACCGTGTCCGTGTCCACCGAATTTCCTTCACTAAATTCTTTTACAAATACATTCACCATCCCGGTGTCCGACAACATCGGACACATCCACCCAAATCCCGTGTTACGCAAGACACAAATTCCCAATCATCAAATCCCTAATCCATAAATTCCTAGCCCTAATCCCCAAATTCCTAACCCTAGCTCGCCGACGTCGAGTGCTGCAGCCCCAGCCATCCCAACGCTCCACCATCACCTCCTCGACGACCCAAAACCACCGTCCCTCTCCTCTGTCAAGCCTACCACCACAACTACAGACTAGCCAGTCCGACCACCCTACCAACCCCGACACCACTACCCGTACCATCGTCAACGTCATCGCCATCCCGGTCCCCATCACAGGCCTCAAAGCTGAGGACCACCTTCATCCCGTCACCCGACCCCGTCGACACTTGACTGCACGGCCACAACCACCATCTTCACCACGCCGCCCCAACTTCGAGCCACCACCGATTTCTTCTCTGTCATTCCCTAACCTCGGCCGATGGTCGACACAACCACAACCACTACAGCCACCATCATCACCGTCGGATTTCTCCCCCTCCGGCGACTCCACTCCCAATATCACCACCTATGCCGTCACAAAACCCGCCACCACCACACAACCACCACCAAAACCCTAAACACAACCACTGTCTTACCTGTCGTCCAACGTCGCGCTCACCACCCGTCGAAACCTCTGACCGCCTCCGGCTCACTGCTCGCCGATGGCCCCTCTCCGGCCTCCCGTGCGTCGCAGCTCCCCTCACCGAGAGCCTCGTCCGTCGCACCATCACCGGCGTTCAGAGCCACGCGGCCGCGTGCGTGCGACTCCTCGGCCGAGAAAACCGCCGGAGTTTCCACCGCCTCTCCGTCCCGATTCCTCCGTCTGCGCGCCGCCCCTCGCCGCCGAGCCTCCGCAGACCCTCCTCTCTTTCGCAACCTCTGCTCCCTCTCTTCCCTCTCTCTCTTCTCTTTCTAGAAAAGGAGTAGCAATCAACTACTTCTTTTTGTATTGTTTTGTTTTAGTTTATTAATTGTTGCTTTTCTTTTTTTTCTATTATCGTTTTGTTATTATCTATGACTACTTGTCATTATTATTATTATTATTATTATTATTATTATTATTTTATTATTATTATTATTATTATTATTATTATTACTATTACTATTACTATTATTATTATTATTATTATTATTATTATTATTATTATTATTATTATTATTATTATTTTAATTAAATAAATATGTTTCTCAAAATTTTACTTCTAATTAAATATTGTATTTTACTTGGCCACTTCTATAACTTCAAATTTTATGAGTATTTTTGGAGAATTCACCCTAAATATATTATAGCATTATTTCAATTTTTATATTAAAAAAATGCTTGTGACTTAAAAAGGGTATTTTGACAAAAATTAGTTTTACCTAATATGATTTATTAGATTTTCAAAACGTATATATCTAAATTATCCTAAATATAGTTTCAAAAATTATAAAACAATGTTCGGTGTTTTAAATAAAAGGTAGTTTCATTATCTCAAATTATATTCTTACAAAGTTAATATTTTAGTCTAAAAACAATTTATGGTTCTTTTCAAATATCCTCTTAGAAATTATTTTAACTAATAAAAATATAATTTCAAGTATTACAATTATTTTCTTAAATAGTATATGTATCAAATTATTCGAAAATTTCTTCGATTATCTTGCTCTTCTGCGATTAGTCCTATTCTCAATCCCTTGCCAATTCTGTACTTACCATATGTCGAACCTAACTAAATTGACCCTTCTGGACCCAATGGAACTGTCTGTGCCACTACCCGAGGTCACCTTGCATAGTTGTTGCACTGAAGTCGCAGTTCGTGCCACCTTGATCATCGCAATATACCAGGCGTCCTACCAGGCAAGACACCTTGCCTTTACTGTTTAAATTTTTTGCTCAATATCATGCATATTTTTATTTCTTATAAGTTGTTCTTTCAAAACCGTATGTAGTTGCAAATTATTATACTTTAGCTTTCTTTATGCATTTGGCCTAGAGTTAAGGGACCGCCTTTATTTGTGCCGCATTCATTGGCCCGACACTTGTGTGCCACGATATCACGTGTCTCATATAGATTCGAACTTACGTACCGACCGTACATCGGTGTGTACAGGACGAGCGTTAGGATATAACTGCTAATATAATTGCCTAGAAGACTTAGCGGTTATTAGAAATATCGTGGTGTGGATTCAGCACGAGTAGTTCATGGGGAGGGAGAAGACAGTTATTAGGCGCAGGGGCTTTCACACATTTACTTTTCTCTAGCTGCCATTTGTGACTCAGCCGAGAGCTAGTGAGCCGTGCATTTATTTACTTTTCTCTAGATGCCACTAGTGCCTCGGTTGAAACACAAATGTGTCGTGCATTTACTTTCCTCTAGCTGTCGTTAGTGACTCACCCGAGAGACTAGTGTGCCGTGCATTTATTTATTTTTCTCTAGATGCCACTAGTACCTTGGTTGAAACGCTAAACGCGCCGTATTTCTAGTCTCGAAAGCCCTTGTGTGGAACATTGTCTTCAAAATGCATTTTCACATAGAATGGTTAAGGACCTTTATTTGTGTAGTCACATATACTTTTCTGTTGAGCTTTATTTATTCAGTTATTGGCATGATATTATGTGTCTTGTTACGTTCCTCTAAGGATCTGGTTATCTCGCCAGGGGTGTGCTCTTGTCTTTCGCAGGTATTCTAGCTCTAGCCGTGATCCTCTCTATTTTTTCGAGGATGATTGTACTTGGATCGTCTTCGCTCGCTCGCCGAAATTATTCTTTTGTATATCATGTATTCCTTTTCATAGTTGGTAGTAGATTTGTCTCCGCCCAACTACATGTACCAATGACAATTCATAGTTGATTATATGATATCTTTTATTCATTTATTTTGTGTGGATGAGATTAGTTATGGTTCTACTGCATTTTACAGCTTATGTATTCATACGAAGTTTCTATATATTGGAGTGTACTTCGTATGTATACAGCTGGCATGTCTACGTACTTAGTCCTACGTATTTTGGGACTGGAGCGTTACAAAAGATTCGCCTGAAATGTCAAGTAGGCGATCTGTAAACTGAAGTGACACGCTACGTTATTGATGCTGATGTATCCTACAACTACTTGTTGGTGCGTCCCTGTATACACGAATACATGATAATATCGTCCACGCTCCACCAATGCATGAAGTATATCGATAGCAGCAGAAGGGCCAAGACGAAGTTTGTTGATGTTGATCCCTTCAAAGGGATCGATGTTTACTATGCCGATGCATACCTCTACCAGTCGGTCCGTTAAGAGGAACAAGATGCTGACGACAATGATAAGGCTGAGGCAAAGGCAACTTCCGATGAACAAGATGCTGACGACAATGTTGTCCTCGCTTTTCAGCGTTTCTTCGGAGGATGATGGAGCCTAGGTGAATGTCCAAAGTTTAGCGTCTCTCGCCTGGCGGAATGCCCAAAGTTCAGCGTCAGAGATGTTGGTGAAAATGCTAAGCCATTTTAGCTATGATCTATAGGATCTAAAGTAGTATCGAAAGTCATTACTAGCTAATGATCCAGAGGATCTAGAGTAGTTTAGAGAGTCGTTACGAGTTAGGATCTGAATAATCAAAAATCTTGCGAAAGCCACTTTTGGCTAAGATCCGAAGGATCGAAAACACTATTGAGAGTCATTAAGGGCTTGTTTGGTAACCGGATTTTACTATTTGGATTTGGATTTGGAAATCCTCCAAATCCAAATCATGGATTTTACTATTCAAATCCAACTCCAAATCCAACTCCAACCAAACATAGGATTTGGTTTTATAATTAATAATTAAATTATAGTCATGATCAATAATTAAGCTATTAATTAATTATGATTAATTATAGTTGTTATTATTTATAAAATTAATAATTAACGATTAGTAATTAACGATTAGTAATTAATAATTGACGATTAGTTATTATTAATTATAAAATTAATAATTAATGATTAGTTAATTTTTAAATAAATAACGATTAATAATTAAAGATTAATAATTAATAATTAACGATTAATAATTAATAATTAATAACTATAAATTATAATTAACGATTAATAATTAATAATTAACAATCGATAATTTTTAACGAAATTATTAAAGAATAAATATTTTTAATGAAATTATTAAAGATTAACTAATTTTTAATTTACTAATTTTTAACAAAATTATTAAATAATAAATATTTTAATGAAATTATTAAAGAATAATTATTATTTTCCTCCAAAATCCAACCAAATCCAAGTTTTGGATTTTGTCATACTTTCCATATCCAAATCCATCTCCAACCAAACATAGGATTCCATGGATTTGTCTCCAAATTCATAAAAATTCAAATCCCACCTCCAAATACGGTTTACCAAACGGGCCCTGATGGTTAAGATCCAGAGGATAAGAATATATCAATGTCATCTTGCTAATGGACCGCGGCTATGGAGGTCGGTAGAACATATTTTTATAGAGAAAAAAAAAAGTTCTCTTTTTTGCTGAGAACAACAAAACAAAGCTAGGTCATTTTTATGAAAGTGAGATCATACTTGATATTGATGATAACAGACGATCATGTGCTTTACGTATGTTTTGTTTAGTCACTGTGGAGTTCTCTATTGTATTTTAGTGTAACCCTCAAATAGGTTTTAGCTTACAATGTATACACAACCAACTGGACTGAAGATTTTAGTATCTTAAGGAATATTAATCTTTGATTGTGCTCAAATCTCATGATTAAAATAGACATTTCTTCCATTTATAAAAATGGAAGATCATTAGATCTGGCCATAGGGATGCATTATTCCTTATATTTATAAAAAATAAGTAGAAAATAAAGATAGTGATCCCAAAAGATATACAATGCACCATGTATAAAGTCATGTACGTAACGGCGGGCATTAAAAAGATTAGACATTTCTTCTCTACAGTAGGGGTGAGCATTCGGTTTATTCGGTTCAAACCGAATCGAATTTTCAAAAACTGAATAAACCGAATTTGGAAAACCGAAAACCGAACCGAATTCAGCAGGAACCGAATTTAAACCGAACCGAAATAATCGATTCGGTTTATTTGGTTTTGGGCTTTTTTTTGTTATGGGCCGGTCCAAAATTGGGCTTATGGACTTTCAAAATAAAATTTAAACACAAAATCAACCTGATATTAATGTCCTCTTGTTGCCATTCAAAATATCCCAGTGATTGTTTCCAACATAAAAAAATGATTACAAAATGTTACAACATATATAGCACTTGATTTAAATGTATAAAATGTTGCAACAAAATACTACACTAGCATGAATACAATTAAAGGGGTTGCTGGGACATTGGCACACTGATAAAACCAAACCAACATCACCACTGATCACAAGCAAATGTTACCCAAAAAATTCAGCCTTATTTACAATCACAAGCAGAAATTACAAAAAAAAAATTCATAAACAAATTGTGTGTTAGTCTCCATCCATTTCAGAAACCATCCTTCAAATTTAGAAGCAATAGCATAGATGCCTTTAAGAGCATCTCCAACCCTATTGTCTTGTTTTGTGTTGTGAATCCTATGTGACATGAGGCACAAGACAATGTCTTATATATATGGCAAAATTATATTCACAAATGACAATGAGTTTAAAAAGTCATCTCCAATGCAAAAATATTGAGAAGGCAATATAAAGTAATTTTTTACAACTTCCAAGACAACTTTTACTCTTCTACTTCTTTTTTTAAGGCCTCGTTTGGTTCGCGGAATGGAAGGGAAAGGAATCAATTCCTTGTCATTTCCTTTCCTTTGGGAAACTTTAATTCCTATTGATTTTCCTTTCCGATGTTTGGCAATGCCAAGGAATTTGGAAAGGAAAGTGAATACTTCAATGTGGGGAAGTGATTCCTTCCTTGGATGGATGGAATCACTTTCCCCCCTAATTTTCCTTCCATTAGGAATCACTTTCCTTTCCTCCTCAATTCTTTGGGCATCCAAACATAGGAAAGTAATCACTTTCCTTTTCCAACCGGAAGATTCCGCGAACCAAACGAGGCCTAAATATTTTTATTCACAAATGATGATGTGGACATAAAGACATTGTGAAGTGCATTGTCTAGATCTAGACAACCAACTTCACATTGTCTTTGCCATGTCATTGCCATGTCAACTCCACACTTTATTTCACATATGCATTGGAGAAGTACTTTTGGAAAAAATGGTTGTCATTCCTATGTGGCAACCATTTTTTTCAAACTCACAATAGGGTTGGAGATGCTCTAAAGAAAGCTGTATGAAAAATTGGTTTTTGTTCATCCCAGTAGATATAAATTTTAAGCTTTAAGGGCTCTCTCCATCAGCTTCATAGCTCCATAGCTCCTGGAGATGCATAGATATAAACTTTTATCTCCATCTGCTCATAGCTCCTGGAGATGTATGAAAAATTAGCTTTTGATCCGACAAAAGAAAAAAGTGACAATACTTACAAAACTAGGGTGAGAGGCGGTGAGAGGAACAACCCCCTTGCGATGAGGGAGGCGGTGAGAGGAACAGTAAATTCAGATCCGGAGAGGAACAACCGCTTGCGATGAGAGAGAGGGAGAAGAGAGGCGGTGAGAGAGAGGGAGAGCAGAGGCGGTGAAATATATGTTTGAGAGTCGGAGGAGACGGGTCAACTAGGTAGGCAGTAGGCTAGGGTTTCTGTTCTTCTGGAGAGGAACAACCGCAATAAAAAAAAGTGAGAATGATAGGAGAGAAAGAGAATGAATGACTTTATACTCAGGACTTAGGTGAGGGTATTCTTGTAACTTTACATATCCTATTCGATTTTTCGGTTTTAAACTGAGCCCGTATCCAATAACCGAACCCGAAATCAAAAACCGAATTGTGGGTATTCTAAAACCCAGTCTGTCCGGATTCTTTTTAAAATCGAACCGAATTTCTTATTCGAATTCGGTTCGGTTTTGGGACTACAGTCTACAGTGAATGGTCATATAAGGCAACTCCCTTCCTTCTTCCAAATGGAAAGAAATCAGTTTTGAAGGACTCTCGACAACCGAAAGACAAAAAAAAAAAAAAAAAAAGAGACTTTTTCCATCCAAATTCTAGGGTTAGGGTTTCCAAAATTCTCTCTCTAGAATCTCCAAATCCATTTTTAGGGATTTCTTTTCCCTGATCTCTCTCTAGATCTCCTGGCCATGGCGTCCAGTCTCGCTCGACTCGTTCGTCGGCCGCTCACTGTAAGTTCCTCTTCCTTCTCTCTGTATGATAATGATTGTTACGTTGATTATTAGGGTTATGAAGGATGTGTCTTTAATTTTGGTGGATATAGTGGTTTAGCGGTATTGATTTTAAAGGATATGATACGGACACGGGGACATCGGTTTGGCGTGTCCTAATGCATTGTATCCGTGTCCGTGTCCGTGTCCGTGTCCGTGTCCGTGTCCGTGTCGTGTACGACACAAATACGACGCCTATCTGTAGAGTGGCTATGCTTGTCAGTTGTTTTCTTTTACGGGAAGAATAAACAGTTAATGGTAAGTCATGAAACGAGTCCTGTTACGAGTCCTGCAGACATTGACACAACAACCATTTTGAAGTGTTGTGCTTTCTATTGTACAAGTTTTTGTAACATACATTTTGACATTAACCTTAGAAGTTAGTGACATTTCTGGAATGATGATTTTTCCTGCTTTTTGTTGTTTAAGGAATTTGTATTGTGGAAAAAATTATATACCATAAACTTGAAACATGGGTTTCATGAAAAACTGCGTATACAAAATTTTCATTCAATCTAAAACAAGTTTTGTTAGATAGAGGTGTGAAACCATGGGCAAACGAAAAGTTTATATTTCTAGGTGGATGGCTCCCGGAAGGCCACTTGGCTACACGGTTGGTCAAATGAGCGTTTCCCAAGTGGCCGTTTCTGGAACGTGCGGTTGGCGGGCAGACGTTCATGTTTTCCCACATGAAACATAAGGCTAGCCAAACAACTGTCTATTACATTTCAGCTCCAAATGGGAGGGGGGAAAACCGTAACTGCTTAACCATACTAGCCATGGAACTAGAAACACCATTAAGGAGATCATTGATGGCCGAGTTCTAGGCTAAGAGATATCACCTAAAACTTTGGGTCCTTCGAACTTACAAATTCTGGAATGCTCACTGATTCATTGCCATTGAGTTTGGACTGGTGCTCTGGTGGATGCTACCTGAAGTATCTACTGGTTTCTTACACATGGCTATTGTTGTCTATCGAGTATCGAGAGACTGAAACCTTCTCTCCTACTAGGCTAGCCTCTACTCTTACCGTCCATGCATGTGTTCCTGTTTCATACCACCATTGGTGGCTATTCAGAGCCATGAAAGTTTTTCTAATATCTTTCCCAGTCCTTTTTTGCAAAAACTTTCATAGTCAATACAAGATAACAACATTTTATGGGTGTCATGCCCAGACTTCCCTCGCCGAGCTAAATTAGTTTAATTTAAAATTTTAATAGCTATATTTAGAAGGACACTTTAATATACTGTCTGATTCTTCTGAGTTTGCCATGTACTCATGTAGTGCCTCACATGACAGTTAGGAATTATTAAGGTACCTGCTAGGTGTCTAATTGCATGGTAAGATACATTGGGCTTAATCAATTTGTGTTTAATTAAATTGAACAAATATAATCAATTTGTGTTTAACTAAAATGAACAAATAATCTCATTAGTCAATTAGAATATTGTCATGTTGTTAGGCAGTGATCCACCACTTCCTTGCCACTTCCTTGTTTATCATGCACCAATGTTAATGGCAATAAGGTATTTTGGAATGACGTGAAGATTTGATTTAGTGAAGATGGATTTTATACTAGGCCTTCCTGATGGCGATTAGCGGAAGGGTTTTCTGCATTGTAACGCAAATGGTGAATGTTTCCTGAATAGGAGTACGGGATAGCATTATTTGGAAGTGGAGGTGAACTGCTATTGTTGCACTACATGCTTCATTATTAGTTTAGCATTTTGCAAAGGTCCACACTACATGTACAATAGACAAGCAATAATATATTATAATAACCCATCCTGAAATAAATAATACATATTAGTAAGCAGAAAGAAGTATTATCTGACACTGTTGGACACCATCCTTGTTGATATGGGGGAGGATTTTTACAAAATTCCTCATTTATAATTTTAACGGTTACATATGGTCATTGCAATCAACATTCAATGAAAATAGATAGGCCAAACTGAATCCAGAAAAACACATAATGTATATATTTTAATTTGCATCCTAGCTCTATCGAGCTAAGCCTTCTAAACTGTAGATTGGAGTGTTTCACAGTTCCAAACGCTAAGGCAATAACTTGTCCAAAACACATTTAGCACAAATCACAGTAATTAAGCTAAAAGGAACACCAACTCACATGCTCATATTTTTGCAAGGGGCATAAAGTCTAGGGATCCGTTCCAAAATAACTCGTCAGACAGCATCCATTATGAACCATAAATGTTGGTCTGGATTCTGAACTAATCAACTAGCTTGTGTACTTATATATTCAAGTGCATAGAAACTCTGCTGATAAAAAGGGAAGAAAGGAGTAAAAGGATTTTGTTGGCTGGAGTTAGTAATGAGGGGTTGTTGATCTCTCTGTCTCTCTCCTAGCTTATATCTAGGTTTTGTGTCCAATCACGTTAATCAAGTTTGTTTGGCCCGTCACCTTGTCCCAAAATTTACAATTTCTGTATATAGAACATGATTCCTTGGTTAATTTGGTGGCAAGATGGTACAGAATCTTGATCAGTATGTAACTAAACGAAAATTGTCATTGGCTTTATTGGTTTGCTATCTGTTTTTGTTTATTAATTATTTTGATTTGAGGGAAGGGCTATGCCGCGGAAGCTATGAGATTTTACTTTTTGAGGCACTGATAGAGTTTTTTTAATTTGTCATGGAACCGATTTATAATGAGCCTAAAGTTGAGCAGCAATCCATTTTGTTTTCATCTTTTATATTGGAGAGATGTATAAAAAAGAGAGCAAAACAAGACCGTTAGGAGGAGGATAACTGGAAGAAATATGTGGGATTCATCAGCAAAGGGGAGAGAAATTGATGGAGCCTCTTTTTAGGTTAAGTTGATACTTTGAGGATGAAGGGGGGCATTGGTTGCCCAACGCTGTCTGCATCCAAACAGGACACAAGTTATATCTAATTTCATCGCCCTTGTATGCTACATATATCCAGCGGGTGAAAAACGAGTTGCAGCAACATGTGCTGCGTCTAACAGAACAGCATATTGTACCAGGTGTTACTGCAACTAGATGCTCAATGCAACTCGTCTTCTCTGCAAGAAACCCAATAGTCTGGTAATGGAAAAAAAAAAAAGGAGAAAATAGGATTACTCCCTTTGGCTCTTTGCTACTCTTAATATTTATTAGTGGCAACCTTGAAGTTCCATCTATTGCACATTTTATTTAGAAAGTATATCTTCCATGTTCATAAATTGCTGTTTAGGTACAGATAGCCTCTTAGATTACATGTTCTTATTTCCTCCTTTATGGACGATAATCATCTGAGATCCTTTTGGTTTTAACTTCATTGTACAAATGCTGCAATTCTTGCAATATGTTTATTAATCAACCTGCTCATACTTCAGCCAACATTTCCAACTTTACTGTACTGTTGCAGACTTATATTCTGTCGAAAAGTTATAGGCAGGCCCGAAACTTCAGCCATCATATCTTTCCAGGTCAAATTTTGATACTACTTCTCAATTTGGTTGTTTATTCACATATAGAAAGATGATTTCATGAATGACGTTTACGTTCAGGTGTCAGTGCTCCGACCAGCTCAAAACCAAGGAGGTTGAAACTTTACACCCTCATCTAGACATTTTGATGTTCACTGTAGTAATACTTTTCTGTCATTTAAATGTGCTGTCTTGACCTATAGAAATCCTGCATTTTAAAGAGTGCATTGCTTCTTCCTTTACCTATGATGCAGGGAAATTCTTGACTATCTTCAGAAGGATTCCCCTTATAAAGTATGGAGCAGGTCTTTCTCATCGGGTAATGGTAATGGATTTGTAGCATTAGATGACTTTTATGAGTGATCATCCAAAATTGAAGTTTCACTTAAATTCTTCTCCTTAATAAATACTTTTTGGATGTTTTGAAGGTGAAATTTTTGATGCCGTTGTTCCATTTATGGGTGAATCTATAACCGATGGGACTTTAGCAACCTTCTTAAAGAGTATATAAATTCATTTTTTTACTCTCTCTCTCCACCACCTCAAAAAAATTTTTATACTATTGCTGGATTGTTTATTTTGATGGTCATGCTATGTGGGAAACAGAACCTGGTGACAGGGTTGAAGTTGATGAACCAATTGCCCAGGTTGAAACTGATAAGGTATTTTTGATCTTGTAAGAGAGTGTGAAATTATGCACTGTTTTCATATAGCATCAGGTTAACTCAAGATGATAACAACCTTATATGTTTGATGCTCAGGTGACGATCGATGTTTCCAGCCCTGAAGCAGGGATAATTGAAAAGGTTAGAGAGCATTTGTTTTAAAAGCTTTTCATAATATTTAATAAGTTATTTCCTCAATAAAGCTGGATCTGTTGAAAGGTTTGTGGTTATTGTTGTAATCCTTTCTCATTGTTCTTCTTAATTGGACTTGATATTATTGGCAGTTCGTAGCCAAGGAAGGCGACACTGTAATGCCAGGAACTAAGGTTGCTATAATATCAAAGTCTGCTTCTACTGATACTCATGTTGCTCCATCAGAGGAGAAGTCAGGTAAAGATGCTCCTCAGCCACCTCCACCTGTTAAAAGAGAAGAGGATAAACCAAAGGCTAAGGTAGAAGTGGCTATCAAGGAGATGCCTAAAGCATCTTCTCCTGCCCCTTCTAAGATTTCTGCTTCTGAACCTCAGCTTCCTCCAAAAGAGAGGGAAAGACGAGTAAGTCTAATAATAATTTTCATTTACATCTTATTATTTGTTTTCATTCTAAAGGCCATTTGTGTGTTGAAAATGTTTTCCTTTCCTCTCTTTACCTTAACGTTTCATAGAGTTATCATTTTACCTCTTTGTCTAGACTAGGGCAACTTGGAGGGTGTCCCTTGGTTGAAACCATTTTCGACTATATTTGATTTCAGGTTCCTATGCCAAGACTCAGAAAGCGGGTTGCTACACGCTTAAAAGATTCTCAGAATACATTTGCTATGCTGACGACATTTAATGAAGTTGACATGTAGGTGATCTTTGTCCACATTCTGCTCAGATATGACTTAAGCATTTAATGGTAACTCAGAAATTAATGCAGCATAACTATATACAGAGCAGATAGAACCATCAATTTGAATTTTATGTTGGTTCAGCTTCTGGTCAGGATTCAGCACTCTTGGTCTTTACAGTTAGAACTTAAAGAGTAGATACAACACTAAAAGTAGTAATAATAATAATAAAATAAATGCAGGTCTCTTACATAGCATTATGAACAATATTTTGTGCTACATGATAACACATTCTACATAGTGATTAGTGAAGCTAAGTGAACTACGAATTATGAAGGAAAATTGCTGATTATTAAATTACTGAATGACTGGTTTACAAGAATGAACAATCAACCACTTTGTCATGGGATGGTGCCATATCAAAACTCTATACTGCTGTAGTTATGGCTAAATACGACATTCATCATCCTTAAAATGCCTATGATGGTCTCAAATAAGGATTTCAGATCTGTTTAGCAAGGGCCAAATATGCACTGGTTTGCTGATGCAGTCTTGATTCTCTCAACGCTTTTATCATCATTTTTGTAGTTAACATTTAATCGATAATGTTTGTGAAGAAATTATATAGCAAAATTTGTCTGATATGTCAATAAACTGGTTGCTGTAGGACGAACTTGATGAAACTTCGCTCTGATTACAAAGATGCCTTTGTGGAAAAGCATGGTGTGAAGTTGGGTCTCATGTCAGGTTTTATTAAAGTATGTAATGTCCTATTGCTACTACCGAATTTCTTTAATCTTTGGCTGTTCCACTTACATGCATCTCATGTCATATTTCTAGGCAGCCGTTACTGGACTACAAAACCAGCCAATCATCAATGCAGTCATTGATGGTGAGGACATCATATATAGAGAGTATATCGATATCAGCATTGCAGTTGGCACTCCCAAGGTATGTTAATATCTATCTTCTCTTGAACGATTAGAGAGTGTTCCAATTTTAAATTACAATATCTCATTGTTGCACAAATGACTTCCTGGCTTGTATAGTGAACCAAGGGTTAGTGTGTTGTTATTATTTTAGATATAAAGTTTTTTTTCTTCTCTGATGGCTCTTTGATGACGAATTGACGAGTAAGTGAGACCATTAGGGATGCTTAGGATGAGGTGAGTATTACACATCTCAAGAGATGCAGGAATCATGCATGTATGAATCAATGATTTAGGTCTAGTGAGTATAGGACCGTTGAACACTTCTAGAGGGGGGTGAATAGAGTGTGTGCGTGTGCAGCGGATAAATATTACCAATTAAAATTAAGCAGCTATATATTATGGCAGATAAAAGACAGCGGTAAAGTAAGAGTTAAGAAGTTCAAACTCAGTGACACAGCGATATATACTGGTCTTCCTCTGAGAGGACTAGTCCAGTCTTGAGTACTCTTGTTCGATGTTAATCCACTATGGCATAAGCTTTAACTGAGCGCTTGCGACTCTTACAACACCGTGTTTGGCGACAAGTGCACGACCGACTTCACAACATCGTACTTGGTGACGAGTGTACGACCGACTCCAGAAGGCGATTTGAAAACTGGATCGTTTCTGAAATTAGCCTCCGATATAACTCTTCAATACCAATCTCTAGATTAAACAGAAACTGTACTGGTTTGGGTAAAGAGTGGTATAGGCTCGATTTAAAAGTGTAGCTCGTAGAAAATACTTTAGAATGAATATAGAAGAGAATGAATGAGTGATTTGGAAATGGAAAAGTTCTCTATTTATAGTGTTTTTTAAGACCGAATTCGGGCCGAGTTCGGATGCAGATATCAAGGGAATGGTTAAAACTACCCTGACCAAACTCGGGCCGAGTTCTGGCCGAGTTCTGCCAGAACTATTTGGGCCAATTTTGATGGATTTTGGGCTATTTTGGTATGTCAATTTTTGGATAGGTATTTGCAGATAGTTAGGCTATGTTTTTGTGGGCTGAGATTAGCTTAGCCAGTACCGATCTTTATCAATCTTACATACTTTCCTAGACTCAAGAAAGTATAAAATACAAAAGTAAATATAAAAACTAATAGTCCTTTGATGACGTCTTTTTTTCTGATATTTGAGTAGTCTTGAAGACGCTTTTTTTCTTGACGATAGTTGTCCAAAGACAAACAGATCTGAAAAATCTGAATACCTTCGGGGGCTTCGCCCCTGAACCCCCACGGGAGGCGCTGCCCCCTCGACCCCTGTCCGCTGATCGGGTAGCGGAACTCGGAGTGCGAGGCCCCGGATAGGTCGTTGGACGGTTCAGAGAAATCTTCTTGTATAACGCCGTCTTTGACCCATCATTAATTCTTCATAGCATATGTCCTAGTTTGATCATACTTATTGCTTGTCTGCAAATAACATATTAGATGAACAAAGCAGTATGATACGAACATAGTAGTATGATATATATAATGAACAATATAACAATGCTAAGTTTAAGTAGCAATATGATTAAACAGTAGCAATATGATAGTGATTACATGAATATTAGTGACATCATTATGTTAAACTTAATTGATTAACCATATTAAAAAAACATGATACAAATCATTGGGCTAACAATGAGAACTAGTCATATTTGTGATGAAGAACTAGAAAGAAGAAAAGACCTCAATTATGGAGCTGTAAATGGGTTTGTGAAAATGTTTCATAGGATGTATTTCTTAATTGGAATGTTTGTGCGGGGTTGAAAACTTACAAAATACTGATGCTTGTGGCTAATATCACTTGTTTTCCTTTTCGTCTCCCAGGGCCTTGTGGTGCCAGTTATTCGTGATGCCGATAAAATGAACTTTGCGGATATAGAGAAGGAAATTAACAATCTTGCAAAGAAGGCAAACAATGGGACTATATCGATTGACGAAATGGCTGGAGGCTCATTCACGATATCTAATGGTGGTGTCTATGGAAGTCTTTTGAGCACTCCCATTATTAACCCTCCACAGGTAATAATACCACCCTAATCATCTTGTAACTTTGTTTTTGCATTGTCTAACATGATGTTCTGATGGCTATTTTTCCAGTCTGCCATCCTTGGAATGCATTCCATTGTTTCCCGACCGATGGTTGTTGATGGCAAGATTGTTCCGAGGCCAATGATGTATGTGGCATTGACCTATGATCATAGATTGATCGATGGAAGAGAGGCGGTCTTCTTCCTGAGACGCATCAAAGATGTGGTTGAAGACCCTCGCAGGCTCCTTCTTGACTTATAAAATGGTGGGTGGCAAGTGATTGCCAGCAGCTCAGATCTCTCTTTTCTGCACCAAATAATGCCCCTTCCGGGTTTTTTTTTTGATAGATCGTCTCGTTGCTGCATTACCAACTTATGTTTGTTTGTTACTCTTTGACATTAGCATGATGAGGTTTAGTTTCAAGGGAAGCAATAAACCTTCCCGAGTAATATGATACGGGATACAGGTGTTAATTTTTTTTAAAGTTTATTTTGAGTACATGGTTATGCCTCGTCTCATTATACATACAAGCAACAACTGTTCATTCTTATGTCATCTCAAGATCATCTGAAATTTACTGGGTATTATCCTCGAGTAACAAACGGCAGGTTCATAACCTTTCTGAAGCATAAACAAGTTGCTTAGCGACACCAGTTATGGCAATTCACAAGTTCTGTCAAAGTATGTACTTGAAGAGTTTGATGAGAAGTTTATGGATATTCCTTTTTTGCTGAGTTTTCACCATGCCCTTCTCCCTGGAACTCAGATATATTTGTTACAGCTATAATTAGACGACGCTTTCATTTTAATGGTTTGGGCTGTGTGAACTTATTGATGTCATATAGTGAGGTGAAGCGTTATCTTTTATTAGATGATGAATCGATGATTGGAGAAGAAGGATTCGCAGGATTGTGACTATGTCGACTGTTACTTTCTGTATGTTCTCATTCCAAACTCCAAAAGTTTGCAGCAAACTTTATCTTGCTTGGTTGTCGATGTAATAATGTATGTTGATTCCAGATTTATGTTGGCTAATTTTTCAGCATAGGACAAACTTTTGGCTTATCTATTTTACTATTATCCTTTCTAATCTTTGACAAGTGAATATAGCCATAATATGATATATGTTTATTGCAGCCTTTTTTTTTTTACATGTTGCACTTAGATCAGGGCATCAACACTGCAAGCTGAAAATGAATCCCTTGAAGGTCCATAAGGACGTGTGAGCAGGGGTGGATCCACGGTGGAACCTATGCTTGGGTGGGATGCTTTTCTTCACGTTTCTTTTTTTCTTTTTTTCCTTTTTTTATATGGGTTACTGCTGTATGATAAAGTGCGAACATATTGAACCACATTCAGTTGAAGAATGTGAACAACTGATTGTTCAAAATGAAAAGAAGCAATCTAGGTCGAGTTAGATTCCTTAGCGAAAAAAAAGTATTTAGACATGTAGTTTCAATACCACCAAATATAGAACTTGTATGATACAAGTGGATCTTCGTAACGAAGTATAATGAGGTAAATAAAATTGTACGGTATAAATAACACAATATGGCGCAAGGCTTCTTTCAACGTCCTACGATTGATTACAAAAAGACTTATTCTTCTGTAATAGATGCCATTATGTTCCATTATTTGTCAGTTTGGTAGTTTTTAAAAAATTGAACATGCAACTGATGGATGTGATTACAACGTATTTGTATGGGAAATTGGATACCGAGATATATATGAAGATTCATGAAGGACTTCGTTTAATTGATGCAAATAGTTTTAGACCTTGGAACACGGTCTCAGTCAGGTTGAATCATTCACTTTATTGATTGAAACAATCCGGATGGATATGATATAACTGCATAAGTGATCTGATCAGTTAGGGATACGTGAACAATGAAGTATGCCCTTACGTATTTATCAAGAAATCACATTCCAAAATTACGATTATAGAGGTCTATGTCGATAACATAGATTTTATCAGAACTCCTGAAAAGCTTGAGATAACTGTTAGGGTTATATACTAAAAGCATCACTTTTGTATTAACTTTATTTTCTTAAATTTTGAATGAGAATCATAAGGACAAATGTTTGCATATTGTATTTGTTGCAAATGTTAATGCAAGTGTCTGATATTCTATATTGTAGATAATATGGTGTGTGATGTCACAGGGAAGATCATATTATCAGTTCCTATGGAATATAAATAGTTCACAACCTAGATGGACTTGGACAATCCACTGGAAAGGTTGTAGACTTGTAGTGTAATTTGGTATTAGTCTATCTTGACTATAGGTTTACACTAGTATACTTTGTGTGTATTGAACATGACCACTTGAGGTTGTTCTCTTTGTACTGACTACATAAGAGAACAAACACCTCCGTTATTATGGATGCTTGTGTTCTTAATCCGGATATAATAACAGACATATATATGTAGTGTGCATTACTTTGACTCATAAAAGAGTGAGATTCATTATGGGTCAACAACCTCTATGAATTGGGTAATAATATTGTATGTATGATGAGCTGTTGATTATAAAAGGAATCCATGTCCCGATACGTCGGGTTGATGATGTCCCCTTAAGGAGCTCATAAGGATTATCATGTAAACCCTGCAGGTGGATTATATCCGACATGACAGATAAAGTTGAGTGGTTCTATTTAAGGATAAAAGATGTTGATCAATATAGTTGTCAGTAACTTAATTTGATCGACGGACATTCAATATCTTAACATGGGGAGCCAAACGAGCATATAATAAAAGGAACCCATAATCATAATTTGGGATTAGGAAGGTAGTGCAACAATAGCTCTCTAGTGGACCAAGCTATTGTTAATGGGCATGGGTTGTGTGTTCGGACTGAACACGGGATACACAGATCAGTTAGGAGACCTAACCTAATTTCTCCTCATGGTCCCTACCGTAGCCTTATATATCCTCTATTCTCTGGCCGTCATATACTTATCAGAAATAAGAAGCTTTTTCTGATAAAAGAGTGAGATTCATTATGGGTCAACAACCTCTATGAATTGGGTAATAATATTGTATGTATGATGAGCTGTTGATTATAAAAGAATCCATGTCCCGATACGTCGGGTTGATGATGTCCCCTTAAGGAGCTCATAAGGATTATCATGTAAACCCTGCAGGTGGATTATATCCGACATGACAGATAAAGTTGAGTGGTTCTATTTAAGGATAAAAGATGTCGATCAATATAGTTGTCAGTAACTTAATTTGATCGACGGACATTCAATATCTTAACATGGGGAGCCAAACGAGCATATAATAAAAGGAACCCATAATCATAATTTGGGATTAGGAAGGTAGTGCAACAATAGCTCTCTAGTGGACCAAGCTATTGTTAATGGCATGGGTTGTGTGTTCGGACTGAACACGGGATACACAGATCAGTTAGGAGACCTAACCCTAATTTCTCCTCATGGTCCCTACCGTAGCCTTATATATCCTCTATTCTCTGGCCGTCATATACTTATCAGAAATAAGAAGCTTTTTCTAAATTCGTGATTCACGTAAGGAGAGAAAGGGAGGGCTGCGAAGGAGAGAAAAGGTTAGGAGATCGTCGCCCACACGACATCCAACCCGAGAAAAGAATACGTGCAGAAATCTTGGGGTCGTGACTGCTCGAGATTACTAGGAACTGTTAATTTCTTCCCGTCGTATGTATAATTCGTGAACCCTAGTTTCCGTCTATGAATGGTTAGAACATGTTTATATCTGTTTAACTTTCTATCGATCAATACGCACACCAAACTAGGGTCTTGGAAATCCCAGTTCCATCAATAACTGTCGCGCACTCCTAGTTAGAAATTAAGATGTAAGGATCTGGGAAAAACTCGATTCTGCTTAGGCCTGCAACTTAAGTAATGTATTTGGTGTTTTGGTTCACTACTCGATTGCACTCAGAAGGTGTTATGTCGAATTTAATATAGACAAAACAAAACCTTGGAGTACATCCATGATTGTTCATTCTCTATATGCTAAACGAGATCCATTCCATCATAAGGGAGATGAAGATGTATTGGAATAGGAAGTTCCATATCTAAGTGAAATATGCACATTATTGTACTTAGCTCAATGCACCAGACTGAACATCTCATTTGTTGTGAATATCTTGGATAAATTTAGTGCTGCGCCAACACTTTGCCACTGGAATGACATAAAATACGTATTCCGTTACTACACATATAAGCTTATTATATCCTTATGCATCTCAGAATTGATCAAACCTCCTTAATTCTCGAAATGATGTCCGTCTTGTCGGTATATCGATATCGATTATTTATCTGATCAGCATAAGGCGATATCCCAATGTGGTTATTTACCATTTGGGATACTACGATATTTTGGAAGTCTACAAAGAAGAACTTGGTCGTCACTTCTTCAAGTCATGTCGAGCTCATCGTTCTTTATGATGCCATTTGAGAGTACATATGGTTATGAGCCAATTGAGCATATTCGGACTGTGAGTCAATTTTCTTCTATCAATGATGTCTCGACGATAATAAATGAAGACAACGATATATGCATTAACTAAATAAAGAAGGGATACATCAAGGAAGACAATATCAAGCACATCGTACGCAAGTTTTTCTTCTCGCATCATCAACAACAACAATAAAACATTAAAGTCAAACCGAGCCGATTCCATGACAACTTGGTCGACATATTCACAGTCACTATCGATGTCCACTTTCTAGAAGATCGTTCATGACATCAGATTACGGAGGCTCTGCATTGCAATGCTTGTAGTTTGAGATAATATCGAAATCAGTGGGAGTATCCAGAAGTATACTCATTTGACCTTAATGTACCTTTTTCCTAACTTTATGACATTTTTGTCACTAGATTTTTGGCATCGTAAGAAGGTTTTAATGAGACATCCATATAGGGTTAGTCATATATGTATATGTTTTCACGTCCTGAAGACGTATCGACATTGACTCAGTTTTTCCTTCAATTATAGTTTTTTTTCACTAAGTTTTTAGAGTCAAGATTTTCATGAAGTTCATCTACAGCTATATATCCCCATAAACTCGCGTAAATATGTTGCATGGAGACTGATATTGATCCCTAAGTACTGATATTGATCACCCCTAATGATTGATGTTGATTACCTTTGAAGACTGATGTTGATCATCCCCGATGACTAATGTTTACCATTAATCCTAATATTGATACAGGCTGATTATTGAGTTGTGCACACTCAAATGGGAATGTTACAGTTAGTTGTAACTAACTGGCTGATTGTGCTCAATCATCAGATAGAAATATCATTCTCTTTCTATATTGTAAAGATACTATTATATACATTTGTTAAGTCATCAACTATTATAAATAGAAGTATATGGACCCTTAAAAGATTCAACAACTTGAGAATTATCTCTTATCTCTCTAATCTCTTTGGGTCTGCTTGGATTGAGGGTTAAGTGAGAGAAAAAAAAATCATGCTTGGTTTAATGGTGGGGGTCTAGGAGGGAGAGTTATAGATGGTTAAGTGGATTTGTTTAACCTTCTTGTTTCCATTTTTTAACCTCCCAAAATTGGAGGTTAACGAGGGAAAAATGAGAATTTTGTTTAAAAAATCATAAATACCATTTACCCTATGAAATATTATGACTTACTTCTCCATTTGTTTGCTTTCAACCTACTGCTCCCTAGCTTCCCGACTTGTGAACATATTTTGACAAGTTTTAATTAAAAACTCAATCAAATCTAATTTTATGTCATATGTAAAAGAGGTATTTTGGTAAGTATTGTATTTTTTGTTAATCTTCCTCCTACTAAAAATCTCTAATCTAAGTCAGAGTTATTGAACACACCCCACTGAACCCTCCATTCAATTCAAGCAAGGTTATATGTATTGAGTCTCCCCCCTTCACTTAATTTTCCTTCACTCGATCCTACTAAGTCTGCTTATATTTTTTTCCCTCAACCGACGCTGACTCTTATTTAGACCTGTCAAATGAGCCAGGCTGACACAAAATTTGGGTGTGTCGGGCCGGATTATGGGTGAAAAATCTCAGCCCAATCCGGCACGTGACTAACAGGATGGTGGGCTTCGGGTCGGATCGGACCGGACCGGGTCTTGATTGGCATGTGACAAATTTGGCATTCAACGAGAATGCTTCTATCATGAAGAAGTGTGGCTAATGCGAACCATGTATGTATCATCAAAAAATTTAGATGACCAAGGTTGCCTTCCAAAGCTTTCTGTAGGCTATTTGGACAAGCATTTTGTACCAAGTAATTAGATGTATACAAAGTTCCCCTTTGTTATTTTATAACCGTGGGGAATTTGCAATGCAAAATTTTTTGGTGTTAATGGTGAGAACATTATCTCAGCATGAAAAGATGCAAAATATCTCTTCTCCTATGCGGTTGTGTTTGCATAGTTCTGCTGTTAGATTCATCGAAATGATCATCATATTACTTTTCCTAAATGACTTGCTCCCATTTTGCATTGTGGACTAGGTGGGTGCCATATGTCTACATTGACAGGACACTTCTTTCAAAATTTTACTCTCCTTTCGAACTTCGACCGAGCCGGACTCAGCTTCGGACCGGTTTGAGCCGACCCGAACCCACAATTAATTAGACCGGACCGACACATGGGCCAATTTTTTGGATCGGACTTATACTAGGTGGGACGGCCCGACCCAAAACCTTTATTACTTTTTTTTTTTTGAGGGTGTCCACTTCTTAATGGTGCTTGGAAGCATGCCTCCAAGGGGGCTCGAACCCGCGCCACTGTGCCGGGTACTCCACCGTTCCCAATGGGCTACGGCCACGGGGACCAAAACCTTTATTACAACACAATCAACATCACATATTATAAATTTCAAAACTAGAAAATAATGCATATATCCGATCCCCCTACTTCACCAACATTTTCAAATAAGCCCCTTGTACATTCTGAATTTACAAAACAAGGACAAAAACGTTCTAGATATACATAGCGTGAAAGAGTGACAAAAATAAACTCACTCGCTCTCCTCTCGCTAGTGTCTCTTTCTCCATTCATCTCCATTTTCCCCATTTTTAAAGGTATTTTTACCAAATTCCTCCTATGTTTCCCATTCCTCTTTCTAATATACACATTAGAACAATCAACCCCTTCAAAACATATCAGTTTTTTTTTCCTGAAAAAGATTTGATTTTGATTTTCTTTATAGGAAAAAAAATGTTGGGGATCGCGAGGAGAAGGATTGGATGCGGAATCATTCATTTCTCGGTAGTAGCTGTGATTTTTCTCTGTTTCAATAGGTTTTATATGCCTAATTTTGCGACATTTTCGTGTTGATTTCAGGTTTCTGGACAGGTTCTGGAGAAGATCCGGCCGTCGGCGTCGGTTCTACCGAAGAATTATTCGACCTCTCGAAAAGAGGTATATGCGGACTTGTACATTGATTAATGAATTATTTAAGGTTCTTTTTATTGGAATTTTTGTATGATGGTTAGCGAGAATTGTTGCTATAAGAATGCATTTTTAGTTTTGGTTTTTCATTGCTATGCTGAATGGACGCGAATGTGGCGCGACACGATATGGATAAAACAACAAGGACACAGGCACCAAGTTTGGTGCCCTAGCTTATTTTGGAGTGTCTATGCCGTATCTGAACAGTGGCGGGCTGCCGATTTGTTCTTTCTCGTTAAGTTATGAATGAAATAACATTCAATATTGTTTGTTATTGTTTCTCGCTAGTTTCAAATGAAATAATATTCAACATTGTTCACTCACACTAGATATAGTAAACCCGCAATAGATTGTTTTGAGTAAAATAATATAAAAATAGATCAATGGTGTAAATTTGTAGATATACAACTTGGACAAATGGTAATGGATATAGCGTGTCGAGAATAAATTTTATTGACACACTGTAGCATGTCGATTTTCGGCACAAGTGGGTCATTGTGACACTTTTTTCGTACCGATCTCGTCTTTCTTTTCTAATAGTTTTTATTTACCAATTGACTGGAAATGAGAGCGCAAATGTCGCCAACAAACTATTTTAAAAAAGGTTGGTCTACCTACATGTCAATAAGCCTTCTAGTTTTTGTGGCAAGGTCTTCCCTTCCTCATAGTTGTCTTGGTTAGGAATGTGGAAGTGGCACAGGGGGTTGATATCGAGCTGATAGCCGATCATAAAATATGTTGTATATCCTTTTGTGTAGGTTTTTTGGTCTCTATAGCCGATCGACCCATACTAATTTGAGAAGGCTCGAAATATGATGATTATGACGATCCATGTTTCTCATTGACGTGTGTTTTTTGTTTGAATTAGATGATAATGAAATGCTTGCATGAGTTGTTTGATTAGGGTTTGTAATATTTGATGATTGCTGACGTTAAATTTTAGGACAACCCTGAAAATTGTAGTACCATGTGGAAGTTAATCTATGTATGTTCTTGAAGTTCTAGTAAATTTGTTGCTTCCTCTGTCTGTTAATTAGTTTATAGCATATTGTGATTCTCTCGGTCTGATAAAAGATGTCTGCAGTAATATATACACGAGAATAATCGTGTAGGCCTTGATCTTTTGCTAGTAAATGTTTGATATTAGCAGTTCACTAGCATTGTCTTTTTGTGTTGTCCGTTCGAAAATTTTCTTTACCTTGTGATGTGTTTGTATGTAATATCTGATTTATATACTTATTTAGGTGAAATTATTGTCTCTTCATGCCAGTATCAGCTTGCTATGACTTCCTATTTGAATATAAAATCTTTGTGATAACTTATACGATCATGTTAATAGTATACTAATATGTTGAGTGCCTTCTTCACTTTTTTGTATATATACCATCATAATTCATCATTATTGTTGTCGTTGTCAGTACCTTTTCTTGTCGAATAGGGTTGATTATAGAGCATAATTTTAAATTTGAAGTGATAAGTGTTGTTCCTAGACAACTGATGTAGTTTTCTGACCATTTGAAAACCTTGCATTATTTATCTCACTCGGTGCAAAATCCCTAGAAAAGTAAACTATTGTCAGGAGACGAATTCACAATAAATCTAGAAGCTAATTGGCTGGTAGGGATATCTACACTCTCGCTCTATAAGCTCTTATAACATCTCCCAAAACTTATTCGACTAAATAGAGTCTAAAAGTTGGGGAAAATGAAAATATTTGCTATGTTATTTGCAGTCATCTTCAAGGTGTAGGTTAGTGATACAGTTGGATAAAAACACGTTCCATTATTTATATAATATTCCTTTCAGAGAATGGTTATTTACCATATTGCAAAATCAGTATATTTGTTGAATTATTACATGCTTCTCAACTTTCTTAGTGTCATCAATCATCAAACCCTTGTGAATCTAATTTTATTACTTCTCGTGTAGATGACAGTTCGTGATGCATTGAACTCGGCACTTGATGAAGAGATGTCATCTGATCCAAAAGTTATATTGATTGGTGAAGAGGTAAATATGAAACATTAGCAAGCATTTTGAAACTTGTCCAGTGTTCAAATCTACCAATCATTTCCTCATTATTGTAGGTTGGAGAATACCAAGGCGCATATAAGGTTTGAAAATCACAACACTGAATCTTGTTGCGTTCTACAAATACGATGATTTCTCTCTTTTTTCCGTTTCTCATGTACCCACTTCGATTTTAGATTTCAAAGGGTCTTCTTGACAAGTATGGTCCTGAGAGGGTTCTTGATACTCCAATTACCGAGGTTACTTATAGCTTCATATTTAGCTGGTCTTTCATGTGTCAATAATATTGTGATGGTTCCTTATGATATATACATTG
The DNA here is from genome assembly GCA_029216955.1 of Iris pallida. NCBI lineage: Eukaryota > Viridiplantae > Streptophyta > Magnoliopsida > Asparagales > Iridaceae > Iris > Iris pallida. The sequence continues at coordinate 3,256,382 of JANAVB010005799.1, forward strand.
GCGATCAAATCATGCAGGCTGGATTTACTGGAATTGGAGTTGGTGCAGCATACTATGGTTTACGGCCTATTGTTGAATTTATGACATTTAACTTCTCCATGCAGGTTAGATTGCACTTAGCATTCTAGGGCATTGTCTTAAGGCAACTTTACTTTTTGTTTCTACTTATTTTCATCTGTTGAACTATAGCAATGATCTAAGGCGCCAATGCAGGCAATTTTCATGGAATTCTCTCTCTTTGTGTCAATCTATTATCTATATAATTGATATTAGGACTTTCAAATTCATCACATTGGGTTGATATGAATATACAAGTCTAAATTTATTCAAATATGTGAACCATATGACTATGTGGAGGTATGCATCTTTCTTTTTGTTCGATGGCATGTCCCTTTATCTAAACTTACATGTGCTAAAACTTTTGTACAGCTAGTATGCCACAAGGCAAGTACATCAAACACAGTTTAAAATTGGAACTTAATGTGGATATTTGAACACCTCCTGTTACAGTTTGACCAGTGCTGACTTGTATTAGTTTCTCGTTTACATCATAGTTATTAAAGGCGAATCACAATGTTAAGGATGTGTGGGCACGAGACAAAAGCGCCAGCCTCATGAAGGCGAGGCGCACATTTATTTAAATAGTTCTCAAGCTCGATCTGTTGTTGTAATCTTCCACAAGATGAGGCGTTGTAGCCTGTCTAGAAATTAAGAAGACCATCAATATCAAGATAGCAGAAAATTCTCTATACTTAGCAGAGAAGATTCTAGAAGTTTTTTCCTCCTGTGGATTCTAGAAAAGACCAACCAAGTACAGATTCCATAAAATTCGTTAGTCAGAAGGAATAAAAGAAAGTCCTCAGCTAGTCCAAGAGAATACAAAATAAGTCTACAAGACTTGGTTTAAAGTATCGGCCGATACCGATCCAATACGGCCGATACCGATACGGTTTGGCATATCCCGATTCGATACCGACCGATATCCAATACTGACCGACACCGACATTTAGGGTCTCTTTTCCGGTCAATTCGGCAAAGAAAATTAAACGAAAAAGACAAATCATCAAGGGTTTAAAGCACAATAAGGTTGTAAAAGCATGTAAAAGAAAATCAATATTGTATGTAAACCAATCGGTAAGGGTGACTAATATTTCATTTAATTTCAAAACTACTAAGAAATAACACTGAAAATACTTAAAATTATGCCTAAATGTATAAAATATATGTTTCTAAACGTAAATAATTTATTAATAATTATTTGTTTTCCAATACCAAAAAATCCGATACTCCGATCCGAAACCGCCGATACTACCGATATCGCCGATACCAATACTCATAGGAATAGTCCGATTCCGATTCCGATACCGATACTGTGAACCAACTAATACACTTTCTCTTAAGGAAAGAAAAAGCTCCAGGCGAAAGGCATTTGGAAAACAGATGCTATGAACTTTCATCTTCCATGATATGTAACACAAATAAGTAACTCTTATCCGCTCCTTTTCTTCTGATAATATCTAAGGTCGTAAGGTAAGCGTTTTTCACTCAAACCAGATACTTGTGAACTGACACGTTCAAAAACTCGGATTCGGGAAATTTTGTTGGTTTTGAATTGGTTAGATATGGTGATTTCAGACTCTCCAATTCTGATCTGAAATGGCTGAAACGTATCAGTTCTGGCCAATACTTTCAAACCTTCTTGTGAATTTTATACTTGGGAGGATCCAGATTCTTCCACATTTTTAGGAGGACGTCTAAAGACCTACCCAAACCAAGTATATGTAGAAAGATCTAATTGAAAATCTCTAGACTTTTTTCCCATCTCCACCTTCCAATACCCTTGCAACGAATTAAGATTAGAATCATGCATATGCTAAAAAAAAGCAACTAAAGTTCAACTGGGCGTAATTTGTCTACTCTAGAATAAAGATTTGGCCACCACAGAGGCTAAAGGATAAAACTAATCCAAACATCCTCTCGGAATCTGAGTTCTTCTCCACTGCCAACCCTATATTCAGCAACCACTAAGAACTGAGGATGAAATTGAACTATGTTCCTCTAAAATTTAGACACGTACAAAAGAGAACTCCTGTAGCTTCTGATGTTCACTATTAGGATGTTAGATATTAACTATCACTTTAGCCAAGAAGATTGGGAACTTTTGTAAAAGCTTGGACATCCATTTAGCTAGAAGAGAAATAATGAATTCCTTCAATTCAATGACTCCCAGCTTTCAAATTCTTTAGACCCCATAATACCTTCCAATTAATGGGACAAGAAAAATGATAAACTCCACTGACCTTCCTTCCGCTTCCATAAGAAATTTATCACCCATTTAGGCAATAAAAATATTGGCATGAGAGAAGGTATAACTGATACAACAAAGTTCACCAGATTCAGCGTCCCCTCTCTGGATAAGCAATTCCCTCAACGAGCTCCAAATATAAACTCCCATTACTACAATTGAGTCCGTAGCTAGAGCTAAAAACTCAGAATTGACCCTATCAAGTATAACTGGGTTTTCTTTAAATTTGGTTTCAGATCAAACGAGAATTCAAAAGCAAGCAAAGGTAATTTGATGATAGCAAGTTGAGTTTAGAAGAGTAACAGAAGATAACCATGTCATCAACAATATATAGATAAAATTTTCCTCATTCCCTCCATTAGCTCCCAACTTCTCAAAATTGTTCAACTTCCTAAACCTGTGTATTTTGGCAGAACATCAGTGCAATAAGGAGATGATCTTGTGGTAGATGAATGACCAAGTAAGATTAATTTTTAAGATAGTAAAGTAGTAGAAGCTTTAGGATCTAAAAATTTAGATTTGTGGGATGAAACAAAGAATATGAAATGTGATTTCAGCAAAAAGACAAGAAGAAATGTGTAGTTAATATCATCGGCCAAAAGAAGAGACACCTAAGAGTGATTACTTTCAACGTAGATTGAACAATCAAGCTGATGGAAAAAACACATTCAAGCTGATGGAAAACTGAGATGGAGTTTTGCCATAGCATTAAAGCCAGGATGCTTCAAATGAAGTGCTTTTAGTGTGTTAGTGACTGTCGAAACCCTTGAACTTGAAAGGAACTGTACACACTTGCATTCATTGATGCTGTAATATGCATTAATTCATAACACTTTGCAAGTGTATATAACTAATATTTTGACCATTGTCATGTGTCACAATTTGTATTTAGCAGATATACCGTCTATCTTATGTAATTTTTTATTTATACTGATATAAGATTTATTATTTTCTACTTTTTAAGCTTGAACCTATAAAATCTTTAGATCTTGAGATGGAAACCTTTATGTACACCAAAAAGGAGGGTATATATTTAACCTTATATAGAGCATTCTTAGCATAAAACTGGAATATTCTTAGTTACATCTGAAGTATGGAAACTCCAAACATGCATTCTATACTTTGCTGCACCATCTGAAGAAAATGCCATTATTGGTGAAAAACTCCCTTATTTGGATTGCTAAGCTACTTGATTTGCTTCTCCTCTATAAGTATGTTTGAAACTACATGGTAAAAAGATGGCGAGTTTTTAATTTCAACTGTTACTAATAGCCCAATACATAAAAAACGACTAGCGGTGAAGTCTGAGTTGTTTGTATGCAAATGATTCTGTGTTCATTTGAGTTCCTGTAACTTTACATTGAAGCATATGCCTTATATTGTCTGACATATAGTGATTATGTAACCATTATCTTGTATATTGTAGGCAATTGATCATATCATCAATTCTGCTGCAAAATCAAATTACATGTCAGCAGGCCAAATATCTGTGCCTATTGTTTTTAGAGGACCAAATGGTGCGCTGCAGGAGTTGGTGCACAACATTCGCAGGTATGCTGCTGTGATCTGCCAAGTTGTAAAGCATTACCTCTGTGTTTCTAGATTGTGTACTAGACATAATCCTCTTGAAAGGTTTATTGTGCTACACTCCTGTACCGCTTGGGTAGTTTGTTTGGAATATAGTACTGTGTATCATGACAGTGTTTGCAGATATATTTAAGAGAAAATTTGAGTGGCACCCCACTTTTTTTACGCTTATTTAAGGTGCACCCCACAAGTTTACATGAATGTATGACACCCCCACTTTGGACGGTTTTCCGTCTAAAACGAACGGTCAATTTTTTTTTGACGAAAATGCCCTTGTCTTCTTGTGTGCCCCCCACCCCATCACACGTGGCTGCCCACCCCCCCCCCCCCCCCCCCCCCCCCCCCCCCCCCCCCCCGTGCTCGGCCCCCCTCCACGGCGTCGCCGCACCCCCCCTCCCCGACCTCGCCGCACCCTCCCGGCCATCACCATCACCAACATCATCACCATCATCATCACCACCACCACCATCAACCATTATCACCCCCCCCTCCCGCTCCGCCCCCCCCTCCCCGACCTCGCCGCACCCCCTCCCGCTCGCCCCGTAGCCCCCACCGTCGCCGCGCGCTGCTGCTGCTGCCGCCGCTGCCGCGCGCTGCTGCGGATGCTGCTACTGCTGCGACGGCGGCAACGGCGGCGGTGGCGGTGGGGGCTAGGGGGCGGAGCGGGAGGGGGGGCGGTGATGACGGTTGATGGTGGTGGTGATGATGTTGGTGATGTGTGGTGGTGATGGTCGGGAGGGTGCGGCGAGGTCGGGGAGGGGGGGGGAGCGCGGCGACGCCGTGGAGGGGGGCCGAGCACGGCGGGGGGGGGGGAGACGGATAGTTGACGCGGGGAAGAAGAGAACAAATAGGGGTATTTTCGTCAAAAAAATTGGTCAACGGGGTTGACCGGGGGTGTCATACATTCATGTAAAATTGTGGGGTGCACCTTAAATAAGCGTAACAAAAGTGGGGTGCCACTCAAATTTTTTCTATATTTAACTGCATATGGCAGATCTCCTATCAATCTGGAATTGAGCTGTCTGGGATGAGAAAACCACAATCTCAACATTGAAGTTCTTTCTGTATGAGTTTTGTATCCATTAAGGGATGTAACATTAGAAAAGCGCTTGCATTTACCTATGTAGCACAGTTCTGTGATTCATATGTATTTATAATCCTAAAAGAGTTTTGTTCTTAATGACCAAACTTGCATATAGCCAAAACTGTTGCCACTTGAATCTTAGTGAGTGTGTTCTCTTGAATGGTTCATCCATGCCTTCTTGAAGGCTAAGAAGTTGCATCTTTCACTACAAAAATACAACAAATTAGTGACGGCAATATCTATCGGAAAAGTCAAAGAATTTGTTGCTAAACAATAATAGTGATAAAAATCAACGACCAAATTCCGTCGGCAAATAAAATGTTGCTAAACAATATCCGTCGCTAAGTCGTCGGTCCTTTGACGAACTAACGACTGACACGTTAGCGACGACTCAACGACATATTAGAGACGATACCTAAGTAGCTACCGGAACAACGACAAACAACAATGACTACATTTTTGTATATAGGGACATCTCATCGACGGATTGTCTTGCTTTTGGATTGTCTTTCGTATTTTCCTTTATATTCATCATCGTATTGAAGACATTATCGAACACATTCTTTTTGATATGCATGACATCAAGATTATGTCTTATAAGATTGTTCCGCCAATAAGGTTAAGTTCTAGAAGTGTTTCGTCCAGTTATGAATACTTTCGGATCCCTCAAAATGGTAATCCGATCTCTGTTCTACTATCATAGTCGGCAAATCCTCTACCTCTTCCCAAACCTCGTCTCCAGTCAACCTCGACGGGGTGGAGATAGTTCCTCTCAACGGGGGTGGATATTGTTCCTGTTTACCCGCTTCAAAGGCCATCGTGTTCTTTTTTTTTTACGGATATGATGCGGGCAAGAATTGACGGTAAAAGTCAAAATAAAGTATGTTTTTCCTTCATGTTCAAGACGAAACGTCTTAAATTTTTTCATACATATTGGACAAGACTTAGTATCATGAGTACTCTAGCTTGATTACATCTCGTATGTTGAAAATTCGTTGATGGTCCACAAGTGCCACTCTCATCTGTAAGTTTTATTTCTTCGAGATATCGTATGTCTGGACATCAAACTGTCACAATTGTTTCAACTTATCTACCATTGGTTGTAAGTATATATCCATGTTCTTCTTCGGATTTTTGGGTCGGGTATGATAAGTGTCAAGAACATATAAGGAGTCTTCATGCACATCCATGGTGGTAGATTGTAAGAGGTCAAAATTAACGGCCAACAAGAGTACTGAGATCCAGATTGTCCAAAAGGAGTGAATCCATCGGAAGATAGTGTTAGTCAGATATTTTGAGGCTCCGAAGCAAAATCTTGATGACATCAGTTGAAATGCTTCTATGCCTCTCCATCGGATGGTGAGATAATTCTCCTTAATCCTTCTTCCGTTCCTTGCTATGCTAGCTTATATGTTGAGCTGTATTTTCTGACCTATACATCCTCTACAACCTCTTTGTGACCGACAAGAAATGCATGTACCTGTAGGGACACATGTTTGCTTCTCTGGTTGACTTTCATTTGTTACGAACTGGCTTGTACCGGTTCGCATAGCAAAAAGTGCATCTATCTTGTCATTGTTTTTCTTATAGTACAACATACATCCTTTACGACAATAATCTTTTTCGTAGTTTAATCCGAGTTTTCTTACCATCATCTTCGACTTGTAGAAGTTTTCAGGCAAGTTCTTTGATCCTTTTGACAGCAACTCTCTCACGAACTGGATGATCCTCGTAGCATTCTTGCGACAAGTTAAAATCAGACTTGAGGTTCAACACCGAATAACCGCCGACAGGACAAACTGGGTATCACAGCTGGATATATCAGAATATCTGCATCCTTGAACATATCATAGAACTCCTTTGCATCAGGATTCGGATCCTTCGGATCAAAAGTGGGCCTGGTCGCGTCAACTACCATCTTTCGTGCCAAGTTTCATTGTCAATGTCCGAAGTAATCTCCAAGCTCCCTCTCCGACCTCCACATCGAAGGAGGGTTGATATTGGGGGAAAAGAGGTTCTCCTTGGGCCATCCATTGCTTTTAGTCATGTACGAAATCCTTGTGGTGGAGATGCTCCCTCATAAGATCCACTTTTTTTGTGGTCTATTTTGATATTTAACACAAGGATACTTGATTTTTTTTTCCATCCATGAAATCAAGTTGGCTACATGTGTAATTGAGAAATTCTTCAACGTCAGCCTTGAATTCATCGTTGAGACCAATCTTGCTCTCATGTTACCGTTTGTACATCCACGTACAATCTGCTAAATATTGACTTATTGCTTTCTTAGTTGTGGATGATTCTACATGATATATAGATAAAAAAAATGAATTAGATGCCAATGATGATTTTTACACCAAACTATTGACTCGTTGCTTTTAAGCTATCATGAGTACGTCTTTATTTCTAACTTAGTTCCTATTTAAACACACTACTAGTCCTAAAAAGGGATTTTAACCCTATAGTTTTAGATCGGAATTTGGCTCTTCCGAAATTACTGAAAATAGTCCCCTTTACATGTTTTATCCGAAAACCCGTTGACAGTATAAATCACACCCGGAGCAATCCTCCGTCGAATTATACGGGTATAAACTCCTTCGGTGGACAAACTCACACCGGAAATCCACACAATGACATAAATATATCAATATATGAATTATTTTTGAAATGCGAAGAGTAGGAACTCTTACCAGAACAACTTACCTTGTCGTGTCAAACAAGCGCAACAAAGCACAAGAAGTACAATAACTATAGACTTATAGCAAACAATGTTATGTAAAAGTTTTATATACGTAATTTGTAAAGTCAAAATTCAGAAAATTCAGAAAACATTTAAATACTGTTGTCTGCTATCTAACCAATATGCATGGAATCATATATAAAATTAAGAAAAAGGTAATATTTATACGGGTAAAGTGTGGGTGGCTGTTAATAGAAAACTCTACTTGTGCTCTAAAGTGCCACAGGGCCATCTGATTCTTTTGCCTGAAAGTTCCCTTTTTCCCTATGGATATTCATGAAACATCCTTAAACATGAATTTACCTCCATGTCTTCCAAAATGTTCCTCGTGAACTTTTTTTTGTTTAATCCCAAAATGTGCATTACTAAATGTTTGGAGCTTTTACTAACTTTGAAGTACTAGCTATTAGTAATATACCATGTCTTGGTCAGAAATTTAGGCTAAGGTGTTAGTAGAACTTTAGAAAAAATTAAAATAAATCAGCTTCACAGGTTGTATTTATGTTGAGAAGTTTCTTGTGAAGATGTGATAATGAGTTTCTTAGTGAACTCTACACTCTATTTTGTTTGACCACTTCAGTGGTCTTTCCTATTATTCAACTACCAAACAATTAGAAATTGAAGATGATGTTGAATATTTTTAGGCTGGATTTTCTGTCAGTCTGTGGAGCGAGAAAAGTAGCCTTAAATGATTCAAACTATCATACTTTCTTAACACTGACAGAAGCAAAGAGTTCACTGGCTACTGTATCTTTCCAGTCTGGAGTCAGTTCTGTTGAAAGCATCTTTCCATTTAAATCCTGAATTTAGGTTGTTGCTTGTGGGTACAGGAAGAAGCGCACATTGGGGTGTTTAACAGAGAGGAAAGATGCGAAACATAATTTGGAGTCAATACTTGTAGTGGTTAAGATTTTTTACTATGGCTTTTTTTTTTTTTTTTGCTTAAACTCCATAACTCTTGGAAGGGTTTGGTACTTCCTAAGCTTTGTACCTTATTCTATTATCATCAATATAGGGAACCCATCACATTATTCAAAGGGTAGTGGTAGGGTTGAAAACAAATACAAATTTATAATTCCATCAATATCCAACTCTGGATCTGATTTTAAACAAATATTGATATCTGTTGTCATTCCATAAAAATTGGATATAATTACATGATGCATTTTTTTTTGTCCTATTCCTCTTATCTGAATAATTCTGGAAAATTTCAGAAATATATGTTGAACTTAATTTCTTTTGTAGTTCTTAGTATTATTTAGTGATATTTGATTTGTGCCATAGTAAAATGCCAAAACCAATACATTTAGGGACGTTTGTTACCTAATTTTTCTTTTAGAATGCTTGGTAAGACAAGAAGGAAGGAAATTAAATGAAAGAGGTCAGTTGCTAGATTAAGAGGATACTATACTAGTACTCATGGTACTCCTAATGCTATCTTAGTCTAATAGAAAGTTACATCTTTCCATTCTACATTTCCTCTTGAAACACATGCCAGGTAAAGACTGTATATGTGTGGAGAAATGTACATGTACTTACCCTGCTAAAGCTTTTGATCCTTATAATATCACCAATATGAAATAAAAAGGTTTGAAATGCAAACGCCTTAAAATAACATCAGTTATTGCTTGTTTCATTCTAAAAAAGAATAAAGTCAGCATTCTCCACTCCTCTGGCCCTAGAAGCAATACAATTTTTTTACACCCGATTCCCCCCCAGCACATCAGCATTATTTGCATTACATATCTTAAATATGACCATCTAAGACAAGTCATTAAAGAAATGACTCCTAAACTGGTTTACGAAAACATTATGAGACTCACTATGTCTGGGAGATAGCTTCCTAGCCTAATCTTATGCAACAAGCATAGAATGTGATGCGGAGAAAAGAGAATGGGTTTAACTTGATCTCCTTACATTACAAGGCTTGTTGATGAACATGTCACTTTTATAGTCTCCAAATTTTACGGTCCCCAAACTTGTTAGTATAATCAAAATTTTACCAGTAAAAATCGCCTTAATTAGATCAGTCATCTAATTAATACATCAAAAAAAAAAAAGATATCGGAGGTGCACCTCGAGGAGGGGGTCGGGATGAGGAGGCGGTGGCAGGATCTCCGCATGGTGTTGCTGCCGGAGGTGCGCCTCGAGGAGGGGGTCAGGATGAGGGGAAAGCGGCGGGATCTCCGCCTGGTGCTGCTGCCAGGGTGCCGGCTGACGTACCCAGCGAGGAGGGGGTACCGCTCTGGAGGAGGGGGCTGGGAGGAGGGGCTCTATCGGAGAGGAGGAGGAGGGAGGGGGTTGAATGGGGGGAAATGAAATTTCAGTTTCAATTTGGGAAAGAAAGTGGTGGTATGGATCAGGGAACTAAAGTAGGTTAGCGACGGAATACTTCCGTCGCTAAGTCGTAGCTATTTGAAATTATTGAATAGTGACAACTTTGCGTTGGAAGTATTCCATCACTGTCTTACGTTTTTTTTCCTTAGAGACAAATCATGCGACATCTTAGCGACGGACTGCAAATCCATTTTGGGTTGTTCGCCTTTCCGTCGCTAATCCGTCGATGTTAAGCGGCAAATTGATTTCCGTCGCTAAGTTAGTCGGTAATTTGTCATTTTTTTGTAGTGTTTAGAAACCTGAGGGCCCTGCCACAAATGAAGTCTAAATAGGATTGTAAGATCGAAAAGGATCATAACATGTGAGTGTATACCAATCCCTGTTGGTTATCATAACTGCCATGCGGTTTTCATGCAAGAATCATTATTTAGTCAAAAGGTGCTTCATGGTACTGTATGGTTTATTCAATGAAATATCAGCTATTTGGAATTTATGGATGCAAATTTGTAACTGGATCATCTGCAGTGTTACGCAGCTTGGTATGGATCTGTACCTGGTTTGAAAGTACTAACGCCATATTCATCTGAAGACGCACGTGGTTTGCTAAAAGCTGCTATCAGGGACCCTGATCCTGTTGTTTTCCTTGAAAACGAACTTCTGTATGTAATAATACTCAACTAATGGTTTACTAATGACAGGAGTCACCAAAACATTATACCTTTTTATGTTTCCACTCTATGCTTTTCCAGGTATGGAGAATCATTTCCTGTTTCAGCTGAAGTTCTTGATTCCAGTTTCTGCCTCCCAATAGGAAAGGCAAAGGTATGCTCTATTTTCATAATGTTGCACTCTAGTTTGTTCTCTCGGGAGGGTAGTCTAATTGGGTTTTCGGAAACACAATGCTGGTGTGGTGTCAAAATCGCAATCGTAGTGGTCAAGCAAGACACAATGGTTCGTTCATGTTATTGTGAATTTAGAACTCCAGAGTCATTTTGATAATCACCTAATATATGGAACCAGTTTTTTTTTATTTTATGATTTCATTCAAATATGATTAATTAACAATAACAGATATCTAGTTAACAGTTATAATGAGTAGGTAATGATGAATTGTGGTAAATGTATTATTAATCATTATTTCTTTTTATTAATGTAAGTACAAAATTATTAGTTTATGAAGGGCAAAACTCGCCTGTAGACTTTTTGTTTCCAGAACCTACATATGCAGTGGCGGAGGCAAATTTGTTTCCCAGGAGGAGCGAAATACATTAGCTTAAAATTAAAGGGACAATTACATGGAATATATGAAAATAATCATAATAAACTCTCTTTTTTATAACCTCACTAATATACCACGTTACCTACTAAGTCATCATTTGCTTTCTAAAGTTATAAAGAAAATGAAATAAATAATAGGGACAAACAAAGACTATATAGAACAAACCAAAAACTCGGGGGAGCGCTGCCCACTCTCAGGGTATTGTCGGTCTACTCCTTTGCATATCATGTCTTTTTAAAATATTGAATTTTTTTTATAGTAATTTTGATTTGTATAATAAATAATTATATATTGCAACAGAATTAAGTTTTAATCAAGTTTCTGATGTAATCAACTGGAAATTGAATTGTGATCTGTATCGCGTCAATACAACTAATTAGCTTTCCAACCAAAAACAACTAATAATTTTAATTCCCTCTCCATGCCACTTCCTGTTCGTCTAGACACCTCATCACTCTACTGACTCCTGCCTACTGAGTTCTCTTGGAGTCTGATCTGCTCATGAGTGGATCCAGACAGAGAAGGGGAAGGTGGACATTGCCCCATCTCCCCTGCATTCTTCCATCTGCTCCCGAATGAGATTAAAGAGGAATAAATGGATATATTCCTGGAGTGGGAAAGTGGTTCTGGTAGAGGAGCAGCACAACAGTGTATTGGTTGGGCACTGCTCTGTGGAGAGGCTGTTCAAGTTCTTATATCGATTTAATAACTGATACGAGGACAAAAAAGGAGGGGGGGGGGGGGGGGGGGGGGTGGGGGGGGGGATAACTGTAGCTGAGTCCCTTGAGAGCAAGGGAGGGGGTACTCCGGCTCTTGTATGCGATTTAAGTACACCGTGAGAAGGTGCAGTTTAGGATGAGATACCAATGAAAATGTGGAACACACACACGCCTGCCAACAACATGCACCTCCTGCTGACTTTGATTCTTATTTTTTTTAACACAGATTGAACGGGAAGGGAAGGATGTTACAATAGTTGGATACTCGAAGATGGTTGGCTATGCTCTCCAGGTCTGTGAATGGTCAAGCGTATCATCCTCAATAATTTCTCGTCAATTTTAAATGAGTCATCCAGTGACTGAGTAAAACTTGCATTTGTTTCTTGCCATTAAAAGCTAAAATAACATTTCCAACGGAGGGAAATGGAAAAGTTGGAGGCAAGTAGGCACTAAATTTGTTGATATCCAATGATCTATCAGTCATAAAGTACGCTAGAAGCTGTGAATTGCCTCAATTGTCTAGAATTTTTTTTTTGGGTATTCCTCTTAGTTTTTATTCTTCTCTTTTCTATCGTTAGTAATACCAATAGCTGTTGTGAGTAATTGTAAAGATGGTCTACCTTTTGGGTGGTTTATTTCAAGCTATATTCATATAATTCTATGTCTAATCATGTTTCAGGCAGCAGATTTACTTTCCAAGGAAGGAATTAGTGCAGAGGTAAAATTTTAGTTAAACATAACAAGTTCCCAAACTCTTATGATCTTCACAAACTATCATGAGTTTCCTTCTAGGCTTCTCTAGTTTTAACAAATATGGTTTCTCCAACAGGTTATAAATCTTCGTTCAATTAGACCTCTAGACCGAGCTACTATCAATGCTTCTGTCAGGAAAACAAACAGATTGGTGTCTGTTGAAGAAGCTTTTCCTCAGCACGGTGTAGGAGCTGAAATATGGTTAGTTTCTCTTCGTCCATTTGTGAACTGTTGTTAAACTCGAGGGTTCATGTGGGCATTAAGACTGAGTATCAAGCTTAGACGCTTGACTGAGTATAGCCTTACAACCAATGAAATTCAGAGAAAACTTTAAGTTTATTTATGTGAATAAAAAATGAGAAGTCATGAGAAGTCTTGGTACGTGTCAAGTGTTATATTAGAGTTATTAGTTAATGGACTTTAGTCCCACATTGCTTAGAATAATAGGAGAGGGGCTAGCCTCTTCTATATATATGTAATCTCTCATCAATAATAAATTATCCTATTATTCCAATTCTACATGGTATCAGAGCCAAAACCCTAGCCGTCATCTACCATTCTCTCTCTCCACAAAACCCTAACCTTAATCTAGCCGCCACCTCCCCCCCCTCCTCTATTACTGCTGCTGCTGCCGCCGCCGCGCATCCTACTACTGCTACCGCACCCCACCTTCCTCACCATCTCCCCCCCTTCCCCGCCGCACCCTACTGCTGCTGCTACCGCCCTTCCTCCCTACCTCTACCCCGCCGCACCCTACTACTGCTGCTGCCGCCGCACGCCACCACCCACCCCACGTCAGCCCCCGTCGTCCGCACCCCCTCCTCCATCTCCCCTCCTTTCCATGGCTCAAAACCCTAACCCTAACCCTTCCACCTGCCGTCCAACCGCTCCAAACCCTAACCTAGTTCAAAAAAAGAAAAAAAAAAGAAAGAAAATCGTTGGGATTCTCAGAGGGTAAACATATGATTGTTTGCTGGAACCTCTGACTCTCAATGATCAATTCGAAAATTTAACAAAGAGCAAACATATGGTTTGTTTTGCATAATTCTTTGTTTCTCTTTCCTTGATCTTCACACCAGGATCTAACAGAGGTTAACATGGATTATCTCTTTGTCCTGGCTTGTGATCCACACTCTCTGCTTCCTAAGCGCGTGCCAGTTCTGGCTCCGTATTTAGCGCATTGGCAGAGTTGATGTGATTATCTAGTTGGAAAGATCCAATCGATAAGTCGATTCAGGAATCCTGAAAGATGACATACACTATGACGAATAGCAGTGCCACCAACACTAGTGTTTGCAACACACTAGCAGGACAAACAGGCACTAGTATGACGATTTCCTCTATTCGACTTGTCGACCGATGGTTGGAAGGACCAGAGGGCTACTCGACATGGAGAAAGAAGGTCGAGAAGACGTTTCGCAGAATGCGGTTGTCCAAACATCTGACTGACAACCCCCAGCAGAAGATGATCCCATATTTGAGCAATGGGAGACGGATAATAGTCGACCGTTTACACAGTTGGTGAATTCAATGGAACCATCGGTGAAAGACATGGTTCAGAATATAGACTCCGTGAAGGAGTTATGGGACGTACTGACAGTGGCGTTTGATGGAAAACGTGATTTGTCTCGTATCTATTACTTGGTTGTTGGTGTCTACCGAACAAATCAGGAAGACAAATCTCATAAGGACCATTTTCGGGCCTTTAAGGCTATGTCTGATGAGATCAACCGCGTATTACCACTTACGTCGGATATTAATGAAGCAAGGGCTCAACGTGAGCAGCTTCATGTCATGGCTTACCTTGCCTCTCTTCGTCCTGATGCGGACTCCGCTCGCTCTCAGATTATTGCTGGATCTGAAGTTTCGTCCCTGTTGGAAGCGCACTATCGTGTCCTTTGGGCAGCAAAAGTCGTTGAGACCACTCCGGGTGATACTCGTGCTGATCGCTTTGCTCTTGGTGCAGCTCGTACAGGATTCTATGGTGGTCGTGGTGGCCTACTTGGTGGCCGACGTGCTGGTCAAGATGGGGGACGTGGCAATGGCGGTCGGGATGGAGGAAGACCGCGCACATGCTTTGATTTTGGTCAGCTTGACCATTTCTACTGGCAATGCATTAAATCATATGCTGCTAATATCACAACTGATGCTCTTGATGATGGTGTCCGATCTGTTCAGATGACTTCGGACTCATATACAAAATTTCTTGATTTCCAGGCTCAACGTTGTGGTGAAGCTTCCACGTCTAGATCCACAGCCGGATACTTAGCAGCGTGCATAGTAAAACTCAAGCAGTGGGTAATTGACTCTGGTGTGTCCTCTCACATGACTGGTAACACAGGTATGATACATGATTGTGTCCCTGTCCATCGGATTTCTGGCATTACTGTTGCTAATGGAGGTTCCCTGATAGTCCGAGGACGTAGAAGTGCCAGTTTTTCTTTCGGACTATCACTCAATTCTGTATTGCTTACACCTGAAAATCCGTTCAGTTTAATTTCTATTAGTCAACTTACTCGTAAACTGCATTATTCGGTAATATTTTTTTTCGATGGTTGTGTTTTTTAGGACTTGAAAACTGGAAAGACTATCGGTAAAGGGCATGTGGCTGGAGGCTTGTACATGTTTGACAGACCTTCTTCAGTGGTCTGTGTCGGCGTGAAACTTGATCCTTTCGAGTTACATTGTCAGTTAGGTCATTCATCGACCCAAGTTCTCCAGAAAATGTACCATTCTTTAGATATTCCTACTTTCTTTCATTGTGAGCTGTATAGTTCAGCTAAGCATCACCGGGTTCCCTATCCGGTGAGTCAAAATAAAATTGATTCTGCTCCTTTCGAGTTGGTGTATTTGATGTATGGGGACCTTGTCCGGTTGAATCATTAATGAGTTTTAAGTACTTTGTTACTTTTGTTGATGATTACTCACATACCACTTTTGTTTATCTGATGAAAAATTATTCTGAATTGTTTAACATTTAGTGCAATTTTCATGCTGAAATAAAAACACAATTTGGTGTTTCAATCAAAAAAATTCGGAGTAATAATGGTCGTGAGTATTTATCTCGTGATCTTGATAGTCATTTGGCCCGTAATGGCATCATCCACCAAACTTTTTGTGCGTACACACCACAACAAAATAGTGTGGTCGAACGCAAGAATCGTCATCTCTTGAAAACAACGCGTGCTCTTATGTTTCAAGCACGTACTCCCAAAAAATTTTGGTCGGATGAGGTCCTTACTGCTTGTTACCTTATTAATCGCATGCTATCGTCAGTTTTCAATGGTAGTACTCCCTTTTCTAGGCTCTTTCTTGGACGAGAGCCATTTTCTCTACCTCTCAGAATTTTTTGCTTATGCTATGTTCGGGATACCCCGTCGACTCTTTCAAAATTAGATCCTAAGACAATACAATGTATTTTCCTTGGATATCCTAAAGATCAGAAAGGGTATCGATGTTTTTCCCATGTCTTGAAAAGATATTTTTTTCACTCGGGATGTTACCTTTGTCGAATCTGAATTTCCTCCACTTCCACAATCTACGGGTGCGGTTCCCCAGGTTTATCAAGAAGAGGATTTTTTGCTGTTTCTTGATCAACATCCCTCCTTACAGGTGCCCTCCCTTACGGAGGCAGTCAACCGGTTTGATGGTCCACATACACCGATTCAGTCAGCTCCGACGTCACCGGCACGAACATCGTCACTGGTACCTATAGAGGCCTCCTCCTCTGGCTCTACTGATTCGCCACCGCTTGTTCCACCAGCAGCTCCGCCTATTCCACCAGCAGACCCCTCTTCTCCACCGGCAGTTCGTCCTCGTCGTGCATGTCGTGATCATCCCTTGTATGTTGACAGCTACAAAGGGCTTACAAGTCACACTTAGTCTCTGGTGGATACTATTGATGGGATTCAGATCCCAAAAAACGCTGAGGTGGGTCTCAAATATCCTAGTTGGCGTGCTGCTATGAACGAGGAGATGAAAGCTCTCCAGGAGAATCATATTTGGGACTTAGTCAACTTACCTACTGGTAAACAGACAGTAGGTTGCAAATGGATGTTCACGATTAAGGTGAAACCGGATGGCACTCTTGATCGACTAAAAACTCGTCTAGTGGCCAAAGGATATTCTCAAACATATGGTGAGAATTACTTCGAGACCTTCTCTCATGTTGCAAAAATGACATATGTTCGTGTCTTAATGGCCTTGGTTGTTCGTTATGACTGGCGCTGTGTCAGCTGGATATCAAGAATGCTTTTCTCCACGGGGACCTTGATGAAGAAGTATATGTATTGCAACCTCCCAGGTTCGTTGCAAGGGAGGGTAAAGTGTGTCATTTACGAAAGGTCCTCTATGGTCTAAAACAATCACCTCGTGTATGGTTTGGTCGGTTTACACATGTTACTCAGTTTGGCATGTGTCAATCAAAGAAGGACCATTCAATCTTCTATCGACATACATCTGCTAGAAGGATACTCCTTGGTGTCTATGTTGATGATATTGTAATCACGGGAGACAACAACCATGGTATTGCATGCCTCAAGAAGTTTTTGGGAGAACAATTTCAAACCAAGGATATGGGATCCTTGAACTATTTCTTAGACATTGAGGTCACACGGAGTAAGCGGGACATTGTAATGTCCCAGAAAAAATACGTGCTGGACATACTAAATGATGCACTCACAGTGTTGTAAAAATCCCTCTAGGCGGCCGACTAGTCCCCGACTAGTCGCTAGTCGGCCGCCGCCGACTCGACTAGGGGCTAGTCCCCGACTAGTCACTTGTCGGCCACCGTCGACTCGACTAGGGGCTGGTTCATCCAAAAATTGGCTAAATTGGTACTAGTCTGGGCTGCCGTCGACTTCATCAAGGCAGTCGTCGTCGACTCTTTACTTTGTTGCTGCCTTTTTTCTATTTTTGAAAAAAGTGACTAGCCTACTCTTTTTTTATTTTTACTTCTTTGTTATCTCTTTGCTACTGTTGTTGTGACTTTTTTTAATTTTTGCTTGTTACTTTTTTTGCTTTTGCTTGCTACTGTGGCTGTAACTCTCCGTGCAAAATAGTAAGTTGTTAACATATTATTTAAAGATTTATCGAAATAGAAATTTGTGCAAAATAATGAATAAGAAAATGCACTGCAATAACTAAAAGTTCAACAATTAACATATTATTTTTTAAAATATTTTTATAACATATTACATATATATATATATATATATATATATATATATATATATATATATATATATATATATTCATTAAAAATTCTAAACCGACTAGTCCCCGACTAGTCCTCGAGTAGTCCGATTAATCCGTGGTCCCCACAAACCGACTAGCGGCCGACTAGCGA
Source organism: Iris pallida (assembly GCA_029216955.1). NCBI lineage: Eukaryota > Viridiplantae > Streptophyta > Magnoliopsida > Asparagales > Iridaceae > Iris > Iris pallida. The sequence goes on from JANAVB010005799.1 coordinate 3,274,533, forward strand.
TTTTTACAACCTTGTGCACTCATGATGCAAGTAAGGGAGCAACCTCACCTATGGATCCAGGGACAAAGTTACTTTCAGACGAAGGGGTCCTGATGTGTCACGCCCCAGCTCCGGAATACGGGGACGTACACGGCCAGCTACACCGTATAAGGTACGAATACGCTATACGGTGATGACGGCTGTCCAGTCTGGTTGGGTATCCTAGCATGCAATCAATCTATGGCCTAAATCCGATCTCATATCCACAGGTAAATCACGATGAAACAATATCAAGAGAGATAATCATATGAAAAACAGGAAATACTCATATGAAAATCTGGAATCTACAGTACAAGATAATAATGTAGACAAGTATACCTTCCCACAGTTCCTAGCATAGTCTGGAACTGAAGCACACCCTCCAAGTCAAGTCTGAAAGATCCACCGGGTCGGTTTCAGACAATCTGGGAACAATCCAGGGTTGGTCAGGCCAACCGCAGCAAGTACCAGAAAGGAAGGCTCAAGGACGGGCGAAGAAAACCAGCAGGATAAAATATGACAAGGATAACATCTAAAAACAGTAAATAAAGGTAAGGGATCGTGCGGTACCAACGCACGATAACAATCCACAAGTATAGTGAAGCTAACACAATCACAATCTCCCTAGCATCCACTAACACCTGCATTGCCAGCTGGAAATCAATATCAGCTGGCTAACAGGCAACAAGCCAAACGACACAGAAGGACAAGCGGCCACACAATGCCTACGGCTTGCTATTATTAGCTAACTAGGGTTATCACAGGCCTAATTACTAACAAGATGCAATGAGACTTCAAAGTCCAGCTCCTGCTTGCTACTACCCGAATGGCCCCAGCAAAAGAAAAAGATAGATATAGCAGGCACACTGCAGTAAGATACATGTGCCCTAAAGAAGTGCCACACTCGACGGAGGGCTGGGAATGCGCTCATCTCGACGGATAGCAACAATCCCTAGTATATATAGATACATAGGGCCGGGGTCAGACAAGCAACAGGTCACTGGGAAGTCCCCATGAACTACATGATTAATCTAGTTATTAGCCTAGTCGGTTTCATTGTGGATCCCTGACCGTGGTACTCAGGGATCCATGTCCTAGACATGATGCAAGACAAGACTGGACTGGTGGCTTATACAAGCACAAACAAGAGAAATCAACCACGGTGTCAAGACAAGGTCATACCTAGCAAGTCAGGACTGGCTGTCGCAACAGCGGTCAAGAGTAAACATGTCATGTCAAGAGTACTAGTCAGGAGTGCGCCACCACGGGCCACTATCAAGAATCAAGAGTATACATGCCAGGTTTACTGTCAAGTCCAGAGTGCTAGTCAGGAGTGCACCTCTACGGGCCACTATCAAGAATCAAGACAGGTCCAGGTCATCGTGTAATACCAGGAACAAGGTCAAACCTATCAGTCACAAGAAGTCACATGCCCAAATCGTGACATGGACATCAAGTCGGGTACAAAATCAGAACCTCTACCATAATCACATCTCAAGAATATATGGGAGCCTAGAACTCCAATCATCCCGTCTGTCTATCCACCAGATCAATCTATCAAGAGTCACCCTTCTACGATGGATTCAATATCATGACAGGAAGGTCAATAACCAAATACCAAGCTAATCACTATAAGCAACGCTAGGCCCCCTGGCTCACAAGAATCCTCCAAGTCAATGATCACCAGCCACTAGAAAACGAACCCCTCAACTACCAAGACATATCAATCAACCAGGTTCCCCAACTACCGGAATACACAAAGGTACCAGGTTTTGGGCGTTTGGGAAGTCGAGTAAAAATCATATAATAATACCCTCAATATTCTCCTCGTTCCACGAAATATCCGAAATCACCAAAATCCAAGAATCCACATAGATCCACCGAGTCAATATCCCGAGATCGTACTCTCCATAATACTCAATCCTCAGTCATATCCACAAGTCACAACTCCCAATACATAGGACAACTGTCAGCTCTATCTGACTAGACTAGGACAACCCCTAGGATGAAGGGTCAGGGGACAAGAGTCTGGTAATAAATATCGCCGGAAGTGGCAAGGATTACACGGACCGCTCTGGAACAAATCCACAACCCTTAAACCAAACAAGGACCAGGGTTGCAGACCGTCTCCCGAGTGGAACCGCTCTCCTTACGCTATCCGACGGGCAAGACAGATCAGGAGCTAGGCGACTGATCTAGTCTAGAGTCTACCTAGCAAGCAATGGGATCAGGTATACTATACCAAGGTGAACAGGCACGAGCCCAGTCCAGCAAACCAAAGGAATGGTTCTGCCCAGTCCTTCGAACCAAATTCCCGATCGGGAATTTTGGAAGAATCCGGCAGAGTCTCCTCTGTATTCTGGACAGGAGCTCCCAGCGAATTGGGGCTAAAACCACTCGGCGCAACCCGCCGCAGAATCGCAGAATCGCAGGCTGAGAACACTAAGTCTCAGCTACCAGCAGCACTAGGATGCGTACTGGGAACAAGTCGATAGCCGAGAACACTAAGTCTCGGCCTCCAACAGCACTACGATGCGTACTGGAAAATCAATCGAACCCGAGACCACTAAGTCCCGGCCTCCAGCAGCGCTACAATGCGTACTGGGCGCCAAGCCAACATGCATAATAATAAAATAACCGCCTCGCAGGGCGCATCACAGCACATGCTCGTAATTCTAACCCAAGCGCAATCACAGCCACAAGAATAGTTCGCCAAGCCGTTATCCGACCGCGAGTCGGACACGGGGCATACAGGGACAATCCATACATGTGAGTCGTGCTCGTGTCCTCGGAGGTGTGGATGACCCATCCGAGTTGTCCGATACGGTCTATCCCGGTATCGGACCAAGCTATCCTAAGTTATCATCATGGCAGATCTACTACTAGGCTACACTAATCATGGTTATAAAATTTACAAGTACAAATTAATTAAATGAAATAAAATCCAGGAGAGAGGGCAAGAGCCGTCGATGAGCAAGGGATACTTGCCTAGAGGGCTCGGCTAGGTAAGCAAGTCTTCGGCAGTCGCGATCCAAGCTAGCACGCCAATCGAGATCCTCAGAACACACAATAAATAATCATCAGTACCAAATAATAAAATAATAGAATAATCACAAGAGATGGCAGAAGGCTATACCGTACGGGTCCCGCAAGCAGCGCAGGAATCTGGCACGGAAACCGAGGCACGCGGATCGATACGGGCACGCAAATCGAGACGCGCACGTATATCGAGACGCGTACGAGAATCGAGAGAACACGAATATCGAGACGAACGAGAAACATAAACGTGCACGTAAATCGAGACGTGCACGTAAATCGAGACGACCCAAGGTCCAAGGAGCACATAAATCGATGCAGCACACAAATCGAAAAGGTGCAGAGTCCAATGCGGCACACAACCGAGGCGGCACGCAAATCGGTGCGTGCACGCAAACCGAGGCAACACAAGATATAATGTGACACGCAAATCGATACGACACGCAAATCGGTGCGTGCACGTAAATCGAGGCGGTACGGGTCACGAGGTAGGCACAAAGGCCGAGACACGAAAATCGAGACGGTGCACAAATCGAGATGGCACGGTGCCCGAGGCAGCGCGGAGCTCGAGGCGTCCCGCTGCCCAAGGCAACACATAGACCGAGGTTGCACGAAAACCGAAGCCGTACACAAATCGAGGTGCACGCACACCGGGGAACGCAACCCGAGGAAAAGCACAGAGCACGAGGGCTCGCTGCACGAGAGTGCACTGCTCGAGACAGCACGCTCGACGAGGCATCACACAAAACGAGAAAGAGAGGGAGAGGGGAGCTCGGGAACCTCACCGGCGGGCGCAAGGCGGCTCGGCCAGGGTCGGGTCGGGCTCCGGCGGAGGAGAGCAACGGCGGCAGGAGCTCCGGCGGCCATGGGGCTCGGCCAGCGGAAGAGGGAAGGAAGTGGTGGCCGCGGCTGAGAGTGATGGGGACGATGATGATGGTGGTCGGAGCAGTGTTGGTGGCGGTGGAGGCTGATGGCGGTGGCCGCGGAGAAGGAGGCGGCCATGGAGGATGGTGGATGGAGGTGGTCGTGGTGGGAGATGGTGGCAGCGGTGGCCGGAGTTGGCCGGGGAAGAGCGGGAGAGGAGAGGGGGAGATCGAGAGGGAGAGGGAAGTGAGTGAGCTCGAGAGAGAGAGAGAGAGCTGAGGGAAAAGGAAAGGGGGAGGGGGCTGGTCCAGTGAGGGGTCGGGAGAGAGAGAGTGAAGAGAGAGGTGAGGGGGTTAGGTAGGGGGGTGTCGGCTGAGTGAAAAGTGAGGGGTAATGTGAGGGGGAGTAGATATTTTGGGAGGGTAGTTTAGGAACAAGAAAATTAATAATAATAATAATAATAATGAGGATAAAATTACCTCCAAGAAAATAATAAAAATTTCAAAAATATCCCAAAAATTAAAATCCTCCAAATAAAATAATACGGTCAAATACGTACTCCAAAATAGGAATATTACATGATGACCTATCCAGAACTATACCGTCGAGTAGTTGGAAAACTCAACTACTTGGCGGTCATGACTCGTCCGGACATTTCTTTTGCAGTGAGTATTGCAAGTAGATTTATGGCTTCTCCAAGAGTTCCACACTGGTAGACACTTCTCAGAATCCTGTGTTATCTAGTCAAGAATCCAGGAAAAAGAATTCGAATAGAGAATAATGGACACACTCATATTGAGTGTTTTACTGATGCTGACTAGGGAGCAAGTCTGACAGATAGACGATCTACATCTGGCTACTCAGTATTTATTGGCGGAAATCTAGTGTCATGGAAGAGCAAGAAACAAAGTGTGATAACACGCTCAAGCTCAGAAGCAGAATATCGAGCTATTGCTCATGGCACATCAGAGGTATTATATATAAAGCATCTTTTACAAGAACTGCGAGAAGACACAGGATCTCAAGCGACAGATCTATGGTGTGATAACCAATCTGCTATTCATATTGCCACCAACCCAGTATTTCATGAACGAACGAAGCATATTGAAATTGATATCCACTTTGTCCGTGATGAGTATACAAAGGGAGTGATAAAGTTTCAGCATGTGAGGACCGGCGACCAGATAGCCGATATCTTCACAAAGCCTCTTTTGGGTCATCGGGTTCAATTTCTATGTAACAAGCTGGAAATGATTGACATCTACGCTCCAGCTTGAGGGAGGATGTTAAGTGTTATATTAGAGTTATTAGTTAATGAGCTTTAGTCCCACATTGTTTAGAATAATATGAGAGGGGGTAGCCTCTCCTATATATATGTAATCTCTCATCAATAATAAATTATCCTATTATTCCAACTCTACAGTACGTTTATAGGAGCAAGTCATAACATCCTCATTTAGCCCTGGAGATGTGGGACTAAAGTCGGGTATATAATAATAGTTAACCTGCAAGCTGGAGGATATATATTAATCATTCCAAGCTTGGATAACAGTCGGCAAACGAAGGTCAAGGCAATGGTTTGGTGAGGATATACCGAAGAAGACAAGTGTTGTATGACAACTTTCTTTTCTGTTACTTCTTTTCGAATAAAGTGACCGTCTATTTCGATGTGCTTAGTCCTTTCATGAAGGACTAATTTCTCAACGGTATGGATCTCAAGTCTTATTGTCACACTTGTCACAGTAGAGAACAACTCAAGAAGAGGAGATAACTGCAAAATCTATAAGGGGTGGCTTCAACCAAATAAACCCAGAGACAACATGTAACATGGCTTTATAGCCGACCTCGGCAGAAGAACAAGCAACTATACATTCTGCTTCTTACTCCATGTAACCAAATTGTCTCTAACAAAGACAAGGTAACTACTGGTAGAGCGACAATTATCAACTGATATAACAAATTCAATATTTGAAAAGGTTGTGTGCGACATTGTAGAAGGTCTGTAGAGAAGGTCTTGTTCAATCCTTTCAACAGCTTAAAGATGAGAGGTTAAAAAATTCTGCATATACTAACTCACCGTACTCACAATGTAGAAAATAACTCGACAAGTGACAATAAGATAAATTACCTTTCCAACCAGTCGTCTTTAACGTCGTGGGTCAGATGAAGAGCTCAATATGGGTAGTTTGACTGCGAAATCCATAGGTGTGTTTGGTGGGTTGCAACCTAGGAATCATGTCTCAAATAGAAGATCAGTCACATTTGTGCTAATAAAGTTGCAATTGTCCAAAACTTCGTGATACTTTACTACCAAGAAAATATCTCAATAGTCTAAAGGTCCTTTGTATGAAATGAGAGGTTAAGTGTTCTTTTACCTTGAAATACCAGCAACATCATCTCCGGTGATGATTATGTCATCCACATAAACAAGTAAGATGAATTTGTGTTAGGACAACTAATGTGTAAATAAGAATCTATTTGAGCTGCTACGAACAAACCTAATATGTTGGAAGACCTTGCTAAATTTGTCAAACCATGCATGTGGTGACTGCTTCAAACTATATAGGGACCTCTAATAGACAAACCATAGACGACTCCGATTGCTTGAAGCTTGGAGGTTGCTTCATAAAAATAGTTTCTGAAAGATTGTCATTGAGGAAGGCATTCTTCAATGTCTAACTGATGAAGAGACCAATTTCTGGAAACTGACATAGATAAAAGAACTCGAACTAAATTCAAGTTAACATGTGAAAAATTCTCAACATAATCCAACTCGTACTATTAGGTAAAGCCCTTAGCCATTAAACGGACTTTTGAGCCGAATAACCAAGTCATATGGATTTTGTTTAATAGTAAATATCTACATACATCCGTTCACCTTTTTACGTGAGGACAAGGGTACCAAAATCCAAGTCTGATTAGTGTGCAGCACATCAAGTTCCTCAACCATAGTGGCATGTCAATTTAGATGTTGCAGTGCTTCCTAAACAGTGGAAGTGATGACAACCAAAGAAGTAACAAACGTACGACCATATGAAGTCAAACGATGATAAGAAACGAAGTTAGAAGAATGATGGATAATGGTACAAGAGCGCTTACCCTTGCGAAAAGCAATAGAAAGAGAGACCTTTATCCGAATTCAACAGAAGTGGAGTATGAACAAAAGGCTACACCGTAGTATTTGTAGAAGAATCATCAGTGATACCCGGAGAAATAGTGGCTGGTGGAGGAATAACATTGTCCAAACACCTATACATCTAGAGAGGGAACCAAAAGATCCAGACCTAGGAGAGAGGAGAAATAGTTGTATCAAGTTCAGAGGAAGAAATAAGAGGAACATGAATCATAGACAATGGAGATGAAGATGATGTATTGGAAGTGAAATAGACCAAATCCTCGAGAAAAGTAACAACACAAGAGACAAGTAACTTCAAAGTAGTGGGATCGAAACAAACATATCATTTATGTGACCAAGAATAACAAAGAAATATCATACGAGTAGCTCTCCGATCAAGTTTATCCACCTGAGGTCGAAGATTACGAGTATAACAAAGACAACAAAAAAAACTTTGTGAACGACATGAAATGGTTTATCCTGCGAAAAGATGACAGAAAAATATGATTTGTTCTAAAGGACATGGGAGAGCATGCGGTTTATATAAGAACAAGTAGTTAAGACCATAAAATTTTATTATTTTTTAGGAGCATTCATAGAAATAAGTAGCAGGCTACCTAAAGAATGTGTCTATTCGTACATTCCACAATACTATTCTGTGGAGGAGTATACGAACAATAAGTATGATGAAGTATGCCATGAGTCTGACAGAATGCTTGGAACTTTCTGTCCATATACTCCTTAACGTTATCCAGTGAAGAACCTTGATGCAAACATAAAAATGATTAGAAATTTCAGTCACAAAGATTTGGAAAACAAACATAAGATTGGACCTAGAACGAAGAAGATATAATCATGTCATGCGTGAATGATTATCAATAAAAGTGACTAAATATTTATAGCCATGCACACTCAAAAACTTAAAGTGACCCAAAATATTACTATGAACCAAAACAAAAGATGAATTGCGTCGTTTGTTAACTGGATGAAAAGAAGAATGATCATGCTTCTCAAGAATGCATGACTTACAACTAAATTCAGATAATGATTAATTAGGTCACATATTACGTAACTAAGATAACGAAGGATGGCCAAGTCTCCTTTGCCACTGAATAGGAGCATCCATTGACGTATTGGAAAATTGATCTACGTAGTAAAGGTCATTTTGTTAATGTCCTCTCACTAAGTTGTTGTTTATCACAAACTGAGATGGATAAAATGTTATTGAACAATTTGGATCATATGTAAGTTGACGAATAGATAATAAATTACGATGCAATGATGGAACAATGAGAGTATTTTTAAAATGTAAAGACAAAATAAACGATAAATCAGCAGTACAAGAAATGAGTAGCAGTACCGTCAGCCATAGAAATGAATTTGTAAGGGCTAGAAGCAAGATTTGAGGATTCGTCATGACACATGGTTCGAGGCGCTAGAATCAATAACCTACAAAAAGAATGAGAAAGGAGACGAATATTTGATGGAGTGGAAAGAATGGTAGAAGCCACAGAGAAGAGGAGTCGACGCAACCAGTCCCATTCATCACTGGAAAATGACATTTGGCCACTAGGTAGAGAAGACGGATGAGCACTAGCTAGTAGGGGCAAATGTCTGTCTGGCAGTAGATGTATCATTAGGGTAACCGTGCTTGTTCCAACACCAATTCTCGGGATGATTGGTTCCCCTACAATAGGAACAATATAGACTACCATGACCGTCGCAACCTCATCCTCGGGTGTCGGCCTTATGAGAGAATTAGAAGTGTCTCGTCTAGACTGAAAGTGACCACTACGGCCCTGGCCACGAGTCGCAAAGGCAGTTAAAAGGGACTCGACAGAGGTGGAAGATGGTGTAGGCACACGATAAACCGTTGACATGAGAAGGAGAGTTGTGCTAAGAGAGAATCAGTAAGCCGACGTCCTCAAAAGTAGATGGTAACCGAGCCAAGAGAAGGACACCAACAAGGACCTCTCATTGTTAGCGAGTAACAACATGATCATAGGAGATTGACTGAAAGATATTACATTGTTTAAGAAGGCTGGTGAAGAGGACATCAAAGTCCTGCAAATCTTTTCCAGGTGTAGCCATATTGAAGGTGTGATAGATGTTATAAAGTTTCTAAATAATGTCTTCAGACGAGTATAGAGACCGAAGATGCTCCAATTTTTTTTGACAGTTTTCAAAGACTTAATAGAGTTGTAGCAACGAGCATCTATATAGTTAGACCACCAAATAATTACCTTGTTGTCATTCTAAATCCAAGAGACATATTGGGGATCCTTAGATTCTATTAGTGACTCCGTCAAGTGACGATAGAGGTCTTTCCCCTTTGTTGTTTAAAACATTTTCTACAACATTGGACCATTACAAGTAATTCTTTGTGCTAGAGAGAGAGAGAGAGATGATGGTGAGTTGTAAATTTGTCTTGAAATCGACTGAAGAGGAAGAAGAATAAACATGAACACCTTTATCGTGTCGGATACACAAGATGAGGACTAGAAAGATTGTTGTCCAACTCACCAAGAGGCAAGAGATGAAAGACGTCATAACACTGTGTCGAAGTAGAGCAGCTTCAAAGACAAGAGAGCCAAGTGAGAGACCTCAAGCAAGCATAAAACCAAGCCAGTAAGACGTCGAGGAGCCATACTAGATAGGGAGGTGTCTAAGAGAAGCCATTAAGGATGGCTAGGTCAGGGAGGGGCTTGAAGCAAGTATTGGGGTGGGGTGGGGTGGGGGTGGGGGTGGGGGTGGGGGGGGGGGGGGAACAATTTTGGAGTTAGTGTTTTCTCCAAATTTTCATAGCTCTGATACTATGAGATTCAAAAAAAAAAAACTTTTAGTTGATTAATGTGAATAAAATATGAGAAGCATTCGTACATTCATAGGAACAACTCATGCAACCTCCTTTAGCTTTAGGTGATGTGGGACTAAAGTGAGGTATAAATAATAGTTAACTGACAACCAAGACGAATACTTCCATTCTTCTAGCTTTTGACTTCACCAGAAATATAACCGACTTCCTAATCAAAACACACTGAAATCAACATAATGAAATCAGATTTGGTGAAAGTTACTCCCAAAGAGTTTAGGACAAAGATAACAAATCAAGACATCACTTCAATATAGAACTTTTCCATCTGTCCTGTACATTGAATGTTTAATTATATATTTAATTCCATAATCATGTTATTTTTATAAGACAGCTTTCAAAATTTAAAGTCTAATGTAGATATTCTATGTTGCTTGAATCTCAGTAGATACATTTGTTTATATGTTACTTAAAGCTTCTGGTTGTAGGTAATTAGTGTAGGCAAACATGTATCTCTTGTATCCTATATATATATATATATTCCTGCCAGAAGACGCACCTTAGCTGAATTTTGATCTGCTTGTCTTGTAAAGCACAAGTGTCGTGGAGGAAAGCTTCGAGTATTTAGACGCCCCAGTTGAGAGGATTGCTGGAGCTGATGTTCCGATGCCTTATGCTGCAAACCTTGAGAGGATGGCTGTTCCCCAGGTCAGCCTTGCGTTTAACCCACTTAGATCTTGAATCAGTGCTATTGTTTATAATAACAAAAGATTTAATGTGACAACCTTTAAAAATCTGAATCATTGGATATCCCTGTGCAGGTTGATGACATCGTCCGAGCAGCGAAAAGAACATGCTATCGTCGGTCCCCATGACTGTAATAGCTATAAGTATCCAAATATTTTGTTTCTTTTGACGTTTCTCATGAGTAATGCCGATTTTTTTTTTCCCAAAATGCTCCGAGCCTCTAATACTTTTCCAAGGTAGGTATTATTCTGGTAACAGTTGCAGTACTGCTCTTATTGACCATTATAGGATAATAATTGTGCCAAGTTCTGAGGATTGTGACTTGTTACACCTGTTTGAGGAATGACACTTTTATAAGAAGAGAACTGAAATAATTTTGGCTGCGGATGTTTGTGCTCGACTTACTATAGTTTGAATGGAAAATTAGTTTGTAACCTTTTAAGGTGTAATGTTATCGTACAATGGATTTATTTTTTCTTTTGTTGGTTAATGGTTTTGTATGTGGCATTAGAACGTTTTCTTTCTGGTGTCTTAATCCCCTTGATATGCTGCATGGCTAAACGTGCATTTTCGAGGTCTGGAATTGTACTTTTTGCTCGTTTGGACTAGTGGTGCTACTGGGCGGGTTGAGGCGGGTTTGAGCTCAATCCGAGCCCAACCCGATTAATCACAAGTCTAGTCCGAGTTGTAGTACTTTTTGCTCGTTTAGACTAGTGGTGCTACTGGGCGGGTTGAGTCGGGTTTGAGCTCAATCCGAGCCCAACCCGATTAATCATAAGTGTAGTCCGAGCCCAAGCCTGATCCGACCTCGAGTTCAACATATAAAGTCCAACACCGAGTTTGGAGGAATAGAAAAGGAACCAAGGTTCTTCGGGTTGGATCGGGTCCATTGGGCTCTAATATGATATTTAAAATAATTTTAAACAATATTAATATTAAATACATAATCAAACATTAATCATTACATAATACAAATTAAAATGAGATTTAGGATAAATGGTTGAAAAGTTTGGGTAGAAAAATCTAGGGTATATATATATATATATATATATATATATATATATATATATATATATATATATATATGCAAATGACCTCTAGCCTAGTGGTTAAGAGAGATGTATGCGGCCCAAGTGGTCAGGAGTTTATATATATATATATATATATATTTGAAAGAAGGTAATTGTGGCGAACGCTCCCACTGGGATTCGAATTCGAACTCCTGACCACTTGGGCCGCATACATCTCTCTTAACCACTAGGCTAGAGGTCATTTGCATATATATATATATATATATATATATATATATATATATATATATATATATATATATATATATATATATATATATATATATATGCAAATGACCTCTATATATATATATATATATATCGGATCGAGTTCTTTGGGTAATTCGAGACATGAATTCGAGTCCAATCTGATTTTCAACCAGGTTCAAATATTTTAATCCGAACCCGAGTCTGAGCCCAAGTATCTTTGATCCTAATCCAACCCATTGACAATTAATTAACGGATTTATCCCATCGGGCTCGGATTTAGCTCGCTTAAGTCGCACCCCTAGTTTGGTGTGGCATACTAATCTGTCAAATTGGTGCAATTGTTAAACTTGACAATGGATTGTGGTAGAGCAGTAAGCTCCTGTTCTGTGCGATTTGAACTTCGTAATTTTTTTTTTTTTTTTGTACAATTGAATGTATATTTTGATGGCTTCTCTTTGGTGTTATCGATCTTGTGCCATTAGATATGAATATATCATGAATAAATGAAGGCTTTTAATAAAGGCACAACTTAAATCGTTAGGGGACAACACATGATAGAACAACACATAATTTTTTTTTGTTTAGGGGTTATCGTCAAATTTGATTGGCGATATCACAACCTAACTCTCTCTCTAACTCTCTTTCTTCCCTAACAACCCGTTTTCTTTCTCTTTTCCCTACTTTCTTCTCCCCCACTTCGTTTTCCTCTTTCAACCCTAATTGAGGTGGCACTTGTCCTAAATTCTAACTCTCTTTCTTCTCTAAGTGTCCACTCTCTTCTTCTTCTTATTAAATTTTAGGTTAATGATTTGTCAATGGACTTTTTTTCAAGTTTAGAAATTAATATTAGGATTCAAACTTCAGCTTTGGACATATTTTCGTTGGAACGATACGTGGCAATCCTTACTATTGTTAGAACAACTAGAATCATGAGAGTCAAGTTCCTGATATTGATAGTTTTTATATTTAAGTGGGTGATGTCCACTAACAATTTCAAAAAATTATTTTGAGTAGTAAAAAATTAATATTTTTGTGTTGTTTCTAATAATCTAGGTTCTGCCTTTAAAAAAAGGCCTAAATGAATTTAACAGCTCTCATTTGACTACTATTAAGTTAGTTGGGATCCTACGTACATATAATTGCCGAATTTGGCATATTTGGACCTGGCCAGTATGGAATATAGATGACTTTGAAGTGCACAAAAAAAAAAAAGAATCCTATTATTAGTGCAGTAATACATCAATCTCATGCTTCCATCACTCCTTTTTTTCAGGGACGACATTAGTAGTCAAAGATTCGAAGCAAACTTTTAGAGATGATCAGAAAAGAATAGTCATGAAACTGATGCTGTCCTTTAACAATGATTAACAATAGCTGAATAATAATTAACCAGATTGTTTACTCGGAAGAAATCAATCAATGAATGGAAAAGAGCAAAAAATATGGCTTAATTGTACTTTGATATCCTCAACTATTTCGTTTTTTTAAGTTGATATCTTAACTAGTTTTTTTCAACTTGGTACCCTAATTTTTTTTTTGGACAATAATGTCCTTACCCAAAAATTAAAACTACCACTCAAGCCCTCCCCCTTCCCCTCCCCCCTCCCCCTTCCGGCCACCACCCCCGTCCCCGCCCCTCTCCCGGCCGCCCCGTCCGCACCCTCCGCCCCTCCCCCCCTCCTCCCGCCCCGCCTGCACCCCCCCCCCCCCTCCGCCCCTCTCCCCCCCTCCCGCCCCGCCTACCCCCTCCCCCTCCCCCCGCTGCCCTCCACCCTCCGGCCACCCGCACCCTCCCCCCCCCCCCCTCCCACTCCCTCCCCTCCCTCTCCCGACGTCCTCCTTTCACGACTCCACCATCGCCGGAGAGGGAGGGGGGGGTTTCGCCGCCGCGGGAGGGGGGGGGGGGGGAGGTGGTCGCCGAAGAGGGAAAGGAGGGAGGTGGTCGCCGGAGTTGGGGAGGGGAGAAGGGGAGAGGGAAGGGATAAGGGCATTTTGGAAATTTTTAAAAATTTAGTTATCAAGTTGAAAAAATAATAATAGTTGATATGTTAAGTTGTTGAGTAAAAAAGTTTATGGTATCAACTTGAAAAAGCGGAATAGTTGAGGGTATCAAAGTGCAATTTAGCCAAAAGATATTTGTTAAGTTGTGACACAGCTTGAGGAGGAATTAGAGTACTGGATTTCTTACGTGCTTCGAGGGCATTGTGTTGGAAGCCTTGTCTTAAGTGTGAATGATTAGTTTCTTGGCTTACTAAAGGGTTTATCTTCTTTTTTATGTCACAAGTTCTTGCTTTCTAAATCTTATTATGTACCTTTTAATTCGAGAAATGCATGTGAAAGAGTGACATGTTGGTCTAGGGGTGAGATTTCGGTTTATTCGGTTTCAACCGGACCGAATTGGCTAAAAATGAATAAAATCGAAATTCTATAAACTCGAAATCAAAATCGAACCGAACTAGCCAAAATCGAATCGAACTGAATAATAAATTCGATTTAATTCAGTTTGTTTAATGGGCCGGGCATTAAGTTGGATCGTGGTTAAATTGTATTAAATATTATAATTTTTATACAAACGTTTGTTGAATTTTAATGTTGTGCATAAAGTTGAACTAGTTGTTAAATTATCAAAGTTGGAATTCAAAGCACATACATATAATTGTTCTTTTCAAAATATACAATTTTTTATCACAAAATATGCAAAAAAATTAGGGTATTTACATAATTGTATAATTATTATTTGATTTTCAGTTTTGGACCGAAACCAAAACCCAAAACCAAAACGGAACCGAATAACAAATTTTAGTATTTTGAAAACCGAATCCGGTCCGAATTTTTTTGAAAACCGAAACAAATCTCTTATTCGGTTCGGTTTGATTTGGTTTCGGTACAAAACCGAATAATGCTCACCCCTAGATTGGTCCAGGATAAGTCTAACAAAACTTCAGACTTGGACTACAACCTCCTTCATAGGATAACTCCCATGCGATTTATTTTTTATAGGACTGGTCTAGCTCAAACTCAATTTAAATTTATATCAATAAAGATCAAAAGACAACAAAAAAATAGTTCCAACTAGGACAACACAATCACTCGGACCGACCATGTATACAATGGCAGAGCATAAGCTGGGTTGTCCCGGACTGTAGTCCAGACTTGAAAACAAATAAATACTAGGATATACCAATACATTACTACATGCAAGTTTTAGCATAATTGTTGAGTCATTGGGTGTTTATATAGAAGGACCATGGTTTGATTCCTATAGGTGTGTGGTTCTGTAATTTTTGTAGATTTTTTATTTTTTGAGTTAGCAGATATATATTTTTCACTTAGCCCTCCCTAACATGTTTTTTTTGGCTCCATCATTGCATGTATAGTGATGTACTACTATATATTGTGATATTAGAAATATTCTTTACCTTCTTCTTGATATTCCATCTTATAATCAATTTAGTTACTTTATCATTTTATTGCTGAAAAACAGATTTTATGAATCACATTATGCATCTCAAAAAATAAAATAAAAATAATAATCACATTATTGTTTTTGGCAACAATTGTAGTATGTAGTTAAACATAGTTGGTAGCCAAAGAATATCTTATTTTTCTGTCTAATGTTGTAATAGGAGTATGCTACCTTCTGTGTAATGTTGTAATATAAGAATGTTAATGGTGCTCACATCTTGGAGGATATGTGTCCAACTTAACACAAAATGCCTACAATGGATATTTATTTATTTATTTGAATGGGTTTGACTGACTTGCACTTCCTATATAAAATGTCTCGTCAAATAAAGAGGAAGAATATTGAGTGATATGGCGGATTCGGTCTGCCAACATTAAATAGGATTAATTCGTGTTTAGACTCTAAATTTTTTATTAGATTAGAATTTAAGTTTTGATATTTCCAATTAAAAGTTTGGACTTTGATTTATTTTTTAGTTTTTTATTTTATTTTTTATTTTACCTTCAATATAAGAGTGCAACAACCGATCCAAGTTAAAAATAAGGGTATAATAGGAAAAGATAAACCAATAATAAAAATTAGGGTCCAAAATTTTTAATTTGACATGTTAGAGCTTACACTCTAACATAATATAAAATCCAGGATCTAAAGACTAATTAGTCCTATTAAATATAAATCCATTGTTACATACATCTCGCGGCGTTGAAATGACATTTTCAAACTATCAATAAATAATTTTTTATTAGAAAATATATAAAATTGTAAATATTCAAGTATAGGTTACTTTATTTTACATTTATGAATTAATTTCGTGTAGTTTAAATACAGAAAATTTATGTTTTATATATTAATTATAAAATTTTAAATACAAGAAAATATTTTATGCTTGGCTTAATGTCAATTTGATACCCTCAACTAAATTTTTTGAGGTATCATTTTCTCCGGGCCGGCGGACAATGCTAAGAGGGGATTCGGACCGTGTCCATCCCATGGGATCCTCCGGTGTACCCAACGGACTACACCCCCACGAACTCTTGTTTTTTCAACTTAATACCTTACCTTCTTCTTCTTTTTTCCCCAACAACTTGATACCCTTAGAAAAAAAAAGACGAAAATACTCGTGTCCATCCCCCCCCCCCCCCGCCCCCTCCCCCCCCCCCCCCCACCACACACACACGCTCCCATCTCCCGCTGCCCCTACCACTGCTCCCCCACCTCCCGGCTGCACCACCCCTCTATCCCTCTCTCTATGTGCACGCGCAACTAGTGGCGGCGGCACCACAGATAGTGGGAGGGAGGGAGGCGGGGGCAGCTGGATGGCCAGAGGATGTGGGACTTTGATGGGATGGGAGGAGGGTTGGGTTGAAAAGGAAGAGTAATTTTATTTTAATTTTTAATTTTTGGATATTAAGTTAGAAAAAATATTCAATAGTTGAAGGTATCAAATTGTCGAATAAAAAAGTTAGAATGTCAAATTGTAAATAAGTCTTCATTCTTTGGGATATCTTAGCAAATGTTTCCATTCAAAGTATAGAAACTAGCATATACCTTCATTAAAAAAAAGTAAATGTGCACATTTCTTAGTAAATCAGACAAAAGTTTGATTAAATATAGAAAATATATATTAAAATGTTATTTGTTCTGTACAAACTAATGAAAATATTTGCTAGTTTTAAAAAAAGTTGGGGGCATCACTTACTTGGGGGCAGCCCAAGAAGGTGGAGAATTTGCTAGGGGGCACCCAAAATTTGCTAGGGGGCAGCCCAACCCTTCATTTCACTTTCATTTTCATTTTACACATTCTCTCCTCAAGAAGAAAAAAAGAGCTCTCTCCCTCTCCCTCTCCTAAAACCCTAATTTTTTCTTCTCCACCACTCCACTCCCAATTCCTCCACCAAGATTTCTTCCACAACCTTCTCGAAGAGATGACACGCAAGTCAAAGCAACCAGAATCCAGGTACGTTCTTCCCTAATTTATTCGAGAATTTTGTACATTCTATTCGAAACCCTAGAATATTTTTAATTCTTGAAAAAGTTTTGATAAAATAGGTTTAGAATCTCTTTCATGTTTTCTTTCCTAATTTTCGATCACAAGAAACCCACATTTTATGTTGAAACCCTAACCCTAGAACACGACAAACTAGCATGTCGTTGTGGCTGTTCGGGTCTCATAACAGTAGGACTGCCAGGCCTGTTGCAGTCCTACTGAAAATCAGGACTGCCACTGTGAGACCCGTCTCACTGTATCGGTATTTTATACGGATACATATTTATTTGAGCCGTATTCCGTATTTATCGATTTGCGTGATATTTTAAAATTTTCTAAGTGTTGGATTTTCATGACTTGGTTTAACTTGGATTTGGTTTTATTTGGTTCGGTTCCACTTTGACTTGGTTTGGTTTAGTTTGGTTTCTCATGGGGTGAGGTGTATGGCTTAGATTTAGTGGAGAGGAATGAATGGTGGAGATCACTTGAGCTTGTTATATAAGCCACTTTTTCTCTCTCCCTCCTCATTCATCCTCATTCATTTCTTTTCCACCAAACCCTAGCCATTAGAGAGAGGCAAGTACACCTTGCCGAATGTTGGACGATCTTAATTTCGTTTGTTCCATTCTCTTCCTTGTTACATTCTAAGCATGTTTAGAACTTGGAGTTTTCGGTTTTACCGGGTGGATTGTTGTAGATCTAGCCTTGAAGTAATTTTAGTTTTCATGGGTTTTGATCTATTTCCGAGTTTTGATGGTTCTATGTTGTAGAGCATTTCATTCTGCCCCGTTTTGACCCAAGGAAGTTCGGATTTGGACTCTGGATGAAAGATTCATGGAGCTTGGGAGCCATGGCTTGAGTGGTTCTTCTTCTCGGAAGAATGGAGAAGAAGAACAGTTCACAGCCGCAAGAACTGAGCCGCATAGCTCTTGTGCGGCCAGTTATCCTTCATAGCCGCATAAGCTTACGGCATGACTTGGCCGCATGGCCTATGCTGCAGGAACTTACACCCAGCCGCATGAAGATTTGATCCATCCAGCCGCATGGACTTTTGATTCCCGGGCCGCATGACCCTGATTAGATCGAGCCGCATGGCATAGGACTTACGACTAGCCGCATGGACTTCTACCCGAGCCGCATGGAGACCCGCCCCTTTCTGGCCGTATGGCCTTACGTGGGGCTGAGCCGCATGACCTACCCTGGCGGAGCCGCATGAGACTCTCGAGCCACATATACCTGTGCTTCCTGAGCCACATGAACATTTACATCCTGGCCGCATGACCCGCATTGGTCCAGCCGCATGAACCCCCTTCATCCCCTGGCCGCATAGGCTCGTGACCAGTCTGACCGCGTAAGGCTTGCATCCCCAGCCGCATATGCTCATCTTTCCTGGCCGCATGGCCTTGCTCCTATTTGAGCCGCATGAAATCCCAACTTCTTGGAGCCGCATGCGCCCCATTCTTCCTGAGCCGCATGCGCCCTCTTTGCCCTGGCCGCATGGGACCCAGTGATCCTGGCCGCATGAGCCCCTAATTGAGCCGCATGAACCCGACTCCTTAGCCGCATGCGCCCTGATGAATTCAGCCGCATGGGCTGTTCTCTTCATAGACGCATGAGATCATTCCTGGCCGCATATGCTTTAGCCGCATGACTTTTTCATAACCCTGTGTACTATTATTTTATTACTATTTACCCATGTCTTGTAACCCCTTTATTGTATATTTTTATGCCCATTTTATATTCTTACGCCTTTTGTCATGAACTTGATAATCACGGATTTATTTAATATGTTTGGAATGATAACTTGACATGATAACTTGGCATGATAACCTGACCTGATAGTGACCCGTAGTGGTGCACTCTTCAAAAGTAAACCTGACATGACTTGATAGTGACCCGCCGTGGTGCACTCCTGACAATTAGACTTGACATGATAATTCTTGACAGTGGCCCGCCGTGGCGCACTCTTGACATGATAAACCTGACATGATTATCCCGAATAGCTGTTGCGACGGCTACCTGACATGACACGACCTGTATAATTAATCCAGACACCGTGGGCGATTGTGCTTGTACAAATAATCCAGTCCTGTCTTGCATCATGTCTAGGAGGGGACTCCTGAGTACCATGGTCAGGAGTACCTACTGAAATGGACTAAGGCTAATGACTAGTATAATTCACTAGACATGAAGAGATGTTCCCCAGTTACAGGCGATCCCGTTATCCCGGCCGCAAATGTTTGGACTTGTAGCCTGCCGACGAGTAGGGCACATTTCCAGCCCACTGTTATGTGAGGCACTCTTGATTGTCACTTAAATGATTGAACTCTATTTTCACTCTCTCCAGATTGTCACTATAATGATTGCCTGGATAACCTGGATAGCTGCAGGGCCTGTGACTACTTGGAGCATCTCATTGCATCTTGCTAGTAACTAGGATTGTGATAACCCTAGTTAGTTAATGTAGAAAGCCGTAGGCAATGATTGGCCGTGATTGCTTGGATGGAGTCTAGTCCAGTATAGGGTTGTCTAGAATTGATTGATTGTAAGATTGTACCAGAATGACTGAAAGATTGTCACTATAATGATTGTCACTCAAGATTATCACTATAATGATTGTCACTCCAGATTGTTACATGACCTGATTGTTCATATTCGCCCTGTCATGTACATGATCGTTACATGTCCTGATTTCTTATTTTATCATGCCGATAAATGGTGGAAGAAACCAAGTTCTGTTCAGACGAAGGGTTACAACCTCGGTACTTGTTTGGTTTACGGGTTGTAACCTGGTTATCTGAATAGTCTCATGGTTATCTCATCGTATATCACCTTTCCAGTCTAAGTCTTGTCCAGATCCAGTTCCTAACTGTTCTAGTTTATTTATTTAACATGTTCTCCAGTTTACTTTATGTCAAATGATGATTTACTTACTGTCTTCCTATGTTCGGGATAAGTGCATTGGTACTGCACGAATCTCGATCCTCCCTTACTTATTGCTTGCTTTGTTTACTAATGATTGCTGGTTTTAAGTTCATAGTTCGGCCTCCTTTGTGGTACTTGCTATTTGGGGTCTGACCCCACTGGTTTTGCATGGCCAAGTTCTAATAGAAGAGCCCGAAGGATCTACCGCACCATCTACTCGACGGTGACCAGCCGGAGCACCGGAGTGCCTCAGTGGGTTTCTTCTTCATTCTCCCACTGATATGTAAATTCTCCTCTTGTAACGTTTAGTCCCGAGCACGTGTTTAGCTCGTGTTTAGGTAATTTCCTTGGTATTGTAGCCTACGGGCATAAACATGATATGTGTATTCTAGACTATAGCTAGTCCTTATCATGTACGACTAATACTCTAGTTAGTCCTCAGTTCTGTGGTACTGGCTTCATGATCATTCATATATGTATGGTTCGGGACGCCTTACTATTGTATGTATGATGATCGTACTCTTTGCTCTTGTATAATTGCCTGTGATTGAGATACCTAGGATTGTTAAACCATAGGATTGACTGATGGCTTGTAGAGTAACTCCCATGTCCTGACAGCTTATACGCGATTTCAGAGTATTAACGTACTTTGGGATTGCGTAGCTGGCTATGTCTGCCCCCGCTCTCCGGTATTCCGGTTCTGGGGCGTGACATGGTTTTAGTGGTGGCCCATGCAGGTCTCGATTTTCAGACTTGTGGGGGTTACCATGTTAGATATCTCAATCACGATTATCCCTATTGATCTCCTTCGAATTATTCTCTATCTCTGATACTTGACTTGATATCCGTTTTGATCGTTGATCATTCCTGTTCCCATGATTTGATCTTGTGTCCTTCAACTTTTAAGGGCACTGTTCTTGATCCTTCAGATTATCTTGTTCGTGTTTTGCCGAGGGCAGCTCTGCATTCTTCAACCAGGCCAGTTATGGAGATCAGTCTCAGCATGCAGGCAGAGATGTCAGTCCATCCCGATCAGCCAGTCGCTTCTGTCTTCGTATCTTGAGACAGGTGATAAAGTTCATGCATCTATTTCAACTACGATGACACGTCCTGGGTAGAATCATGTCTTGAACTAAGTCATTGGTACCGACTTATCTTGAGGCTTGACTTTTATCCATTTGGGAGTCAGCTTAGGCCAGCGAGTACGTTGGTTTCTACACAACTGTCTCAGGAGACATATTGATCCATATGCCTCCAGCCATTCTTGATCTTGGTTGTGTTATTTCCTGTGCATTTACTTACTGCTTACGTATTTATTTACATTCCTGATTGCTTTACTTTACTTATATGTCGTGCTTGATTTATTGAGATTGTTGAGTTTCCTGGAGCTTTTGTTTTGTTATCTTACTCGACTAGCCTCAGGAAATTCCGAGGACAGAATTTTTCTAAGGTGTGGAGAGTTGTGAGACCCGTCTCACTGTATCGGTATTTTATACGGATACATATTTATTTGAGCCGTATTCCGTATTTATCGATTTACGTGATATTTTAAAATTTTCCTAAGTGTTGGATTTTCATTACTTGGTTTAACTTAGATTTGGTTTTATTTGGTTCGGTTCCACTTTGACTTGGTTTGGTTTAGTTTGGTTTCTCATGGGGTGAGGTGTATGGCTTAGATTTAGTGGAGAGGAATGAATGGTGGAGATCACTTGAGCTTGTTATATAAGCCACTTTTTCTCTCCCTCCTCATTCACCCTCATTCATTTATTTTCCACCAAACCCTAGCCATTAGAAAGAGGCAAGTACACTTTGCCGAATGTTGGACGATCTTAATTTCGTTTGTTCCATTCTCTTCCTTGTTACATTCTAAGCATGTTTAGAACTTGGAGTTTTCGGTTTTACCGGGTGGATTGTTGTAGATCTAACCTTGAAGTAATTTTAGTTTTCATGGGTTTTGATCTATTTAATCTTGTTATTTTCGAGTTTTGATGGTTCTATGTTGTAGAGCATTTTATTCTGCCCCGTTTTGACCCAAGGAAGTTCGGATTTGGACTATGGATGAAAGATTCATGGAGCTTAGGAGCCATGGCTTGAGTGGTTCTTCTTCTCGGAAGAATGGAGAAGAAGAACAGTTCACAGCCGCAAGAACTGAGCCGCATAGCTCTTGTGCGGCCAGTTATCCTTCCTAGCCGCATAAGCTTACTGCATGACTTGGCCGCATGGCCTATGCTGCAGGAACTTACTCCCAGCCGCATGAAGATTTGATCCATCCAGCCGCATGGACTTTTGATTCCTGGGCCGCATGACCCTGATTAGATCGAGCCGTATGGCATAGGACTTACGACTAGCCGCATGGACTTCTACCCGAGCCGCATGGAGACCCGCCCCTTTCTGGCCGCATGGCCTTACGTGGGGCTGAGCCGCATGACCTACCCTGGCGGAGCCGCATGAGACTCCCGAGCCACATATACCTGTGCTTTCTGAGCCACATGAACATTTACATCCTGGCTGCATGACCCGCATTAGTCCAGCCGCATGAACCCCCTTCATCCCCTGGCCGCATAGGCTCGTGACCAGTCTGACCGCGTAAGGCTTGCATCCCCAGCCGCATATGCTCATCTTTCCTGGTCGCATGGCCTTGCTCCTATTTGAGCCGCATGAAATCCCAACTTCTTGGAGCCGCATGCGCCCCATTCTTCCTGAGCCGCATGCGCCCTCTTTGCCCTGGCCGCATGGGACCCAGTGATCCTGGCCGCATGAGCCCCTAATTGAGCCGCATGAACCCGACTCCTTAGCCGCATGCGCCCTGATGAATTCAGCCGCATGGGCTGTTCTCTTCATAGCCGCATGAGATCATTCCTGGCCGTATATGCTTTAGCCGCATGACTTTTCCATAACCCTGTGTACTATTATTTTATTACTATTTACCCATGTCTTGTAACCCCTTTATTGTATATTTTTATGCCCAATTTATATCCTTACGCCTTTTGTCATGAACTTGATAATCACGGATTTATTTAATATGTTTGGAATGATAACTTGACATGATAACTTGGCATGATAACCTGACCTGATAGTGACCCGTAGTGGTGCACTCTTCACAAGTAAACATGACATGACTTGATAGTGACCCGCCGTGGTGCACTCCTGACAATTAGACTTGGCATGATAATTCTTGACAGTGGTCCGCCGTGGCGCACTCTTGACATGATAAACCTGACATGATTATCCCGAATAGCTGTTGCGACGGCTACCTGACATGACACGACCTGTATAATTAATCCAGACACCGTGGGCGATTGTGCTTGTACAAATAATCCAGTCCTGTCTTGCATCATGTCTAGGAGGGGACTCCTGAGTACCACGGTCAGGAGTACCTACTGAAATGGAATAAGGCTAATGACTAGTATAATTCACTAGACATGAAGAGATGTTCCCCAGTTACAGGCGATCCCGTTATCCCGGCCGCAAATGTTTGGACTTGTAGCCTGCCGACGAGTAGGGCACATTTCCAGCCTACTGTTATGTGAGACACTCTTGATTGTCACTTAAATGATTGAACTCTATTGTCACTCTCTCCAGATTGTCACTATAATGATTGCCTGGATAACCTGGATAGCTGCAGGGCCTGTGACTACTTGGAGCATCTCATTGCATCTTACTAGTAACTAGGATTGTGATAACCCTAGTTAGTTAATGTAGAAAGCCGTAGGCAATGATTGGCCGTGATTGCTTGGATGGAGTCTAGTCCAGTATAGGGTTGTCTAGAATTGATTGATTGTAAGATTGTACCAGAATGACTGAGAGATTGTCACTATAATGATTGTCACTCCAGATTATCACTATAATGATTGTCACTCCAGATTGTTACATGACCTGATTGTTCATATTCGTCCTGTCCTGTACATGATCGTTACATGTCCTGATTTCTTATTTTATCCTGCCGATAAATGGTGGGAGAAACCAAGTTCTGTTAAGACGAAGGGTTACAACCCCGGTACTTGTTTGGTTTACGGGTTGTAACCTGGTTATCTGAATAGTCCCATGGTTATCTCATCGTATATCACCTTTCCAGTCTAAGTCTTGTCCAGATCCAGTTCCTAACTGTTCTAGTTTATTTATTTAACATGTTCTCCAGTTTACTTTATGTCAAATGATGATTTACTTACTGTCTTCCTATGTTCGGGATAAGTGCATTGGTACAGCACGAATCTCGATCCTCCCTTACTTATTGCTTGCTTTGTTTACTAATGATTACTGGTTTTAAGTTCATAGTTCGCCTCCTTTGTGGTACTTGCTATTTGGGGTCTGACCCCACTGGTTTTGCATGGCCAGGTTCTAATAAAAGAGCCCGAAGGATCTACCGCACCATCTACTCGACGGTGACCAGCCGGAGCACCGGAGTGCCTCAGTGGGTTTCTTCTTCATTCTCCCACTGATATGTAAATTCTCCCCTTGTAACGTTTAGTCCCGAGCACGTGTTTAGCTCGTGTTTAGGTAATTTTCTTGGTATTGTAGCCTACGGGCATAAACATGATATGTGTATTCTAGACTATAGCTAGTCCTTATCATGTACGACTAATACTCTAGTTAGTCCTCAGTTCTGTGGTACTGGCTTCATGATCATTCATATATGTATGGTTCGGGACGCCTTACTATTGTATGTATGATGATCGTACTCTTTGCTCTTGTATAATTGCCTGTGATTGAGATACCTAGGATTGTTAAACCATAGGATTGACTGATGGCTTGTAGAGTAACCCCCATGTCTTGACAGCTTATACGCGATTTCAGAGTATTAACGTACTTTGGGATTGCGTAGCTGGCTATGTCTGCCCCCGCTCTCCGGTATTCCGGTTCTGGGGCGTGACAGCCACAGTCCTGGCAGTCTTTTTTCACAAGAGGACTGCCAGGACTGTGGCAGTCCTGATTTTCAGTAGGACTGCCACAGGCCTGGCAGTTCTACTGTTATGACATATGGGGTTGGGTAACTGCATGCTGTTTGTATTATTTAATAACTGTATGTTGTCATGCAGTCCACCGACCGCTAACAAAAGAATACGGCACACCGCGTCAAAGCGGAAGGAACGTGCGGGACGTCCTCTCGAGCGTCCGATAACAATTTTCGAACCGGCGCCCCAAGCTCGGTCTCGGACGTCGCCACCGGCACGTCAAGCTCGGTCGAAGCAACGAGCTCCTACTCCTACGCGTTCTTCCGATGACGACGACGACAACGTGCCAATTGCCCGACTCCTAACACGTCAAGACGTTTCTGCTCCATTTGAGGAGGTCGGTCCTTCTAAGGAGGCCGGTCCTTCTGAGGAGGCCGGTCCTTCTGAGCCGCCTGTCCGTCCGCCCGGTTGCTCAATGTTGGTTTCTTTTGAGAACCACATTGCGTATGAAATATGGAAGAACCCGGTATGTACATGACGTTTGTAAGCTAACAGTTTAGTATACTATATATATATATATATATATGTATTTCATAATTGATATGTTTTTCTGTTGTTCGATATACAGAGGACATATCGTATCCTTAGGGCTGTGAGTCACGGGAAGAAAACCGTGTCCTGGCAGTTTGCAAGCTTATCGGAGGCCGTCCGGAGCAAAATCATACCAAACGGCTTGCATAATTTGGCACAAAACGCCTACCGGACAATGGATAGTGCCCTCATATCCGCCTTTGTGGAGAGATGGCACCCGGAGACCAACACATTTCATCTTCCAGTAGGGGGAGATGACCATTACACTTGACGACGTCTACCAGATACTGGAGCTGCCAGTGACCGGGCACGTAATAACCAAAGAACATTACACCAA
Source organism: Iris pallida (assembly GCA_029216955.1). Taxonomy (NCBI): domain Eukaryota; kingdom Viridiplantae; phylum Streptophyta; class Magnoliopsida; order Asparagales; family Iridaceae; genus Iris; species Iris pallida. The sequence goes on from JANAVB010005799.1 coordinate 3,300,603, forward strand.
TGAGAAATCCGTAAAATGGTACGAAAAGATTGTCAAATTCGTCTCAATCCACCTTGGACTTCAGGCTACGAGTTTTACAACTCTACCACGCTTCAAGAAGTCGTATGGAATTCCTCTATCATTTTTGGTGGACCACTTCATAGATATGGAGGTGGATGACGATGACGATGATACGGTCGACGCGGTGGCCCGTGCGTATATGTTGTTCATCCTAGGAACGGTCAGCATTCCGGACAAGTCCGGAACGTCGATACATGCTAGGTACATGCTCAACTTATCTGAAGTGGATGACTTCATTAATATATCCTGGGGAAGCGGTATCCTAGCCAATCTTTACCGCGAGCTCGGTATCACATCCCGTGTCGGGACTAAGACAATGGCCGGCTGTCAGACTCTGCTACATGTAAGAAAACGTCTAACAATTTAATCTTGTATACTTCAATTTGTTGTTTAATTTTTTACTATTTTTTTATAAATTGAATAGGCATGGATATACGAGCACTTTTCGATGCTCAGACGGGGTGACCTGAATCCAGAGTATGTTGAATACCTTCCTAGAGTGTGTCGATGGAGGTCATCCCAGCTGAAAACCAAAAACTGGCAAACACTGGCTTCCATTTGTGAAGTACTAGACAATTTGGTGCCAGAAGAGGTACAAATTTTTGACTTACTTTTTCATGTTAATTTTATTTTGTTGTTAACTGTTTTCCTACAGATTTTTTGGAATCTATACCGGGATTTACGTGATCTGAATCGTGAGGTCCAACCAGTTTCTTTATTTCATGGCATGATCACATGCTATGATATCACGGAGCCGTACATGCCCGATAGAGTACTTCGTCAGTTTGGCTTCGTGCAAACTGTGCCGAAGCGCACACTACGACTGTTGGAGCCTCCGCGCGGAACCCAACCTTTAAATTACAAACCGGCGGATTTCGACTGGATGACCGAATTTTACTCCGAGTGGCAACGACATGTACTTCGAGAATCTGAAAGACGATCGGTCACTCTGATGGCCGACTGCAGCGAGGACTACATGCCGTATTTCCTGGGGATCGGACATCCTAAGTTGTCGAACCCTACAAACCTGGGTCCCGTGGCCGTCGGAGCAATTGGAGCTCACTACAACAAATATGGCCTACAATAGCATGCGCAAAATGCTATAGAAAGCCTTCTATAGCATATTCTGTCTGCTATGATCGCCCACGCTATAGTATGTCCAGACTGAAGATCAAGGCAAAGCATGAGCAAGCATGAAGATCAATGCATTAGTGATCAGATCAAGAAATTATTTTCTTGAATGTGAGATCAAATGACCAAGTAAGAACTTTCCCAAGAAAAAAATTGTTGGTAAAATTTTTCTGCCATGTTACCACATCAACTCCAACACATTGAATGACCCATGAAAACAGAGCCATGCTTGACCAAAACTTACATTAGTCAACAATTCTCATTGGTTTCAAATTCAAATGCTAAAAAAAACAAAGAGAGGACAAGTTTAGAACTTACAGCTGCAGATCTCTTCATATATATATATATATATATATATATATATATATATATATATATATATATATATATATATATATATATATATATATATATATATATATTGCAAATGACCTCTAGCCTAGTGGTTAAGAGAGATGCATACGGCCCGAGTGGTCAGGAGATCGATTCCCGGTGGAAGCGTTCGCCACATTTACCTCTTTCAATATATATATATATACATATATGTATTTTCTTTTTATATATATGACTTAAAGATCTTGACTCCAAGTGAATGAGAAATCAAAAACTGAAGAAGCCTTTTACAACCTCTACTACTGGTGGTGGTCAATCAAAAAATCATCATGTGCCCAGTAAAATTTTTTGCTGAATCCACTATCAAGAATGAAAAAACTAAAAACAACTCCAACAATCAGTGCAAGCTAGTGGAAAATACCAAGAGTGCAATGAAAAGAATAATACCAAGAAGGGATTTGAATTTGTAGATTTGTAGGTGTCCAGTAAAATGCCACTCAATATCTGCAAGAAGCTGCAAAAAATAAATAAATGTTATATAAGATTTTCCTCATAGATACTCAACAGAACATGCAAAAAAATTATGAACTGAATAATAGTTTATGAAAACTGGACAATGGTAATGCAAATTTATGAAATGGTTTTGTTTAAGCCATTTCCTCTTTTATTAAAGGTTTGCATTTGATCTCATATTGGCCAATGATGAAAACTTAATACAAAAACACCATTATCCTATCTTCTCTTTAGGTGAATAAGTTTCCATGTCCAAACTTACAATTTTTGACATAACAAAACAGATCTGTGATGCAGTCCAAACCAGAGCAGAAAAAGGTTAGTATCATTGGTTTTCTATTATTATGTTGCTATTAGATGATGCATTCAATGTATATGGTCCAAAGGAGTACCACGGTTTAGTCCTTAACCTGAAGGACTTGTAGAGATGCTCTCTATAGAATGTATTACTGAAAGAAATTAAACGGCCACAAACATCATTATCCTATCTTCTCTTTACTACTTGCTCCCACTCAATAGTGCTTTTGAAGTTTGATGAGGAAGGTCAAGAAGGAATCACAAGTTCTGTGCATATGGTTGATTAACATTGTAAAAAGGACTGTAGCCTTCTCAATTGTTTATTATGGTAAAAAAAATTTATAATAAGCATGATAAATGACCTCAATTTAGAAATCACAACTACCTAGAACTAACAATTTATTAAGACCGTGAACTCAAACATGTAAGCCTTACTATGGACCATCACCTAGCTATGTATCAAAATTATAACAATGGCTTGTTTCAGCATCAAACTCGTGTTGGATCAAAATAATATTTATTAAGCAAAACAGAAACACTTGCAATAGAGAAAACACAAACAAACGAACAAACAAACAAATAAACAAACAAATGAGAATAGTTTAATGATACTATGATATTTACATGAGTTGATTTAAGCTTTCAACAACAAATGAATAACAGTTAAATCACCAAATTTAGTTCATATAACTACTGCAAAAATGCATATCCATGTCATATTGTATAAGACACAAGATACTCTAAAAAAATACACTAAGTAGTCCTCAATTCATTTCCAATGGAAAACTGAACAAAAAATGACACAAATGGAATAAAATTCATCATATACCTCAATATCCAGAACAAATTCTCCAGATTGCTGTCCCGGTGGATCACTTTCTTCTCGTGGCAGTATACCAACTCCATCGCCAAGCTCACAATATAATAAAATCAAATAAAAATTAGGACAAAATCGAAATCAAGAAAACATAGGGTTAGGGTTTTTGAGAACACTCACGGTGGCAGACCGGAGCTCGTCAAAATATTCAAGCTTCTTGAAGAACTGTAGACCTCCCTACGGGTGGCGTACTCGAGGACGAAGAAGATCTCAACCAGGCGAAAGGAGGAGGACTTCGATCAGGTTGCTGATGTTATGATGGATCTCGACCAGGCGAACAGGAGAAGGACTTCGATCGGGGTGGCTGATGTTATGCTGGATCTCGACCAGGCGAACAGAAGTAGGACGTTAGGGAGTTTGAAACTTGGGGGTTTGGGGAAACTCTAACCCTAAATTTCTAAACTAGAAATAGAGGGAGAAGGATTGGGGGAATTTTATAGGGTTTAAAATTTAGGGGTTTTGACGAACGAAGAGGAGGAAGAGACAGTCGCGTTCATCGCTAGACAACCTGTGTAGAGAGGATAGTGGTGCTCCCCCGACCAAAGGAAGAGAGAGAGAGAGAGAGAGAAGAAGAAGGAATAACAGTGAGGAGAGAGATGAGTGGGGGTTATGGGAGTATTGATCGAAAATCGGGCGGGGGTTAGCGGGGGAATGGAAAACTTTGGGTAGGAAATGAAACATTTCTTTGGGGGAAATGGGGGGAAATGAAACCCTTTTGTTCCCTGATCACAGAGGGTGAAAAATTAGTACTTTTTCTACTCATTTGTAACAGTTAGTATGTTATGAAAATAAAAACCTACGTTGTTAATCCTAGGATTCGAACATTAGATCTGCTTTGAGATGAATGTTATAGATTCTACAGCATTCAAAAAACGCTATAGATAGATATTTTTATAGCACTGCAGAAAGAACGCTATTGTTGATAACATTCTATAGCGGGGACACTTGAACGCTATAGAAAAACTGCTATTGTAGACCCTATTTGTTGTAGTGGCTCTTCCTTCAAAAAATGTCTTGTATGCTGGGTTGGTGAGGATGGTGAGTTTCGTATTTGTAATAAGACTGAAATTTCCATGTTTGTAGACTTAATTCATTTATACTTTCACTTTCAGTCTTAAAAGGTGAAGAATTGGCCCAGACACTCCGGAGAGGATGCCAAAGTGACACTAGTGTCGCGGTCGCCAACGAGCTTGATCGCATCGACGACGTGGTCGAGTTCCCCTTCATGAACAATAGGGAGTCTCGTTCAAAGGCCCGGCATGATCACATGTAGTTGGATCTGGATATTTTTCTTGTTTCAAACTTAAGTTGGATGTGGAATAGTTATGTACTTGTTTGAAACTTAATTGTGGATGTGGAATGCTTGAAACTTAAGTAGTTGTGATAAATTATTGTAGTTGTAATGAATTATTGTGATGAATTATTGTAGTTGTAATGAATTATTGTAGTTGGATTATTGTGATGAATTATTGTGATAAATCTTAAGTTGGATGTGGAATATTTATGTAGTTGTGATGAATTATTATTGTTTATGTACTTGTGATAAATTATTATTTTTTATGTACAGAGTATCAGTATCAGGACTGCCACCCCCCTAGCAGTCCTACACTGAAGTAGGACTGTCAGGGTGCTGGCAGTCCTAACTGAAACTTGTTGTTGCAGCAAGTTTGGGTTAGGACTGCCAGCACCCTTGCAGTCCTACTTCAGTGTAGGACTGTCAGGGGGTGGCAGTCCTACTTATCAAACTCTGTGAGGAGCTCCTCAACTCTGTCACAGAGTTTCATAGGTAGGACTGCCACCCCCCTAAAGTAGGACTGCCAGGGTGCTGGCAGTCCTAACTCAAACTTGCTGCAACAGCAAGTTTCAGTTAGGACTGCCAGCACCCTGGCAGTCCTACATGGCAGTCCTACTTTAGTGTAGGACTGCCAGGGGGGTGGCAGTCCTACTTATCAAACTCTGTGAGGAGCTCCTCAACTGAAACTCTGTCACAGAGTTTCATAGGTAGGACTGCCACCCCATGACAGTCCTACACTAAAGTAGGACTGCCAGGGTGCTAGCAGTATTAACTCAAACTTGCTGCAACAACAAGTTTCAGTTAGGACTGCCAGAACCCTGGCAGCCCTACTTCAGTGTAGGACTGCCGGGGGGTGGCAGTCCTACCTATGAAACTCTGTGAGAGAGTTTCTAAAACTGAAACTCCATGACAATCCTACTTTTGTTGCACATAATTCCACACATGTACACACATATAACACAGATAACACACATGTAACCACATATAACATAGATAGCACACATGTAGACACATATAACACATGTAGCACACAGGTAAACACATATAACACAGGTAGCACACAGTAAACACATATAACACAAAATTTACTCCATATAGATTAGTGGACTTCATATTTCACTGTATACAAAAGTGGTCCTCCATATACAAAATGTCAAACTATAAATATATCTATACTTAGTCGATTTCGATGTCGTAGTGGTCAGCAGGTAAGTCTCTTGGCTCCTTAATCTTCAACAACTTCTTACAATGGTTGATCTGATCACCGAAAGGTGTGGTCCAAGCGATGGCTTCGACCGGTGCTCTTTTGTACCAAACTGTTGAAGGTGGAGGAATCGGAGAATGAGCGATCATCTTTAGTATAACGAAGTGATCCTCGATCAGACCTATAGTACATAGGTTAGACACTCCGTGGTCCGTCGGAGGAGCGCACATCGAAAAGAATGTCTTGTTAATATCCGGCGAGATAAGTACAACAGGTATCATGTACCTATTAGCAAATAAATAACCGGCAGACGGGACTGACATGCAGTGGTCTTTCCCGGTAACACTATCGGTGCAAGGGATACTTAACAACAAACTTGCAACCGTTTCTTCACTTAGGATGCGGGAGTAGAATGGAAGACGAGTCTCTAACTCCTCGTACAGCTCCTGCCTCACCCGTCTCCATCCGTCTTTGTCATCATAACCAAGATGCAAATAGCATTAATTATGACATACTCTCTGTCGGTAACAAATACTGACGGCTCTGTATGATCAGTGTAAAGTGTTTTCAGTTTCTCCAACGCCCAGATGTAGTCTTCAAGTTTCTTACTCTTCATGAAGCAAAATGCCACTGGAAATATTTTCCAAGTAGAGGTGAACCCGACAACATGAAAGAGAGGCATCTTGAACTTATTGGTCTTGTACGTGCAATCAAGGACTAACACGTCGGCAAAAGACCTGACCAAACTTGTGCAATCGGGATGAGCCCAAAAGATTGAAATTACTTCATTACTCTGGGGATGTCTTCTATGGAACTCAACATAATGATTATCGGCAAGCAACTTTTGCACTTCTTGCATCGTCATTCTTGATTTCGTCCGGACAGCGTTTGAAGAAGATAGGGCGTTGTATATTGACTTCATTGTAAACTTGTTCTTCTCATCTTCATGTCGTATGACGGAATATATTTGTCTCGGTGCAACTCCGGAGGTGGACAAGTCTTCGACTATCTTCTTCTCCGTATGGTTCAACTGTCCGACATACGGATGACCCAATAGTGTCTCGGCAATCTCATGGTTGTGGGTTCCATTCTTCACTTCTACTATCCATTTTCCTTCTTTTTTGTTTCTAGTATGTATCGTGAATGGACAACCACATTTTCTCGTTCCAATATTTTTTCTTGGAACTTTACTTTGGATAACTGTGTTTTTCTTGTGCGTTCTGAACACACCACCTCTTTTACAGCCAACCACCACAGTTTGTCGTCCCGGTCAATTTCGGGCCGATTTGGATATCACTAGCACTATGTTGTTTTTCCGTCCAACTTCTCGACACCAATGTACCGGACCCTCGCTTGATTCAAAATAAAGATCGGTCCAGAATAAATGGGCTACATTGACTGCAATTGGAGTCGGTACCGCAAAATCGGAAGATCTCAAGTCCTACAATAGAACTTAAAAGTTAGTACAATTAGACAACATCGTAAAGCAAATATGTTTCATAGATTAGGACCGTGCATAAGATTGATGTCCATAAATAGCAAATTGTGTTAATAATAAGACCGTCTTATGTACAGCAATTGGTGTCCATAAATATCAAACACCTTTACTAAATGTATTGACTAAAACTTTGCATTCAGGTATAACAGATTAGGACTGCCAGAGTGGTGGCAGTCCTTCACATAAGAAGGACTGCCAGGGCCCTGGCAGTCCTACACATATGTAGGACTGTCAGGGCCCTGACAGTCCTTCTTATGTGAAGGATTGCCACCACTCTGGCAGTCCTAGTCTATGATCGGGACTGCCAGAGTGTTGGCAGTCCTCTGTGTCACAACACGAATTTTAACCCGATGAAAAGTTAAAATTTAGTTACCAAGAGGGCTTCCGATACATCAAAGTGGTCTTCGGACGTGGTGGGAACGTGTTCTTCGGACGTGGCGGGAACATTTGATGATCCCGGTTGTTCCATGTTCAATATTTTTCTACATTAAACACATAATTCAACTTTTATATGTGAAATTCATGTTTAAAACATTAAACATATTAATTCGTTGACTTACCAATAAATGAAAGAAGTCAATGACCTAGAGTTGAGCGAGAGAACAATTTGGAAAAAATGTAGGGAGAAAAGAAAAGAGTTGGGGTTAAATTCTTAGACCTAGAGTTGAGGGAGAGAAGAAAAGAGTTGAGGGAGAAAAGAAAAGAGAAGAGGAAGAGAGAAAATGAAAATAAAAGTTGGTATTTATACCTTTGCTTGGGCTACTCTAAGTAAATTTTTTTGATGACAAACTTGTAATATTTTGGAAATTTTTTGGGCTAGCCCCTAGCAAAAAAGGGTGGTGTCCTTAGAAAAAACCTTCGTTTATGAACCCCTAAACAATTTCTCCTTGGGACATTCTCCACCCCTTTTCTCTCTCTTTGACCGGGAAAAGCAAAAAAGAAATTATTAAATAAAGCATGCATTTGTAGAGAAAGTGAGCTCAGATCCTTCTTTCTTTCTCTAGGGTTTCCTTCTCTCTCCTCCTTCCTTCTTCCTCTCACTCAATTTGGGCATTTCTAGAGATTGAAAGTGAGTGATACTGAGAGAGAGAGAGAGAGAGAGAGAGAGAGAGAGAGAGAGAGAGAGAGAGCAAGCGATGAAGTCTTCGTTGAGGAAGCTGAGGGCACTCGGACGCCACAGGAGCGATCCCAAGGAGACGAGCGAGAGCTGGACGCAGGCTCAGCAGGACGAGCTCATGCAAGCATCACAGGTTCTCTCTCTCTCTCTCTCTCTCTCTCTCTCTCTCTCTCTATCTAGGGTTTTGAATTTTCTCAAGATCTGAGGTTTCGGTTGAGAATTCGAAATGTGTTGATTTTTTATTTTATTACTGAAGTAGTAATTTTTGCATTGGAAATGGCTGCTGAACGAAAACAGAAGTGATTTTTAGTTAAAATTTTGTGTTGACACAATAGATTCAAGCGAGTTATTGCTGAGGAAATGATCCGTGGATGGAGGAGGAGCTGAAAGTAATTTTGTACATTGGAAATGGCTAGCAAATGATATTTGGTGAAAAAGGAAGGTCATTTTTAGTTAAATTTGTAGACTTTAACAGTTTATTACTGAAGGAATGATCCGTGGGTGTAGATACTAGTTTGAACTTAATTTGGTGTTTGGAAGTCCTTTTTAGCTTAATTTGTAATGTAATAAGTTTCTACTCAATATGAGGTTTTGATTGAGAATTCAAATCAAAATGTGTTTTTTAATTTAGTTACTAGAAGTAGTAAATTATGCATTGGGAATGGCTGCCGGAAGAAAAAAGAATAGTACATTTTGGTTACTAGAAGTAGTAATTTAGTTAATAGAAGTAGTAAATTATGCATTTAGTTACTTAAATTTTGAAGGCTATTTGGTGAGAAAAGAGTAGTACATTTGGGTTAAATTTGTAGATTTGAGCAATTTATTACCGAAGAAATGAACCGTGGCTGTAGATACTAATTTCTACTGAATTTGGTGCTTGGAGGTTCGTTTTTAGCTTAATTTGTTGTGTATGTAATAAGTTTGTGTGTCTGGAAAAATATCCTTCACTGAATTCCTTTTTAACTTAATTCTTAACTTGGAATTAGTACTTCAATTTTTCAATAGACAGGACTCGATCTCACTCTGCACAGGACTGAAGTGCCAATTTCGACGTTGAAACTGACCCAATATGATTACATTCCTATCTATCGAATTCCTCACTAAACATAAGTCATTTTAGTTAATCTTTTTGTCAACCTTATAGATTTGAGCAAGTTATTGTGGAAGAAATTATCCATAGACGAAGGAGGAGCTGAATTTACTAGTTTTGAAATGCTTTCGTCATCACAATCATCATCCAAGCCTTCTCATGTCAGAAAGGGACCGTCTATGGAGCATAAGAAAGCTCCATAAAATAACTGAAACTTATTTTATGATCAATTGACGACCTGAGTCAGCCCTTTTGTTGGTGCCAAATTTCTAGCCATGGTTACCATCAACATGACAGGGGCATGTCATAAAACCTAGCTGGACAATTGTCGGATTAACTTTTGGCTGTCCAGTTTAAGCTCATGCGCCTAGGAGCAGCCTCCAAGTTCCCCTAGAATATAAAGAGTTCAGATGAAGAGAAAAATAATATTTGCTTAATGTATTGACTTTGTCTAATTCACTAATTTGGTGGTTTAAGTTGAGAAAAGGAAGTCCCTTTTAGCTTAGTTTGATGTTAAATGTATTAGCTTTGTATAAGTTATGACTGGAAAAGTGATCCATTAATGAAGGAGCTGAATGTAATGAATAAAGCTTGTTGCTAGGATTTCTTTGTTCATGTATCTGCTCAAAATCTGGTTATTGATGTTTGTTTCTACGTGAATTTGTGGAAATTTCAAATAAGAATTTGATTAGAGATGTTGCCTTTTCTTCTAATTGTTGCAAATTGATCTAATGAGTTCTTTCATTATTCGTTGAAATTCACTTAGAAAGTTTACTAAATTGAGTTGATGAATTCTGTACTTGTGCAGTAGAATATATCACAAGCACCAAATGGTGCTTTTGATTTGGAAAAAACGTCAGTTTTGACAAAGGTTGATGTTAATGCAATAACTTTGTTTATCCATTCAGTAGTCCCTCTCTCTCTCTCTCTCTCTTCTCTCTCTCTCTCTCTCTATATATATATATATATATATATATATATATATATATATATATATATATTGGAAATGGTAATTATGTCGATCGCTTCTACCGGGAATCGATCTCCTGACCACTTGGCCGCATGCCTCACCACTACCACTAGGCTAGGGGTCATTGGCACATATATATATATATATATATATATATATATATATTGGAACCAGGTAAATTGTTTCTGGAATCGCTCCCACTGGGATTCGAACTCCTGACCACTCGGGCCGCATGCATCTCTCTTAACCACTAGGCTAGAGGTCATTTGCACATATATATATATATATATATATAGAGAGAGAGAGAGAGAGAGAGAGAGAGAGAGAGAGAGAGAGAGAGAGAGAGTAATATCTTCCATCTAAGCATAGACTGTGATTGATATTGCGTCTCCTAGTAGCACTAGAAGAAACACTTACGTTTTCTGTTTTAGGTCATGCAAATTTTGGCATGTAAGTGGTGGCGGCACTGTTGAAGTTGACCTGTGAGAAATAATTGAACTGAATGGATTGTGCAAAATTTACTTGTCTCATGTCTACGTACCCTACCAAAAATGGAACTATTGCAGTGCTTATTACCTTCTATGTACGTTGTTTTCAAGATTGTGTGCTGTGCTTTTGTAGGACATGCTGGACATGAGGAACTGCTATGATAGCTTACTTTCTGCAGCAGCTGCAACTGCAAATAGTGCCTACGGTAAATGCTTTAAACTTGAACGCCATCAGAGATTCTTGTTTGCTATATGTCTTTGTAATTTTGAAACTGTAGTAGATATTTAATTATACAAAAATGGTTGATAAATATCAAGTTATTCCTTTCAGTTTATCTGTCTTGAAATTCTAAAATTGATTCAGGCTTTGGTAAAATCAGATTGTGTTATATAACTTATAACTCATTATCAATCTCATTTTGAGATAATATTTTCTCATCTACCTGAAAATTGCAAAAAAAGAAAAATAAAATTTTCCTTGTAAAAAAAGACTCTTCAGGGATGAATTTGTGCTAATATTTTTTTTCAGTTTGTTCTAGTGTAATTCCAACCACAATAGGTACAAATTTAGTTTCTCAAAACAACCGCTCTGGAAAAGAAGAGGAATTCATGAGCAAGCGGAAGTCATGTCATAAAACCTCGAAGATGGTATTTGAACGGGAAAACCTTGTCTTATTGATCAAAGGTCATGCAACCAATGAATGGAAGACTATTGAGAAGGGACAGATGGTGGGATTTGATAAAGATATTAAATTCCTTTCTAAGGTCCAATATGCTTTGTTCCTTTCTAAGGCCCAACATGAAATGTTGAACCAAATAGAAGCAGGTTCCATATATAGCCAGTATATTGACATAGGACAAGACCTAAAGGGCTCATTGATGGGTCGTTTCATAATTAAACAATTTGAGATTCGTGGAAAGTCTAATTATAGTGCAAATATTAATAACGACCCTAACAATAAATGACCTACCAAATATTAAGAATTAACAACTGCATTAAAAAATGGATAGATTTGACTAAAGAGTGAAGTCGAACCACAGAATATGAGCCACCTGGGTCCTGTTCCGAGGAAGATTTACCTGCAACAACAAACCTTCCTTTCCAGGTTTGAAGATCAACCTGGCTTCGACACATTAAGACACGACTTGATCATATTTGTCACGCGGTAAGTGTGCGGAACGGGTGTCAAAGACAAAAACATGACGGACGTGCGCGGGGGGGGGGGGGGGGGGGGGGGGGTATGAGTGAAAGAGAACATGATGGACAACATGTGAAGCGGGTGTCAAAGACTAAGCACATTGAGGTCGATTGTCATTTCATACAAGATAAGGTCAAGCTCCGTGAGTCCAGCTTCATTTCGATTGGTAAACATCCTTATCAAGCTTTAGCTTGACTTCTCTGTCTTTAATTTCTTTCCAAGGTAGAGGTGCTTGACATGTATGCTCCGGCATGCGGGGAAGCGTAATAGCCTATAGCCTATGTTACACAAATATGTTTACAGGTGCCGAAACGATACGGTATGGGATACATACATTTTCAAGTAGGTACAAAGGTAAGTTAACTATGTTGCACGAGTACAAACACAATGAGTAAGGACATGATACTGATACATACAACATTTTGTCGTGTACATGCAACATAGTTAATAGCATTTTTGGTTGTATTTTGCCTTCATCTTTAGTAGCTTTATTATTCTTATTTTAGTCCCACATGAGAAAGTTTCTAGGAAGGGGTCATACTCTCCCCTAAATGAAAGTTAGTATATTACGTTGAGCCACTTTCTCAAGAAACAATTTATGAGAGTAAATGAGGTTTTTTTTAAACATTTATGGTTGAACACGATGATGGCAAAATTTTGTTCATTACTAGGGACACTCTGAAGCCCGAAGTTTGGAGCATGGTTTGGTGGAGTGAGAAGGGGATCAAGGATGAAGTAATGCTTTCCTTTGGAGCAAGAACTAGAGGGATTAGACTCCATCTCCACTTCAGTGGTCTCATAATGTTTAAATGTATGGGAAAGTCTGATCCTGAAGCGGAGATGGAGTCTGATCCTGATTACTCTGGTGAGGAAGATGATGCACTCATCAAGTTTAAATGTATGGTAAAGTTATACTCATTGGACAAAGATAGCAGTGTAATTTTACTAACCTATAGCTTGTTCGCGGCAATAGTCGGACCTGAAGACGTCCGATCTCATGATGATCAAAAGCTTAAAGAATTAAACAAAATCCTACTGGAGAAGCCAAATTTGATTATTTTCGACGAGGGGCACATTCCCAGGAATGATCTTAATGCTGTTTTCAAAGCATTGAAAGAGATTCAAACTTCCAAACATAGCATCCTCACCGGCACTCCTTTTCAGAATAATTTTAAGGAGCTTCACAATATCTTGCAGCTGGCAAGGCCTAAGTTTGCTGAAGGTAAAACATCAAGACTATGCCAAGGAAGTAAAACAGAGGTATTTGGCGGCATGGAAGATTGTATTTGTAGCTTTTGGGAAAGGAATGAAGGAAAAGACAAATGGGCTACTCTTTCTAAGAATCACCGATGATAGTTGAGGAGTTGAAAACAATTATTGAGCCATTTGTCGATGTTTACAATGGAAAAGTCCTCAACAATCTTCCTAGTTCTAGGTTATGCGTCGGATCCTCTACAACATAAGAATACACTTGAGAACATTCGAGTAAAGTCTAGGACTTGACTTGAAAATGAGTACAGAATCTCCTCCGCAGCATTTCATCTTTTATGATCATATTTTTAGTTTATCTGATGAGGAGAGACCTTAATTGATGTGCAATCACTAGGAAAACTGAGATTAAATCCTGATGATGGAGTGAAGACAAAATTTGTAATAGAACTTATTCGACCCTGAATCTTTGAAGGAGAAGGTGTTAGCGTTCTGTCGCAATCTGGAGCCACTTGAGAATGTAGAGGCCGAGAAGTCCGATACAGTGAGTGGAAGAGGAGAGTCGAATGAATGTGAAGGATAATAAGTCCGAGACAGTGAGCTAACGAGGAGATTTCAGTGCTAATGTGAAGGCCAAGACGTCAAGTCAAGCAGGAGAGCCCTATAACTGCTGGACCTAACCTCTGTTGTTTGTCCAATAGCCTTCATAGATTGATCATACCCTTCATTACGGTGACGATGTGCTATGCTGAAACCAAAACCGGATAGTAACTATTTTACCCCTACTTTCCCATTCGATGTTTAGAAGTTATCAAGCACATACAATCCTTTGTTTTATCTAGGTCTCCTAAACTTAGGAATCGAAGGATGTCCTTGATATCTAGGACAAGTTTGAGCTGTGGGTCCCGAACACAAAATCACCTGATAAATCCTTGAACCCGTATTCATCTTTCATTCCTTTTCCCTAAAAAAGATATAGAGAGACGGTCCAACAACTACATTGCATGTGTACACTTGGTTTGGATAGGATTACTCTTTGTGCACTTGTTGCATAGAGGACCTCTCTCTCTCTCTCACACATACTCACTCACTCAGAAATATTAATAATCATTAGTCTGTCAAATCCATTATGAGTATTGAATTCAAATAAGTATCACTGTATCAGTCAGCTTCTTCAGTCCGTTCTTTTTCACATATTAGTTTCAACCAAAGTTTTGTGACGATTACTTGGTTCTGCTCTTTATCAAGCACTCCTCTAAGCCTGTGTTTTCTTGCAGAATTTGCAGAAGCCTTGCGAGAAATGGGTACTTGTCTGCTTGAAAGAACTGCAGCAAGTGATGATAAAGAGAGTGGTGAGTGCATTAGGATTTTCATTTCTTGTTAGACATGCTACACACTTATTACAAGTTATTTTGGTTATTTCTAACATTGTACAAAAGAATAATGATACGGGTAGGTGTAGGTGTTCATGCACTTCTGATCATATGATGAGGTGATATGTCAAGTAATCCTCAGTTTCCTATGGATAATATTGAACATTGCTTTTAATATAATTGATTGTCGTGGCGAACCGTGGCGTTGCTATTAACCTTCCAAATGTCAGGAAATTATTTGTTCTAATTTTGAGAAGTTAATTTCTAGACATATCTTTGAAAATTAAGTTTGTTGCATAAGTTTTATTTTGATTGTCACGATCGTAGCTCGAAAGTTATAAAGGCATGTTACTTGTGCATGCAGGTAAGGTTCTATTGATGCTGGGTAAAGCACAGTTTGAGCTTCAGAAACTTGTTGATAGTTATGTGAGTCTCGAATGTTGTTCACACGGCATCCTTGTTACTAATTTTCATTTTTGGATACACAGCAATGATTTATTCTTTTTGCTTTCTCAGCGTGTTCATATCGTTCAGACAATTACGACTCCATCTGAATCTCTTCTCAAGGAGCTCCAGACTGTAGAGGTTTGTTCGTTGAATTCAACTCTCTTATTACAAAGATGAGAAATAGTTTTTTTACCTTCGCTCTGCAGATAAAAGTGATGCACATGAACCGCTGTAGGATTAAGGATAGTTGCCTTCTATACTGTAGTAATAAAATTGCAGTGACCAACTGGAATGTGATAGTTTAACTCATGGGATTGGGGATTGACTTGGTTATTGAGAATATCCTAGACTGTGGTATAATGTTCCTAGATCTTAGTAGTTTATATTCAGATATATCTAAGCTTTGGGTTGACATGGCCCTTAATAGAGCTGAATGTACATGAAGGATTCAAACAGCCAACCCCAGAAATTTGGGATTAAGGCTTTGTCTTTGTTGTTGTATCTAAAATGGATGTAGTATCTTGAATGATATGTTATGTATGATGTTTCAATAAATAATCATTAAGTATGCTAATATGCCTTTGGTGATATCATGAATATTGCTCTTACGCAATATAGTTTCACATCTGAAAGACTCTATGCCTATGAAGATTGAGCCTTGTACGTGAATCATCCTTGTAGATTCTTTTCACGACAACAAATATAGAATCATAACCTCATCTCGTCTTCGGTAAACCAAAAATGAAATCCATGCTGATGTCTTCCCATGGCTTTTCAGGAACGAGTAATGGAGTATACAAGCCTAGTAAGTTGGTTCACCTTCAGTGGAAGCCACCTTCCTCTAGCAGCATGCAAGATTCTTTAAGTTCGTTATAACATAAACTAGAGACGCCTCCGCTTTTCTTGGTGTTAGTTAAGTAATAAGCCTTTTTCTCCACGTTATGACCTGTCCTCGATCACTCATTCCCACTAAGGACACGTGTTATGACTTAGGAGTTCATCCGAATCCTGTCTGGAGGCAGGAAAACTAGAGATCGCTTCTTGAATTAAGGACAATGTGGGGATTTTTTTTTTGATGGTCTAGACCTGTGTAGCAGGTTTAGATGCACATTCCATGAAGATTTATAGGATATAGTGTAAGGTGCTTCTGCGACTGGTGTAGAGGAAAATGAACATGGATTGAGGCAGTTGAAAAGAATACAGTAGTTTCAATTGTTGCAAATGAACAATTCTTTTTGGCCCATAAATCTAAACCTGAACCGAAATGGCCCACTATGTGCATTGTTAACGGACTGGCCTGTTGAACCGTTCTTACTTACCGATTTACCTGCGCTCTGCTTACCGTTATACCCTCGTGCCCGCTATCACCTGCTTTACAATTTCCCATTTTTGAGATCGTGCAGAGTCAGTTGCCCCATAAAAGCAGATTATTCAAGTCCCTATATAACAGAAGGGCATAACTAGTTGTAACACACCTCATTTGCTTCTCTTCTCTATTGGTGTTTGTTTACTGTTCTTTTTGAAAACTTTGTGCAGAGGCTACTCGGGTACCTTGTGCCTCTGGTGTCTCTGCACATCAAAGAATCGATGACAATGGGTATTGTACCTTGGAGAAGCGAGTAGTTCATTTCTGTAATTTTTCATTCTGTGAATACTTTCTTCGATTTTAGCAAAACGGCTCCTGGACAAAGTTTCTATATAGTGTCTTTAACATTCTAGAATACACTTGTTTTTCCTATTCCGTTATTTTTCCAACTATAGGATGTTTTTTAAAAAAAAGTTCCTACATAAAGTTCAAGTTTCTAGAATGCAAAATCCTGTGATCTATGATTTACTGATACGTTCTAAAGTTCTTCAACATCATATCCCCATAAAGGTTCACATTATCAGCCACTCCCGATACGTAGGTCGTACCATATCGTTTTTGGCATGTTTGATCCGATGTTCACCCTAACCGATATTGGCAGATACTGAAATTGTGGCTCTTTTCTTGTCGATTCAACAAAGATAAATTAAAAAAGAAAAGAAAAAAAAGTAGTATGGCAAAAGCAATGTAGATACAATGTTTGGATCTTACCATTTTTTAAATAATTTCTTGTTATGTTTTGGGTTCCGAAACCAAGAACTCCGAAACTTCTTTCCAAAAGCAATGTAGACACAATGTTTGGATCTTACCAATTTTTAAGAAGGCATGTGAACCTTGATACCCACCATCATTGTCATCATCTATGTTGTCATCATATCCATCACTAGATTTGTGGCCCTTCATGCCTCTTATATGATAATATCCTTCAAACCTCACGTCCTGCAACGGGTTTTAATGAAGGATAAATAGGTAAAATTGCCGGTAGAGGTAAATTGTAGAGGTGAGCACCTCAGGACCATGTATCTCAGCTAAGGTGCTTGCTTAGCCATCGTCTTGATGACAATGCAGTCTCATGCATTTAGAGGTGACAAATGACTGCATTGTCTCGCCTTGGCGCCTAGATGAGCGCCTCCGGTGCCTTCAATAACACTGCAAGGATTTTCTTAAATTCCTCTCGATCTTTGATGTAGTGCCAATACCATCTCATCTGGATCTCTACATCCTTATCCTTAGATGGTGGAAACTTTTATGCCTGTGATGGCTCATTCACCAACTTATCCATCTTATTTTCACTACAGACAGATCTTGACATTCTTATTTTTGCTACATCTATCTTGTTGCTTGGTCTGTCTTGTCATTTTATAGAACTCTTTTATAATACAAAGTCATGGGTTGACCGACTCCCTGGAAGCACCAATGTATTTGGTCTCATAACCCAACTCTGACCACATGCAGTGTTGCAAAAATCGGACTAGTCGGCCGACTAGTCGGCGCCTAGTCGCTAGTCGGCCATGGCCGCCTAGGATTTGGAGAAAATCGGTCATAAAATTGGAAACCTCCAAAATCGGTATATATCGATAAGTCGGCGTCAAGTCGGCCTAGGCGGACGCCTAGTCGACCGACTAGCACTAGATTTTAAAAAAATTGAAAAAAACCCTTACCTTGCGTCGAAATCCACCGCCAGATCTCGATCATACCCACCTTCCGCGGAGCACAGATCTGATCGGCCCCTCTTCCTCATTGGTAAGTTTCTAGACTCCACTTTTCTCTCGGTCTCTCTTTCTTTGATTTTAGAAAGATGATAAAATGAAGTATTGCGGTTCCTCCCTTTCTTCAATGAATTTAGAGATGAGAATTGCTTTTTCTCTCCTTCTTGGTATAATTATTGACATGCTGACAGAAACTCAAATGGAAAGTAAAATAAGAACGTGCCATAAGAGTAGGTCATGTGGTTTTGTTTTTCTTCTTTTCTCATCTGATAGATTGAGAGCTGTCCCTCTCATTTCTGTCCTAATTTTTCTCATCTCTATTAAAGAGAAAAAGACAGCTGGAAATGAATGCACAGTGAGCTGTCCTCTTTATTTCTCTTTTTTGCTTTTCTCTTTCCTTTCTTTTGTTTAAAAGATCTCTCTTCAAAGAAGAAGATAATATATGATTGGGCTGGAATAGATTTGGGCCCTTAACTAAAAGAATATAAACTGAATTTATTTAGGCCTCGGTATTTGGGCTTTCAAAGGATTATTTGGCTGATTTAATATCCTGTGATTTGCATATATATATATATATATATATATATATATATATATATATATATATATATATATATTTGGAATAAGGGTGAATTTATTCCTCGCAATTAGCGGAAAAGGTATTAAAGTACAACATCACAACTCTCCATGTCCCAAATAATAATATTATGGGGCCATTACAGATACATCGAATTCTATATTATGTAGAATTTCAATAGGGGGGGTAGTCAAGCCCTCAAAGATACGTCTGTTCTGCTCCTTCCAGATGTGCCAAACAGACGCAGCAAGACGAACTATGGCTCTTCTAGCCCACCCCGGATCCTGGCCTCTGTGATCTCGGATCCAGCTGAGAATGCTCCGGATGTCTCGGTCAACCCCGACTCCTCCTCTCAGCTGTGCACACTGCTCAGTCCAGATGTGCCAGGTCACCGGACAACCAAAGAAGAGATGTCCCATAGATTCATCTTCCTCATTACATAGCACACATTTGGCATCCGGGATCTGCATTCCAAACCGGAGGAGTCTGTCTCTCGTCATCAATCGACCCCGGAGAAGACGATATGCACACAGTTGCATTTTTCGTGCAACGCCCTTGTCCCAAATGAAGTCCACCTCCTCAGCCTGGTCATGGTGGGTCCGAACCAAATCGTAGCAGCTACGAAAGCAGAAGAGACCTGCCCCGCCCCCCGTACCTGGGCCGACCCAGCTCCATGTATCCTCCACCTGGCTAGCGTCGATAGTAATAAGGCGAATCTCCTCGGCTAATGGAGCAGTATATGTATATCCCTCTGGCCTCTAAACCCCATCTCTGATGATCCGACTACATGTGATCCCCCTGCCCGCTTCTCTGTCCAGCTGCCCCCTCAGAAGTTCGAGCAATGATCTGGAACCCAACCAAGGATCCAGCCAGAGGTCGGTAGTCGTCCCATCCTTCATGTGCCTGTAGATAGCGGACTGAAGCACCGGTCTACACCTAAGGATGGCCTTGAACGTGACCGAGAAATTATTGTCTATCCTGCAAGCCCAGAAGTTGGTCCTCCTCAGGTATCTGTTCGCCATCCATTCTGCCCATAGCGACCCCCCCTTGATGAATCTCCAGGCCATCTTCACACAAGCTGCCTTCCTGATCGTATGGAGAGGCCTCAACCCCACTCCTCCTTTCTCCCGAGGCCGACATAACTGGTCCCAGGATATCGCATGCATCCCTCCCCTCCAGATAAAGTCAGCACAGATGGCCTCAACTTTACGAATAGTAGCCGTGGGGATCTGGATAGACTGGAACCAGAACATCGTGATGCCTGCAATAACCGAACGCACCAACTCTATCCGGCCGCCAAAAGATAGACCCCCAGCTTGCCAGCCTTCCACCCTCCTCTGAGCAAAGTCCACCAAGCTGTGACAATCCTGCTCTCTGGCATAGTTGACCGTCAGCGGAACCCCCAGGTATTTCACAGGGAGCTCGCCTCTGTCCACCCCTAAGGCGAAGGCTCTCTCTTCCTGCTGTGTGCACCGGAAGCTAAAGTAGACTCTGCTCTTCTTCCTGTTTAACTGGAGCCCAGAAAGCCGCCCGAACTCCTCCATAATGTCAGAGAGCGCTCTCATTCCCCGCAGGGAAGGCTGGAGAAGCACCAATAAGTCGTCAGCATAGATCAAATGGGAAACAACCGGGCTCACCAACCGGAAAAGGGGAACGATCCTCTTGCTATGCACTGCCATATCCATCATGCATGTAAAGTACTCCATCACCAACGTAAATAGATACGGGGAGAGGGGGTCACCCTGCCTCAACCCCCTGTTGCTACTGAAATAGCCATGCGGCGTGCCCTGGATGAGGACTGAGAAAGTAGGGGAGCAAATGCACTCCCTCACCCTCGCAACCCATCTCTCGTCGAAACCCATGGCAAGCATTAAGTGACACAGGAAGTCCCTGTTGACCGTATCATAGGCTTTCCTGAGATCAAGCTTCACACAAGCCTTCATCCCCCCAGGTTTGCTGAACTCCCTCACCATCTCATGAGCTAGCAGGCTGTGCTCCGCTATCGACCGGCCCTTAATGAACGCTGCTTGGTTCTGGGACACCAATCCCTGCATAATCCCCTCCATACGCCTGCACATAAGATGAGTGATAATCTTGTAAAGAAAATTACAGCAAGCAATGGGCCGGAAGTCCGCAAGTGAGGTCGCTCCCTCCTTTTTAGGAACCAGAGTCAAGAAGGTGTGGTTCATCTCCTTCAGAAGCTTGCCCTCCACAAAGAACTCCTGTACCGCCGCCAGAACATAGGTCTTAAGCACACTCCAGTGTCGCTTAAAGAACCCTGAAGTGAAGCTATCAGGCCCGGGAGCTTTGTTGGGATTGGCCTTCATAACAATATCCTCCATCTCCTCCATCCTCACAGGTGCCAGAAGCAGACTGTTCCCATGTCGGGACACCAGTCTCTTCGGGACAAATGCAGGGAACGTGCTAGAGTAGTCTGTCTGCTGATAAAGGGCCGTATAGAATCTGACTGCCTCCTTCTGAATCTCCGTCGGTTCCCCAACAAGACGTCCCTCAGCATTCAGAAGTCTGGGGATGCTGTTCCGGTGCTGGCAGGTGCGTATCACATCGTAGAAAAATTTGGTGCAGCGGTCTCCATCTTTAAGCCAGGTACATTTAGCCCTCTGTGCCGCACTAATCTCCTCCTGCTGGCTCATGATGCTTACCTCCTCAATAAGGAGCTTCTCCTTAGCCGTCAGCTCCCCGTTCAGAATGTCAGCTTGGAGGGCCACCTGAGTGTCCCGAAGCTCGGCTTCCTTATCTGCCAGAGAGGTCCGGGGTATCGACTTCAGCCACCCCCTGATTGCCCGCTTGAGCTGCTTAAGTTTGTGAACCATGCGGAACTGAGCCGTTCCCTCCCGGAAGTGCTGCATCTCTCCCATAACCACCTCCTCATATCCGGCCGACAGATACCAGCTGTTGTTATACCGAAATGGCATCGCCCTCAGAATAGGTCTCTCACCGAAGCCAACCCGGATAGGAGAATGGTCACTAGTACCCGCCGCCAGACCTTCCGCCACCGAGTTCGGAAAGCACCTGAACCACTCACTATTGCCCAAGGCCCGATCCAACTGACAAGCAATCCGGTTATGAGTAGCCTTGTTGTGCCAGGTCCAGATATGTCCAGCGCGCTCCAGCCCCCGCATCCCTGACTGAAGCAGACACCTCTGGAAGTCATATAAGATCGCATCCGGAACAGGACGACCTCCCACCTTCTCTTGGCGAAGCAGCATAGCATTGAAGTCCCCCATGATGAGCAGAGGGAGAGACAGACTGTCCGCCATGAGACCCAGATGCACAATGTCCACCCACAAAGCCTCCCGGCGTCTCCGGTCATTGTGCCTATAGACAGCCCCCAGGATGAATCGGAACCCACCTTTGTTCACAAAAGTAACACCGATGAGTTGTTCTGATTTATGGATCTGCACCCCCTCCCAACTTTCTTTGTTCCACCTAACCCAGATCCTTGCCATATCACAAAGATCTAAGTTGTGAATGTGATCCCAGTTTGCCGGAGTCCTACGTGAGAGCATAGCAGCCCCTCTAATCTTCGTCTCCAGTAGGATGGCAATGTCACACGCCTCTCTTCTCAGAACCCCTCCAATCTCCCTCCATCGTCCTATGGAACACCCTCCCTAATGTTCCATGCTAGGACCGACATCTAACTAAGAGAAGAGGGGTCCCCCTGGAACTCGTCTGGATCGACACTCGAGGGAAGTGTTTCATCCGCCTGATCAATGCCTGCGTCTACCATAGAGGAAGGAGCGAGATGGGCCTGAATCCTGCTAAGAGTAAGCGTCCAGTCAGGATTGTCTTCAGTCTGGTCCTCCATTTCCCTCGCCAGAGGGATGTCCTCCCGTGATGCCGGAGCATGTCTTTTCCTGCTTGTGTACACCATGATCGCCGGAGAGGCCTCCATCGCCATCGGACCACTTCCAGTCACACTCATCCCCCTGGTAACGATGGTCCTCTGTGGCTTGAACGGAACCAGTGCACCCTGTGTGCCCTCCTGTCTCTGCGGTGATCCCGACTCCTGACTCTTATCGACCTCCATCCCTGTGTCCGCCTCCATATGTCTGTCTGGTTCCGTCTCCCCAGGCACGTGAATGGAGGCCGTCTCCTTCCCAGGAGTCTCCGTCCGAGCTGCCTGTGGTCTGACAGACTCCTGCCCCTTGTATTTGCACGCACTAGTAGTGTGCCCAAAGCACTCACAGTTTGAGCACATGGGGGAAACCCAGTCATACTCCACCACCTGTGTCAGAACCTCCCCTGATGGAACCTGATACTCCAACATACTCGGAAGCTCCGCGCCCGCTTTGATCTCCACGAAGACCCTAGCATACATCAGTCTAGTGCGAAAAGTAGTGGTCTCATCTGCTTTGATCGGCTTCCCCACAAGGCTAGCAAGTCGCATGAGGAGTGGATACTCCAATACTTTACTGGGAATTCAGGGAATCTTACCCAAATGGGAATAGCATTCAGCACCTCCCTCTCACACCTCAGCTCCGGCGTCCACTCCTTTAGTATAATGAGTCTCCCATCAAAGGACCAAGGCCCTCCCTGTAGGATCCTGGACACATCCTCCGCTAAGCCAAATTTGACATAATAGAACCCGTTCTCCCGAGAGAAGAATTCTATGCTACCCTTGGGCCTCCACACACGCTCTGTATAACCCCGAATTTGGCCAAAGAATGGCTTGTTCCCTAATACATACAGTACCAGAGTGTTCTTCCAGAATTCGGAGACCACCGCTATTTCTTCAGCGGAAAAATACGCCCGTAGCCCTCCTCCAACCGACATCGGTTGAACAAACTCCATCGACATCGGACTTTTCGCAGCCACTGGTGTACAGACCTCCTTCCATGACCGAGGCCTCTGTTCCTCAGTGTGCATCCTGGTCGGAGGGTTCACAGGGCCCTGGCCTGACTTGGCGGTATCAGTAGCGATACCCTTAGCCTTCTCGGCCGCCGTCGCCTTAGGCCTCCAACCAGTAATAGACCGCACCAGTCCTCCCACCCGACGCCGGGTATCCATGGTGCCGACCATAGAGGGTCGATTCCCATGGTTCCCTGGCCCCGCCCTTCCCGAAGCTTGGGACTGTGTCCCTCGCCGTCCTCCCGTCCGTCTTCGCGTCACCGTCTGCCAGCCAGCCTCCCCAGAGTTATCCCCCCGGATCCGAACTCGAAGACGGGGGCCTCTCCTCCGGATGTGCCGCCTCCGCCTCCTCCCGACCCCTCCCCGCTTGGAGAGGTCCCGCCGCCGCCACCCGACCCCCCCCCCCCCGCGTGGGGGGATCCCGCCGCCGCCCGGCCAATGGCCGCTGCCCCCGCTGCCACCCGACCCCCCCCCCCCCCCCTTCCCCCCCGCGTGGGGGTGGGGGGTCCCGCTGCTACCGCTCTCCAGGGGTCGTCCGCCCCCTCCCGCACATCTCGGCCGACGAGGCCCCCTCCCCGCAAGCGGATCGGGGGGCGGGGGGGAGGAGCGGTTGACTTGTCAGAAACCCTAGCAGAGGATCGGTCGCCCAGGTCGCCCATCGACTCTTATATATATATATATATATATATATATATATATATATATATATATATAGAATAAGGGAGGTAGGGTGCCACCTCACGGGAGGGTGTCTACTTGTCACCCCCCCATGCTATCATCAAGCACATGGGTGCATGATGATAGCATGTGGGGGGTGACAAGTAGACACCCTCCATAGGGTGGTACCTCACCTCCCTCATCCTCTCTCTCTCTCTCTCTCTCTATATATATATATATATATATGTAACTCAAAACGATTAATCCGACTAGTCCCGATTAATCCGATTAATCACTAGTCTCTGCGAACCGACTAGCGGCCGACTAGCGATTTTTACAACCTTGACCACATGGTTAGAGCATCATTAGTAGTTAGGACTCTCCAATGCAATTTAGGGCCCAAAATTTCAAAAAAAAGGTAAATGTAGAATGAGTTGGATTTGTATAAGAATAGTAGGAAATGATAAAGTGAGGTCCGGTCCCAAAGATTGTGTGGTCAAAAATTGATGTGAAAAAAATAATGTAAAATCTAGAATCTAGAAAGTTGGGCTCCAAATTGAGACTTACTATTTTACAAAATGAGTTCCTACAATCTAGAATCTAGAAATTGAGAGGCCCATCCATTAGCACCTATGGGTGGGATGGGACCGAAATTGTAGAAATTGAAACTATGGATGGAACTTACTATTCTACAAAATAAGCTTCAAAATTCTGAATGTAGATATTGGGCCTGAGGATGAGACTTACTAAGGATGCTCTTAGTGCTATATGCTTTTAATTGCCTTGGATTGGCAGAAAAGACATGATTCTATTACTGTTTTTTTCCGGTTCCTGCAAAATGGGGAAGGGATAAAAATCAGGTTATTTAGTAACATGGTCTCATATAATAGTGGATATTAGGATTTGAGTTTCGAAAATGACCGACATTAGGGTTTGGGTCCCTAAATCACTATTTTAACTAATGCCGGTTATTTTCGAGACCCAAACCCATATTTTAACTATTATATGAGACCCTATTATTAAAATGACCCATAAAAATCAAATCTTTAAGTAGGGGAACCAAGCTATTTGCGAGCTAGCTCGAGCTCGGCTCGTTGAAAAGCTCATGAGCCTAAGAATATGCTCGTTAGATAAACAAGCCCGAGCCCGAGCTTGGGGGTATCCGGCTTGTGAGCTCGCAAGCCAGCTCTTTTCTATTTTATTTATACAAAAGAAATATCTTTCACTAATAGACATTTCCAATTTGTTATGAAGTTCGTACTAATATTTTTCAATTGATACTAAGCTTACTGAGTACATTTTGGGTTTGGACAAAGTTCATGAGCTCTTAAACAAGTTCAATTTTAGGCTTAATTTAGTTTATACTTCAAGCTCATCAACCTTTGTAGTTAAAAGAGCAGCTTGCCAGCCTAGCTCGAGTTCTAAAGAGCTGGACGAGCTCAATTTTAGGATTAAGCAGGGTGGTGCTCCTCAACGTTTCACTCGAGTTCTAGAGAGATGAGCCCGAGCAAGAGAAGGGGGGGGGGGGGGGGGGGGGGGGGGGGGGGTTGCTTGCTCTCGTTAACAACCCTACCTTTAAGTCTCTAGGGTTAACAAACTGATTTCTTGTGATCTTATATATTCCTTCTCTCTGCTGTATGTAGGTGATTCATTTTTTTTTTTGTTTTGATAGAGACTTCTGATTCATTTTTTGTTTTTGTTTTGATAAAGACTTCTGACCTTTAGGGTCTACTTGGATTGAGAGGGAAAAAAAGTAGAGTTAAGTGGGGTTAAGTGAAGGGAAGTTAAGTGAGGGGGAGTAGAGTCGATACATATAACCTTGCTTGGATTGGAGGGAGAGTTAAGTGGGGTATGTTTAATAACTCTTGCTTGGATATGAGGCTTTGAGTGAGAGGACGATTAATAAAAATACAATAGTTACAAAATATCCTTATTACATATGTCATAAAATTAAATTTAATTGAATTTTAATTAGAACATGTCAAAATATCTTCACAAATGATGAAGCTACGGAGCAACATATTTAAAGTAAGAAAAATGGAGAAAAAAATCATAATATTTTATAGGACAAATAAGGGGTATTTATGTTTTTTAAAAAAAATAAAATCCCTTAATCTCCCTCGTTAACCCTTTGATTTGGAGGGTTGAAAAAATAGACAAAAGAGGGTTAAACAAACTCTCGTTTAACCCTCTATAACCTCCCCTCCTAAACCCCCACCCTCAAACCAAGCATGGTTTTTATTTTCCCTCACTCAACTCTCTCAACCCTCAATCCAAGCAGGTCCTTGAGTCCCCACGGTTAACTGATTGAACTATTTTGATCTTTTTTGTCGGCTGTTCTTGTATTTGGTTTGCTCTATCACCAGTTTGTATAGATCAATACTTTTCTTTTGTTATGATTGGGACTTCTATACTTCTAGACTCGTATGAACCTCATTTATATTGATAAAGCATGTCGTCCTATTAGAAATGCTTATGAGATCCAACATAAAGAAACTGGTCATATTTTGGGATGTGAACTATGATCTAACTAAACCCACTCCATTCTGCCCTTATGGGCCAGTCTCGTTAACAACCCTACCTTTAAGTCTCTAGGATTAACAGATTGATTTCTTGTGATCTTATATATTCCTTCTCTCTGCTATATGTTGGTGATTTTTTTTTTCTTTTTTGGCTTTTTTTATTGGTACTTCTGACAAGTCCCCATGGTTAACTGATTGAACTATTTTGATCTTTTTTGTAGGCTGTTCTTGTATTTGGTTTGCTCCATCACCAGTTTGCATAGATGAATCCTTTTCTTTTGTTATGATTGGGACTTCTATACTTCTAGACTCCAGTATGAACCTTATTTTGTTTCGATAAAGCCTGTCATCATATTAGAAATGCTTATGAGATCCAGCATAAAGAAACTGGTCATATTTTGGGATGTGAACTATGTTCTAACTAAACCCACTCCATTCTGCCCTTGTGGCTCAGTTTCAACTTTCAATAGAGGTTGATCTAAAACCTAAGTTACCTAAAGTGAAAGCTACATGCTTTTGTTTAGTTTCTTAATCGAGTTGTTTGAATAAATTTACCATATTTTTAAATAAGTCCCCATAATCACTATTAATTGAGTTATGGTCCCTCAGGTTAACTTAAATTGGAATGTTCCATTAAATTTTAACAGAAAATATTTTTTGGATATCTACCCCCTCTCCCTCCCTCCCTCCCTCCTCTTCATCCTCTCCCATCTTTTTTCCCCTCCACATGCACCCTCCCTCCTTCCTTCCTATTTACGGGAGGGAGGAGGAGGGGTAAGGGGAGGATAAGAGTTTGTGATATGGGTATATAGTGGTGGAAGAGAAGGAAAATGGAACAGGTGTTAGGAGGAGTTGGTAGTCATGGGTTTTGACATGTGGAAGTGAGTGTTGGGTAGAGAAGGAATATTGTCATGGATTTAGAATGTGGGAGAAGAAAAAAGTGAAGATTGCATATTGATGTGGAGGTTGAAGGAGGGTTGGGAGAAGTTTGTGCTAAAGGGTTTAGAGTAGGAATGAGCTAAAGGGAGTCAAAGTGAAGAAAGAAGAAGTCAGTTCACCTAAAATTTGGTTAGTTTTGATTGACATGGAGGGAGGGGGAGTCATAACTCAATTATCATTTATTTGAGGGACTTATGAGCAATTAACAAGATTTGAGGGATTTATTTAAAAATATGCTAGATTTGAGAGACTTATGCAAAAAACCCTTCTTAATTTGTATAGTGTACGGAAATTCCTTTCTTCACTTTATATTAAGATCAGAATCTATGCTTTTGATAAAAAAAGCAAGCTTCTTAATGATGTGTCATTTGGCAATGCAGGAGATGAAGCGCCAGTGTGATGATAAAAGGTCTGAAGCTAATAAAGTTGTTTATCGTACACCCATGGTAGAAGTAATACTCTTCTAAAATTCACTTGTTTTTTCAGAGATTTATATCAATTCATGTTAGCAGCACAAAAAGAAAAAGGAAGTTCAAAAAGCGTCAAAGGCGAAAATGTCTCATCACAGAAGTTGCAAGTAGCTAAAGAGGATTTTGACGAGGTGGCAAATCTATTCGTCTTTCGTTTGAAGTCATTAAAGCAAGGACAGTCCCACAGTCTTTTGACCCAGGCAGCTAGGCACCATGCTGCGCAGGTGGTTTCTTCCACCAAAATGTCAAAAACATCTACTTGTATGATCACAACATACTAACATCTGATTTCACCTATTCTGCATGAACTCCAGCTAAATTTCTTTAGGAAAGGAGTCAAATCTCTCGAGTTGGTTGAACCTCAAGTTAAAGTGCTTGCTGATCAACAGCACATTGATTATCAGTTCAGTGGACTTGAAGATGATAACACAGGGGAAGAGGATGACAATGGTTATGTTTTTGACGACAATGATGATGATGAGTTGAGGTTTAACTACATACAAAATATCCAAGGTCAAGGAGTCTCATTATCAAGAAATTCGACGGAGGTGAGGATTCTATGTTTTTCTGAATCTTGAACTAACTCCCAAGGCAATGTACTTTTTTATTCAGTTATTTTATTTTACTTCTGCTACAGCTTAGGCTTGGTATGATATGCTTTTATGAGTATATGCTTTTGCAATAATAATGACTTGGAATATCACAAAGCAGTGTCAAAGTTGGTTCTAAATACTATGTGAGATGGAGCATGTGAAAAGTTCACGTTGAGGATTGGCTAGTGAAATTATTGAACTTTTGTTGTCATATGCAAAATAGGATAGCGAGAACCCTAAATAAGAAGGATGCATATGATGGAAAACATAAAGCGAAAAGGAGAAATGTTAGTGGAGACATGGATGGAAGTAATTAAGAGAGATTTGCTTTACTTTCCATTTTGTTAAAATTTGCCATTGGTTACAAACTAATGATACAGCAAATATCTCTGACCATAATTAATTAATATAATTATTATGAATTCTATACTACATAAGTTTTAATGGATAACCTTTGCTGATGCGGTTATTGGCTTTGAATCTAATACTGATTTCCATGTAATTACTGTTCTATTGCGTAAAATGGTGAATCTTTTTGTACTTCTTTTCCCTCTAGTTCTTCGGATTTGAGGACGGGAGCAAGTTCGTAAACTATGAAAGAGGATTCTGTAATATATACATGGGAATCTGAGATGTAAAGTTGCCGATAATACTGGTCAGAAGACCCAGTGCCATGAGGCTTCCACTAATACAAGGTCTGGAGAGGGTC
The DNA here is from genome assembly GCA_029216955.1 of Iris pallida. Lineage (NCBI taxonomy): Eukaryota > Viridiplantae > Streptophyta > Magnoliopsida > Asparagales > Iridaceae > Iris > Iris pallida. The sequence goes on from JANAVB010005799.1 coordinate 3,330,117, forward strand.
AAGAATTACAGTCTTACTCCCAATTTTTGGAGAGTCCGTTTCCATGACCCGAACCAGCATCCTTTAGGATGCCAACACCTAGTCCTACTATTGTGCCTTCCAACGCCTTCAATAGGACCACCAGTAGTATGAAATTATATCCAGTTTCAAATTTGACGTCGTCGTGAATTCATTTGACTCCTGTGATTTACTACAGCAGATACCATCTTCCTTCTTGTTTTAAGGCTTCCCTGTGCTAGTACAGAAATTTTAAAGTGTTGCTTCTCCGTCAAGCTTCAACGTGGTGACTAAACTGACAGTTACACCTACCTACATACCAACTGTTTCAAGGTTCTATGGTGAGGTCTTTTCTAGTTCATAGCTGTCTCTATATATTTGGCACATACTGATACAAGACAACACCTACGAGCAAACAATTAGGTTCGATTCACAAACTAACAAATTGATATTTTGCGGAAATTAATTGTGAACTATGATCATTAATAATTTTCACCAAATAAACCATAACGAATCACAAAAATAACAAAAGGTAGGCTTCAAGTTTACCAAGATCCAACGGGATGAAGTTGATATGGTTATCGGTGGCGAATGGAGGAATCAGGGGGTTGACAAAGGATGAAAAGGGATTTTGAGAACCATAGCAGCTCAGGGCTCTAGCTTTCAGTATTGTATCAAATCTGTACTACATCAAACCGATACTGTAGCAAACGGTTACTATAGCAACTCGAAGGGGAATGTGTTTTGGGTTTAAGGGAAAACTAAGATATATGAATTGGGTGGTAGGATTTGTAGGAAAGATAATATGAAGAAGAAAAAAATGAACCGGGATGAGGGTGATAATATATGGAAAAGAGATGGGAAGAATTTGACACTCCTATTATTAGGTTTATTGGCAAACTCATAAAATAAAATAGATTTATCTTGTTTTCTTCATTGAATTAAAACAAAGGTTTGCATCTCTTTTAATAGCCTGTACTATGCTTGTCCATTAATAGATCAATCTACTTAAGATCATCAAATAAAATCTATCATTATGAAAACTACAAAAGATACCTATATCCTACCTTAGAAAATAGTCATGTGCGTGAATGTACATAATTATTAAACCAAGTGCAGTCAACCAAGTGCACCCAAATGAACACCCAATAGTCTCAAATCTCAAAATTGGACCCATATGCTGACTTGTCCTCCATCACATACTCATGGAGGCTTGACATGAAATTGATCAACCAGTCGCAAAACATGTCAATTGTATTTTGAAGCTTCTGAAACACCGAGTCGTGCTCCAAATCTTATGATGATGGATATTGTAATGAGAAATGTGCATAGTTTTAAATGGGGAGCCTATAGCGATTACCTAAAGAGATGTGGTTGATGAATTTGAGTTTGGAATTTAGATATAGGAAGATATTGTGAAAATTAAAGGGGGGCTAATAATGAGAATAATACAACCAGAGAATATTTGCATACTCGTCACCACCTTCGTTGTCTATGAATCACCATATAGGGTTTCAAGGAGAATTCACTTCTGTATATATCGAGTAATTGAAAGGTTAGCTCGCATACCGGCGAGACTTTTAAGAGAGTCCCTCATAAATTATAGCATGAATTAAACCAAAGTCAATTGCCTTTTAAGGTTTCATCTATGTTATACGGGTACACCTCAGGGGGCTACATCCGTGTTCATATCTGTATACAACATGTATTGGACACAATACTTCCTCGGCAGTAATGTCAGATATGTCTCGCTGTGTCATAGTCTCCAAAAGGACCCAAAACATAGTTGAAAGTTGGTTTGCATTGTCGTAATCATGCCAAACTAATTTAGATATGAGACTAACATTTTGTAACCTAGTTTACTATCCAAGACATGTTTAAATAGTAAATATTGATATTATTAATTTCTAATGTATAACTGTATCCATGTAGTACCCATCTCCTGGACTAAATAGGCCATATTTTGACTTCCCATCGTGTCCATATCTGAATCCGTGTTTGTTTATGCAACCTAGGGGTTTGTGCGTACGAGCATCCAAACCCAACCTGAATTCAGTTCTTGAGTTGAAGTTAAGCTTTGCCATAGTGACTTCAAGGGCTTTGTTTATCAAGTAGAGCATCAAACACTGGAAGTTGCCGTTTATGCATTACTCAACATTCAAGAACAAAACCTGGTTATATTTTTGCTTGTTACGACTAAAGGATTGAAGCCTTCATCCCTATGTTTAGGCATTGTCATCATTTTGTCCGTTTTTCATGGTTTAACTAAAATAAGAGCCCTCTATTCGTTCGAGTTTGCAGCCTTAACATGGCCAATATGATGATGTGATGTTGATTCAGTGTGCTACTACTGAGGGATGCCTCATTGTTTTTTTTGTTAATTTTCATTTGTTGAGATTTGAGAATGTTGTAGGTTACTTAAGGGTTACTTCAAATTTTGCTACCGAGCAAGGACCAGAATTACATAAGAGTGCTGTTCGAGTTATTTACTGCTTGATATATGCAAGTATTACTGTTATGTCTCGTATTCATGTGATAAATGAAATGTCCCAAAGTCATAGAAAGCGCGTGCTATCACAAGTCAAGATGAAAAAGGATACGGCTGCGGTTAGGCCAACGATCAGTCTTAGAAGTATGCTTGGACTAGAAACGGTTCTTGATTCAAATTCCTTCATAGGATAAGATTTTGGAGCACATATAATTCTGCTTGTTAAGTGTTATATTAGAGTTATGAGTTAATGGGCTTTAGTCCCACATTGCTTAGAATAATAGGAAAGGAGGCTAGCCTCTCATATATATATGTAGTCTTTCATCAATAATATACATCTCATTATTTCTATTCTACATGGTATCAGAGCCAAAACCCTAGCCTCTCCTTCTCTCCACAAAAAAAAAAAACCTAGCCGCCTCCCCCCCTTCCCCCCCGCCTCCTGTCAGCGCCTCCCCCCCCCCCCCCCCCCCCCCCCCAACCCCCTCTCTCCCCGCCTCCTGTCAGCGCCCCCCCCCCCCCCCCCCCCCGGCCTCCTGTCAGCCCCCCTCGGATCAGCCCCCCCCCGGATGCCTCCAATCCCTATTCCTAACCCTCTCCTTCCTTCAGCCGCCACCCACTCCCTCCAAACCCTAGTTTAGTCTCAAAAAAAAAAAAAAAGAAAAAAAAGAAAAAAGAAAAAATCATTGTTGGGATACTCAGAGGGGAAACATTTGTAGGAACCGCTGCCCATCAATGCTGGAAATTTAACAAAGTGCACACATATGGTTTGTTGTGCATGAATCTTTGTTTCTTTCCTTGATCTTCACACCAGTATCTATCAGAGGTTACCATGGGTTATTCCTCTGACCTGGCTTGTGATCCACATTCTCTGCTTTCTATGCGCGTATGCCGGTTCTGGCTCCGTTTTTAGCGCATTGGCAGAGTTGTGTTTATCAAGTGGAAAGAACACATCGACAGTCGAATCTCTGACAAATGGGAGACTCTACGGCGAATAGCAGTGCCACAGATACTAGTGTCGGCAACACACTAGCAGGCACTAGCACGACGATTTCCTCCATTCGACTTGTCGATCGACGGTTGGAAGGACAAGAGGGCTACTCGACATGGAGAAAGAAGGTCGAGAAGACACTTCGAGGAATGTGGTTGTCCAAACATCTGACTGACAACTCTCCAGCAGACGATGATCCCATCTTTGAGCAATGGGAGAGATGACAGTCGACTGTTTACACAGTTGATGAACTCCATGGAACCATCGGTGGAAGACATGGTTCAAAGTACAGACTCCGTGAAGGAGTTATGGGAAATGTTCGCGGCGGCGTTTGATGGTAAACGCGATTTGTCTCGTATATATGACTCGGTCGTTGGTGTGTACCGGGCAAATCAAGGGGACAAATCTCATAAAGATCATTTTCGAGCCTTCAAGGCTATGACGGATGAGATCGACCGCGTACTATCTCTTACGTCGGATATTAATGAAGCATAGGCTCAACGTGAGCAGCTTCATGTTATGGCTTATCTCGTCTCTCTTCGTCCTGATGCAGACTCTGCTCGTTCTCAGATTATTGCTGGATCTGATGTACCATCCCTGTTGGAAGCACACTATCGTTTCCTTCGGGCTGCCAAAGTCGTTGAGACAACTCCGGGTGATACTCCTGCTGATCGTTCTGCTCTCGGGGCCGCTCGTACAGGTTTTCGTGGTGGTCGTGGCGGCCGACGGGGTGGCCGTAATGCTGGTCGTGATGGAGGACGGGACAATGGCGGTCGTGATGGAGGAAAACCGCGCACATGCTTTAATTGTGGTCAGCTTGGCCATTTTTATTGGCAATGCACTAAATCACCTGCCGCTAATATCACCACTGACGCCCCTGATGATGGTGTCCGATCTATTCAGATGACTTCGGACTCATATACAGAGTTCCTTGATTTTCAGGCTCAACGTCGTGGTAAAGCATCCACGTCTGGTTCCACAGCCGGATACTCAACTGCGTGCATAGTGAAACCCAAGCAATGGGTAATTGACTCTGGTGCATCCTCTCACATGACTGGTGACGCAGGTATGATACATGATTATGTACCTGTACGTCGTGCTTCTGTCATTACCTTTATCACTCCTGTCAGCGCCCCCCCTCCGGCCTCCTGTCAGCGCCTCCCCCCCGACCTCCTGTCAGCCCCCCCGGCCTCCTGTCTAGCCTCTCCCTCAGCCCCCTCTCTCCCCGCCTCTTGTCAGCGCCCCCCCGGCTTCCTGTCAGCGCCCCCCCCCGGCCTCCTGTCAGCCCCCCCGGATCAGCCCCCCCTGATGCCTCCAATCCCTATCCCTAACCCTCTCCTTCCTTCAGCCGCCACCCACTCCCTCCAAACCCTAGTTTAGTCTCCAAAAAAAGAAAAAGAAAAAGAAAAACTAAAAAGAAAAAAAAAAGAAAAAAAAAAGAAAAAAAATCATTGTTGGGATACTCAGAGGAGAAACATTTGTAGGAACCTCTGCCCATCAATGCTGAAAATTTAACAAAGAGCACACATATGGTTTGTTGTGCATGAATCTTTGTTTCTTTCCTTAATCTTCACACCAGGATCTATCAGATGTTACTATGGATTATCCCTCTGACCTGACTTGTGATCCACACTCTCTGCTTTCTATGCGCGTATGCCGGTTCTGGTTCCGTTTTTAGCGCATTGGCAGAGTTGTGTTTATCAAGTGGAAAGAACACATCGACAGTCGAATCTCTGACAAATGGGAGACTCTACGGCGAATAGCAGTGCCACAGATACTAGTGTCGGCAACACATTAGCAGGCACTAGCACGACGATTTCCTCCATTCGACTTGTCGATCGACGGTTGGAAGGACAAGAGGGCTACTTGACATGGAGAAAGAAGGTCGAGAAGACACTTCGAGGAATGCGGTTGTCCAAACATCTGACTGACAACCCTCCAGCAGACGATGATCCCATCTTTGAGCAATGGAAGACAGATGACAGTCGACTGTTTACACAGTTGATGAACTCCATGGAACCATCGGTGGAAGACGGTTCAAAATACAGACTCCGTAAAGGAGTTATGGAAAATGTTCGCGGCAGCGTTTGATGGTAAACGCGATTTGTCTCGTATATATGACTCGGTCGTTGGTGTGTACCGGGCAAATCAAGGAGACAAATCTCATAAAGATCATTTTCGAGCCTTCAAGGCTATGGCGGATGAGATCGACCGCGTACTACCTCTTACGTCGGATATTAATGAAGCACGGGCTCAACGTAAGCAGCTTCATGTTATGGCTTATCTCGTCTCTTTCCGTCCTGATGCAGACTGCTCGTTCTCTGATTATTGCTGGATCTGATGTACCGTCCCTGTTGGAAGTACACTATCGTGTCCTTTGGGCTGCCAAAGTCGTTGAGACAACTCCGGGTGATACTCCTGCTGATCGTTCTGCTCTCGGGGCCGCTCGTACAGGTTTTCGTAGTGGTCGTGGTTGCCGACGGGGTGGCCGTAATGTTGGTCGTGATGGAGGACGGGGCAATGGCGGTCGTGATGGAGGAAAACCGCGCACATGTTTTAACTGTGGTCAGCTTGGCCATTTCTATTGGCAATGCACTAAATCACCTGCTGCTAATATCACCACTGACGCCCCTGATGATGGTGTCCGATCTATTCAGATGACTTCGGACTCATATACAGAGTTTCTTGATTTTCAGGCTCAACGTCGTGGTGAAGCATCAACGTCTGGTTCCACAGCCGGATACTCAGCCGCGTGCATAGTGAAACCCAAGCAATGGGTATTCGACTCTGGTGCATCCTCTCACATGACTTGTGACGCAGGTATGATACATTACCTGTACGTCGTGCTTCTGGCATTACCTTTATCACTCCTGTCAGCGCCCTCCCCCGGCCTCCTGTCAGCGCCCCCCCGGCCTCCTGTCAGCCCCCACCGGCCTCCTGTCTAGCCTCTCCCTCAGCCCCCTCTCTCCCCGCCTCCTGTCAGCCCCCCCTCCGGGGCTCCTGTCAGCGCCCCCCCGGGCCTCCTGTCACCCCCCCTCCACCCGGCCTCCTGTCAGCCCCCCCGATCAGCCCCCCCCCCCCCCCCCCCCCGATGCCTCCAATCCCTATCCCTAACCCTCTCCTCCTTTCAGCCGCCACCCACTCCCTCCAAACCCTAGTTTAGTCTCCAAAAAAAGAAAAAGAAAAAGAAAAACTAAAAAGAAAAAAATCATTGTTGGGACACTCAGAGAAAAACATTTGTAGGAACCTCTGCCCATCATTGTTGGGAATTTAACAAAGAGCACACATATGGTTTGTTGTGCATGAATCTTTGTTTCTTTCCTTTATCTTCACACCAGGATCTATCAGAGGTTACCATGGGTTATCCCTCTGACCTGGCTAGTGATCCACACTCTCTGCTTTCTATATGCGTATGCCGGTTCTAGCTCCGTTTTTAGCGTATTGGCAGAGTTGTTATGTTTATCAAGTGGAAAGAATACATCGACAGTCGAATCTCTGACAAATGAGAGACTCTACGGCGAATAGCAGTGCCACAGATACTAGTGTCGGCAACACACTAGCAGGCACTAACACGACGATTTCCTCCATTCGACTTGTCGATCGACGGTTGGAAGGGCCAGAGGGCTACTCGACATGGAGAAAGAAGGTCGAGAAGACACTTCGAGGAATGCGGTTGTTCAAACATCTGACTGACAACCCTCCAGCAGACGATGATCCCATCTTTGAGCAATGGGAGACAGATGACAGTCGATTGTTTACACAGTTGATGAACTCCATGGAACCATCGGTGGAAGACATGGTTCAAAATACGGACTCCTTGAAGGAGTTATGGGAAATGTTGGCGGCGGCGTTTGATGGTAAACACGATTTGTCTCGTATATATGACTCGGTCGTTGGTGTGTACCGGGCAAATCAAGGAGACAAATCTCATAAAGATTATTTTCGAGCCTTCAAGGCTATGACGGATGAGATCGATCGCGTACTACCTCTTACGTCGGATATTAATGAAGTACGGGCTCAACGTGAGCAGCTTCATGTTATGGCTTATCTCGCCTTTCTCCGTCCTGATATAGACTCTGCTCGTTCTCAGATTATTGCTGGATCTGATGTACCGTCCCTGTTGGAAGCACACTATCGTGTCCTTCGGGCTGCCAAAGTCGTTGAGACAACTCCGGGTGATACTCCTGCTGATCGTTCTGCTCTCGGGGTCGCTCGTACAGGTTTTCGTGGTTGTCGTGGTGGCCGACAGGGTGGCCGTAATGCTGGTCGTGATGGAGGACGGGGCAATGGCGGTCGTGATGGAGGAAAACCGTGCACATGCTTTAACTGTGGTCAGCTTGGCCATTTCTATTGGCAATGCACTAAATCACCTGCTGCTAATATCACCACTGACGTCCCTGATGATGGTGTCCGATCTATTCAAATGACTTCGGACTCATATACATAGTTTCTTGATTTCCAGGCTCAACGTCGTGGTGAAGCATCCACGTCTGGTTCCACAGCCGGATACTCAGCCGCGTGCATAGTGAAATCCAAGCAATGGGTAATTGACTCTGGTGCATCCTCTCACATGACTGGTGACGCAGGTATGATACATGATTATATACTTGTACGTCGTGCTTCTGGCATTACTGTTGCCAATGGAGGTTCCCTGACAGTCCGAGGCCGTGGAAGTGCCAAACTTTCTTTTGGACTGTCACTCAATTCTGTACTGCTTACTCCTGGGATCCCGTTCAGTTTAATTTCTATTAGTCAAATTACTCGTGAACTACATTGCTCGGTAACATTTTTTCTTGATGGTTGTGTTTTTCAGGACCTGAAAATTGGGAAGACTATCGGTAAGGGGCATGTGGCTGGAGGCTTGTACCTGTTTGACGCAACTCCTTCTGTTGTCTGTGCCAGCATGAAACTCGATCTTGTTGAGTTACATTGTCGGTTAGGTCATCCATCGTCCCAAGCTCTCCAGAAAATGTATCCATCTTTAGATATTTTCTCTTCTTTTCATTGTGAGCCATGTAGTTTAGCTAAGCATCATCGAATTCCTTATCCGGTGAATCCAAATAAAATTGTTTCCGCTCCTTTTGAGTTGGTGCATTCTGATATATGGGGACCCTGTCCGATTGACTCTGTTATGGGTTTTAAGTACTTTGTTACTTTTGTCGATGATTACTCACGTGTCACTTTTGTTTATTTGATGAAAAATCGCTCTGAATTATTTAACATCTGATGTAACTTTCATGCTGAAGTAACAACACAATTTGGTCTTCCAATCAAAAATTTTCGGAGTGACAATGGCCGTGAGTATTTATCACGTGATCTCGATAAACATCTGGCCCTCAATGGCATCATCCATCAAACCTCTTGTGCGTACACACCACAACAAAATGGTGTAGCCGAACGCAAAAATCGTCATTTATTGGAAACAACACGTGCTCTTATGTTTCAAGTACGTACTCCCAAGCGATTTTGGTCGGATGCGGTTCTTACTGCTTGTTATCTTATTAACCGCATGCCATCGTCTGTTTTCAATGGTAGCTCTCCATTTTCTCCGCTTTTTCCTGGACGAGAACCATTTCCTCTGCCTCTCCGTATCTTCGGCTGCTTATGCTATATTCGGGATACCCGACCAACCCTTTCTAAATTAGATCCTAATGCAATACAATGTATTTTTCTTAGGTATCCTAAAGATCAGAAAATGTATCGGTGTTTCTCTCCTGTCTTAAAGCGATATTTTTTCACTCGGAATGTTACCTTTGTAGAAACAGAATTTCCTCCATTCCCACAATCAACGGGTCCGGCTCCTCTGGTCTATCCAGAAAAGGATTTTTTGTTATTTCCTCCTTAAACACAACAGCTTTCCGTACGGGTGTCCTCCCTTACCGAGCCAGTCTTCCAGATAGATGGTCCACATACACCGATTCAGCCATTGTCGATATCGCCCACAGAATCATCCTCCTCTGGTTCCACCAGCAGCTCTGGCTCCAATGAGTTGCCCCAATCTGTTCCACCAGCAGCTCCACCAGTTCCGTCAGCAGCTCCGGCGGTTCCATCTCCAGAACGTCCTCGTCGTGCTTGTCGTGATCATCCCTTGTATGTTGATAGCTACAAAGGACTTACCAGTCACACTCAGTCTCTGGTGGCTACTATTGATGGGATTCAGATCCCCAATACCGCTGAGGAGGGTCTCCGACATCCTGGTTGGCGTGCTGCTATGAACGAGGAGATGAAAGCTCTCCAGGAGAATCATACTTGGGACTTAGTCGACTTACCTACTGGTAAACAGGCAGTCGGCTGCAAATGGGTGTTCACGATTAAGGTAAAATCGGATGGCACTTTTGATCGACTGAAGGCTCGCCTGGTGGCCAAAGGATACTCTCAAACCTATGGTGAGGATTACTTCGAGACATTCTCTCCTGTGGCCAAAATGACATCCGTTCGTGTCCTCATGGCCTTGGTCATTCGATATGACTGGCCATTACTTCAGCTAGATATAAAGAAAGCTTTTCTCCACGGAGATCTTGATGAAGAGGTATATGTGATGCAACCTCCCGGGTTCGTTGCAAGGGAGGATAAAGTGTGTCATCTGAGGAAGGCCCTCTATGGTCTGAAACAATCGTCTCGTGCATGGTTTGGTCGATTTACACATGTTGTTACTCAATTTGGCATGTGTCAATCAAAGAAGGACCATTCAATCTTCTATCGACACCCATCTGCTGGAAGAATACTCCTTGGTGTCTACGTTGATGATATTGTAATCACGGAAGATGACAACCAGGATATTGCAAGCCTCAAGAAGTTTCTTGGAGAACAATTTCAAACCAAGGATATGGGATCCTTGAGCTATTTCTTGGGCATTGAGGTCACACGGGGTAAGCGGGACATTGTAATGTCTCAAAGAAAGTATGTGCTGGACATACTAAATGATGCATGCATGATGCAAGCAAAGGGAGCAACCTCACCTATGGATCCAGAGGCGAAGTTACTTCCAGACGAAGGGGTCCTGATGACCAATCCAGATCAGTATCGTCGAGTAGTTGGAAAATTCAACTACTTGGCGGTTATGATGCGTCCGGACATTTCTTTTGCAGTGAGTGTTGCAAGTAGATTTATGGCTTCTCCAAGAATTCCACACTGGCAGACAGTTCTCAGAATTCTGTGTTATCTAGTAAAGAATCCAGGAAAAGGAATTCGAATGGAGAATAATGGACACACTCGCATTGAGTGTTTTACTGATGCTGACTGGGGAGCAAGCCTGACAGATAGACGGTCTACATCTGGCTACTCAGTATTTATTGGTGGAAATCTAGTGTCATGGAAGAGCAAGAAACAAAGTGTGATAGCACGCTCAAGCTCAGAAGCAGAATATCGAGCTATTGCTCATGGCACGTCAGAGATATTATATATGAAGCATCTCCTACAAGAACTTGGAGAAGACGCAAGGTCTCAAGTGGCAGATCTATGGTGTGATAACCAGCCTGCTATTCACATTGCCACCAACCCAGTATTTCATGAACGGACGAAGCATATTGAAATTGACATTCATTTTGTTCGTGATGAATATAAAAAAAGGAGTGATAAAGTTTCAACATGTGAGGACCGACGACTAGATAGCTGATATCTTCACAAAGTCTCTTATGAGTCATCGGGTTCAATTTTTATGTAACAAGCTGGGCATGATTGACATCTATGCTCCAGCTTGAGGGATGGTGTTAAGTGTTATATTAGAGTTATGAGTTAATGGGCTTTAGTCCCACATTGCTTAGAATAATAGGAGAGGAGGCTAGCCTCTCCTATATTTATGTAGTCTTTCATCAATAATATACATCTCATTATTTCTATTCTACACTGCTCATGGTTGTCCTAGTCATTCTGACATTTTTCTTCTTTTTGAGTCTAGTAATTTTGGCATTATATCCTTCACATTGGTTAGTCAGCTTTGCTGAAATTTTACTGCATGTGATGTATTTCCCATTCTATTATACCAAATTAATTCTATTTGTTTGCAGAAGAATATGTTGTTCATAATGATCATTATTCCCTATTCAATATATTGGACTAGTAGCTAGGACTTAAGTTTACCATAGCAGGATGCAAATTGTGATGTTTTCTCTCTGCAGGAGAATTTTGACAGAATTCAAACAGATTTTACATCTTTGAGTACGGTTCCATGGGCTGGCAGCCAATCTGCACCAATTCTAGCTGATAAACTTGAAGCATCTGAAAGAACAAATCAACCTCCATCAACAAGGAAGCTCCACACATATGCTTTACCTACTCCAGAGGATGCAAAGATTTCAGTTTCAAACTCAACGAATCCAGATTCCACAGTTCGCTTAGACAGCAAGGGTGGATTGCCTACCCAATTATGGTATTCTACTCCACTAGAGCAGAGTAAGCTCACGAAAGAAGCCAAAGTTGAACCATTGAGCCCGAAAAGAGTATCTAATGCTCAAACGGTACTTAAAGAGAGCAACATCAACAGCAATCCCATAAAAATGCCTCCACCGCTGGTTGAGGGGTTGTCCTTGCCACAATTTCATCCACATGATACTTTTGATACTAAAAGAACCAAGAGACAAGCTTTCTCGGGTCCTCTGCCAAGTCAAGCACGAACAACCAAGCCAGTTTCTTCTGCTGCAGACACATTTCTGTCGGAGCAACAATATCTTCCTTCTGCTCGTCGTCGTCAGGCATCTGTATCTCCGAATGCCTCCCCTCCTCCCATGCTATCACCAAGAATTAATGAGCTTCATGAGCTTCCAAGACCTCCAAGCTTTGCATCAAATCCTACAAGATCTTCCACTTTGGTTGGTCATTCTGCCCCCTTGGTATCTAGAGGTCCAGAGTTTTCTGTAGCAAACCATAGGCTGTCGATTACATTACAAAGGGCGTCACCACTACCGATACCACCTGTGGTCATGGCCCGCAGTTTTTCTATTCCCTCTAGTGGTCAAAGAACACCAGTGCTAACAGTCTCTAAGTTGTTGGAGGTTCCTCGTAATGTTGACACACATGAAGACATTTCACCTCCCCTGACACCAATTTCTCTTACAAGCCCTCAACTTGCTTCTGGTGTAACTACCCAATCTACGAAGTCGAAGGGTGAGAGTTACCGATCATGATATTATCATTTTGTTCATAAGATGTATATCTCCTTCTCATGTTGAAGTGTACATTTTTTTCCTCTATAATGAAGTTAGTGTTAACTATATGTCTAAGGGGGGTCTTGGTTGGTCTGTTTTGGTGCTATTGTGTCATTTTCAAAAAAAAAATTATAGTAGCATCAGTTGTCTGATTCCATTTGCTTCCTACAAAAGTGATGATTTGGAACTCATTTTTTGATTGATGGCAATCTCATAAAATTAGAAATGACAAAGCACACAGATTATTTGGCTAATTGAATGTTTTATCTGCACCTCACCCTAAATATTTCACTTTTTAGTTACTGATACATAATGAACTTTAGATTCCTCAGAATGGTTTATGTAAAATGTATTAGCAATGTGTTTTGTTTAGACAAATTTGGTGAGGACAGGAAGATATAGGAGAGTGTTACTAGATGAGATTCACAATAGTTAGCCGACTCCAAAATTTTGGGATAAAGACTTTGTTGTTGTTGTATTGTACTTCAATCTTAAACTTTCATATTGGTGAGAAGGATTTTATCCGAGATGTGTGATCAAAATCTGGAAAAGCCGGGATTGAACAGCCACTTCTGTATAGTTCTAGCAATGTGCAGGGTCTTCATTGTCCAGTTTACAATTTAAAATTACGATTGTGCCATGTTACATATTTTCTGCTACTAGGTCTCCATCCTAAGTTAATTACTAATCTTAATCCAATTTTATATTCATGATATATAGTTACCAACACATTGTTAATGTAATGCATTTTTAGTATGCTTCAACTGCTCATCGTGTGCTGTGTTCTGTTGAAACTCTCTTTCTAATCTCAGTTAATTCTTGGTGTATTGCAGGTTTATCATAATCTAGCTGCATCGTTGTTTTTCCCAAAAGTGTGTACTCCAATCTCATTCAATTTTAGTGTATATAGACTTGTTCATTCTCAGCTCTCCCCCCACATGCCCTATTGGTTTATGTATGATTTGGATGAAGCATTCTGATGTGGTCCAATCAAATAATGTATCATCCTTAGTACTATGATTCGGAAATGAGGAATTTTGTTTCTTAATCATATAGCTTTTCTTCTTGTGCTTGTTTTGTTCTGTTGGGTTTAAGATTTGTTATGCCAACAATGGAGTGCTTGTTAAGTTGTTATGTAGTAGTACAAACAGCTGGCTATTAAATGCTTGGCAGCTTGTTTTACTAGTATGTTCAACTGTCGATTCACCTGTACTTGATGAATTACCGCTATTTATGTGATGATTTAGCGCTATTTATGTTCCTAAACGCACTGGCAGTTACCATTTCGGTTTTGCTTTTGATAATTGTTGTGATGCAAGCAAGCTGAATGCATAGTGGCATTCCAGGGAATGCAGAGAAAACTTTGTTCATTTTAGACTGTACAAATTGTTTTCTATGTTCTTGCTAATTCTCTTGGTAATGCTTGGCTTATGTTGGGGTTTGATTTGAAAATGGTTTCTAGGAACCAGGTCCCACCATGATGTGGCAAATTTCAAGTGTTTATTTTGATATATGTATCGTCATTTATTATCATTTGGGGCGTGGTAGTTCATGAGGTTGGTATGGTGGGGGGTTTTAGTATAGGACAAGGTTCAAATCTTTCAAGTAACAATTGTTTGTCATCCATTTTTTGGAAATTTTTCTTTGGAGAGGGGCTTAGCGACATGAACGTGGGTGAAGGGTGTTTTGATGGTGCACAGGGGTGAGCATTCGGTTAATTCGGTTTAAACCGAACCGAATAACCCAAAACCGAATTGGACCAAAACCGAATAAGCAAAACCAAAATCGAACCGAATTGGTCTAAAACAGAATCAAACCGAACCGAATTAAATCGGTTTGGTTTATTCATTTTTTTGTTTTTTTTGCGCTTTTTTTGCTTATATATATATATATATATATATATATATATATATATATATATATATATATATATATATATATATATATATATATATATAAAGAATGAAAATTAAAAAAAAGAAAGAAAGAAAATTAAAAAAAAAGAAAATTAAAAAAGAAAGAAAGAAAGAAAATTATATATAAAATAAAAGAAAGAATATATATATATATATATATATATATATATATATATATATATATATATATATATATATATATATACGATACATCCTTTTCCAGGAAATATATATATATATATATATATATATATATATATATATATATATATATATATGTGGTTGTTCTACCGTACATTTCCTGGAAAAGGATGTATCGTATATATATATATATATATATATATATATATATATATATATATATATATATATATATATATATATATATATACACGATACATCCTTTTCCAGGAACAGGTTGTATCGATACATCTCAAATTTGGACCATTGGATGTTGATCTAATGGTTCGGATTGAATAATAGAGTAGAAACATCATTTAATGTTGATTTTGACTTTTGACCTCTTGGTAACATGCTTTAGCAGGTCATTCTTCACTTTAAATTTTTCAATGAACACCCTATATTAACTCGTATTTACTCTCTCTTCCGTCCATCCTATTTAATATTTTGTGCATCAACGTATAAATTTCGTAAGTTCTTTTGGTTACAGGCCGTGGTGGTGTTGGTGGTGGTGGTGGAAGGAGAAACGGAGATGAAGAAGGAAATAAGAATCAGTCCGGATCGCGTCGAATGTCGTCGAGCCCTCCTAGAACAATGAGGAGTACCGGCGGCGCTGAGAAGAATCGGTCCGGTTCGCGTCGGACATCGTCGAGACCTCCTTGAACAAGGAGAAGTACCAGCGGCGCCGCTCCTGCAGGCTCCCGGCTTAGTAAATTTTACTGTCCATGCCATTGTCAGAAATTTTATTTTTCATCTAACAATTTAATATTTTGGTAATAAAGCTACATGCCATGGTGGTGGTAGTGAACTAAGGAAACCTGCTTCTGAGGTCGGGCGGATCATCTGCTAACATATTTAAAAAAAAATCTGTATTGATCGGACGGAATATTTTTTACTTTTCTAATGATAATATTTTCGAAGAGAACGCTTTTAACAAAGTATGGTACATTTAGGACGGGGAATGTTCAATATTTTGTCATATTAACCATCTTTCTAATATTTACAGTATTTTAAAAAAAAATTATTTACCAAAGTATATTCGAATTTTTACGTTAACAAAGTTTAGTCTTAGTACAAGCAAAAATTTTAGTCTTACAATATTTCAAAAATAAAATTTAGTTACACCGCCAAAACCAACAAATATTCAGAACCATATTATAATTCAAATATTACTTCCAAATTGAAATAAAAGTTTCAAAACTCAAAAGATGAATCTTCATCTCCATCTCCATCTTTTTTTTTCCCTTCTTCTTCCTTAAAATATCCTTCACCTACACCTTGAGGGACGGAATAAGAAAAATTATAGTCAATATGGACTCACTATATGTAGAAATAACATCCAGAAACCTAAATAGAAGTATCAAAGTGAGGGCTAGCATTAGAGTGTCAATGTACACAGTGTGTATTTTTATATAAGAGTATCAATGTGCACACTGCTGGTTCTAACATTAGAGTATCAATGTGCACAATGCAGGTTCTATGATGCGACCCCATTTTGTATCTATCATTGAGTAGTGAGTATACTCTCCAGTTAGCTCAATTGTTAGGTTACTCTCAAGGACTCTCTCTAGTGTCAGGATACCAAACAAGTTTAAGTGCTTGGCTTACCCTTAAGTACAACATATATTATAGCAGTGTGCTCATGCTTATAATACCAAATATCACTGACTGAGGGAGTGTTCCAGCTCAGTCCTAACTCTAGTATCAGACATACGTTACATGCCTTGAGGCATTTCCACTCTGTACATGCATTGGACCATCATCTATTCAGTCCTAAATCACCATTTAAGGGTGCAATTGGGCAGTATCAGTACATGTATCAGAGCATCAAGTAGCAGAAGTATCAGTGTAATATTAACTATTCGATTTAGCTGAGTATCAGAGCATCAATTAGCAGAGTATCAGAGCATCAGAGCATCAAGTAGTAGAGTATCAGTGCAATATTAACTTTTATTGTAAATTATTTGCAGTATCAGAGCATCATCAAGTAGCAGAGTACCAGTGCAATATTAACTTTTATTGTAAATTATTTACAGAATCAGAGCATCAAGTAGCAGAGTATCAGAGCATCAAGGATATCCAGAGTAGCTTTGATTCAAGACCATGTGCTTCTGTCCTGGAGTGTTTAATGTAGAATATAGGGGCTAAGAAGTTTTGATATATCCTTAAGCATCAGAAATGAAGATTCGGTTTAGCTGAGTTGAAGCTCACAAGTGTATACAATGTACACAGTAATAACTGGATTGGAGCCTTAATTCAAATACACATGATTTCCTGAATTTTTTTTAGTGATGATACTGAGCATCGTTCTATTAACAAGTATATACAGTAAGCAAGCAAATGTATATATTAGATTACGGAATCATCAAGAGTAGTAGAATAAGAGGAAAAAAAAATGCAAAGTAGCACCAGTTTGGGCTAGCCCCATTTACCTTCTTCACGAGGGAAGGAAAATCTTATTCTTCGTCAGCAAATTCAACCTCTATCTGTTTAATCCTATCCAGAATCAATTTCTGTTTGTCGGATATAGTCTTTATCTCTTTGAAGACATTATCAAAGTTTGCTGCAACAAAATTGTATAGATCATCAACCCTGTCCTTAGTGTTTGGGATTCCATAAGTTGATAGTTTTCTAGATGTTGATGGTTTGCTTGCTGCTGCTGCCCGTTTTTCAAACATTCGAGTGAAGGTTAGTTTTCTCATGGGACCTTTATTTTTAATATAAACATCCCCTGCTAAGCTTGAGATTTAATGTTTACTAGCCATTGAGCATACAAATCCTCCGAAAGGGGGAACTGTCCTTGTACTTGGTTTTTCCACGAGATGCATCATTCTACTGAGCATGTAAGAACCTATATCCATCATTTTTTTTTCTTCCCTATATAATAAAGAAATTTTACTCTCTCGGAATGGATGGAAAACTCATGTCCAGTAGGGTTGAGTGTTTGAGATACGTAGGCATGCAATAATTTATACAAAGTTTTTAATTAATCTTTGTATACATTTTGAGGGGTCTTGGCACCAACTGATACACCTGTAATCTCATGAATTGCATCCCTCATGGAAACATTATCAATATCTTTCATATCAAACTCAGGAACTGGATCAAATCCATAAAATTTGTTGATGACAACATCATTTACCCTAATCAGTTTCCCTCTCAGAAATACCAGTTATTGATCCTTTTTTTTTAAATTTCAGCCCGAAGATTTGAGTAAAATTCTTTTACTATTGTTTGAGAGATTTTTTCAAGACAGGATTTGTTCAGTTTCTAGAATTTCAATATATCCAGGAAAGCTTCGTCTTTGACATCATCCATCTTAATTGATCTTTCAGGCATAACGGCCTTTTTTTGAAATATTTATTGTAAGTCTTCTTAGATTTAGAGTCTGTAAATTTTTTTTACCTCCTCTCCATCCTGGAACTTATTTGATGATTGCTCTTCCTCTTCATCTTCCTCTTCTGATGAGGATTCAAAATACTTAGAGTACGCTGATGACTCTGCATCCGTTGCTACCTTAGCCTTCGCTTGAGTACGCCTTCGATCTTCATAAGTTGAGTCTTCCGACGACTCTGTATCGAAGATAGATTTTTTGGTCTTTGTCGAGCAATGAGTTTTTTAGCCTTTTTTGCAGGTAGCTTGGCTGCCGCCGCCGCATTCGTCGTCGCTGCCGTCGCCGCTGCTTCCGCCTCTACCCTAGCGACCATAATCTTGGCTTTCGCCGCCCTTGCAAGTTCTGCCCTTCGGGCCTGTATCGCATCCCTTTATGGATTATTTTCCTTCGGAGACGGTCGTTGTTTCTTCGGCGACATTTTGATAATTTGAAGCAGTCGTTTGGGGGAGGATTTGGAGAGGGTTTGGGAGAAGAAGAAGTTTGAGAGAAGAAGAGGAAAAATTCGATCGTCTTATATGACCTTGGAAAGTGGAAACCTTTGAGTAGTTTTGAGTCTTAAATTTTATAAGAGCACCAACCTTTGGGATTCTGAGATCCTAATTTTAAAAACTACTTTCCAAAATTAAATTTATTACTATTATTACTAGTATATATCCACGTGAAATCACTACATAAACTTTAAGTATGCGAAGTTTTAAACGTGTTCCATATAAATTATTAAAAAATTTGGCACAAAAAACGTGGTGGAAACATGTTTAATTAAGGAAATTTGACAACATATTTAGGAATGTGAAGTTTCTAATCTCAATATTTCCATTTTTCGAATATTTGGTTGAATTTTTGAATGTATTTTCTTTGCATTGAGCAGATCTATACTCGTATTTTTGCCATCCCGAATTTTTCTCGTTTGACGACTTGCTAACAAAACTATGTACTTGAAAAGAATAAAAATAAAATCCTCAAATTGTCCTCTAGTTTACTTTGTATATACTTGAATGAGTCGATTGCTTTTTCATTTACAATTTTTTTTCCAGTCAAATAAGTTATGAAATTTGTGTTTGGGCCTCCATATTATACATAATTAGTGTTTGGGTCTCAAAAGTGTAACAAAAAATAATTAGTAACACTTTTTTTGACACTTTTGAAATATTAGTGACACTTTTCAGACCCAAATACTAATTATGTATAATATGGAGACCCAAACACAAATTCTGAAACTTATTTGAGACCCAAAGTCTAAATATTCCTATTATTTTTATATGGGTTGTTGTAATTAAAATTTTAAATTAAAAATACATAAAATAATTAGTCACAGATATGTGAATTTGACAGCAATAACTTGACGCTGGAAGCATAATCAATTCTATGATGTAACAAGTCATTGAAGGGATCTTGTTAATTGAAAAATAGATAAAATAGTTAGTCGCTTGCAGTCGAAACCAAATTGAGTTAACAAAATATTAGATTGCATTAAATTCCAGCTTCTTCGTCGGAACATTCTCCGACGAAGGATACAAGAGGAGGAAAAAACTGTAAAAAACTAAAAAAAAGAAAAAGAAGAGGTCCACGTAGACCCCTCACTAGCCTTGCGGAGGACCTCTGCAAAGTCCTGCAGGGTGCGCACACCCGCCCTATGGCACAGGCGGCGTAACCCTTCCTTTTTCTCCATAGAATCCCTTTCCTCCGGAGTGATCGGCAACAGGTCAAAGTTGGGTGTCGGATCAAGAGGTCGAGCAATGACCTCCAGTGACAACCTGTAGGAGGTCAGGAAGTCTGCAGCCTCTGCCAGCCAGTCATGGGCCGGAGGCGGCACAGAGGGTGCTCCATGCGGAGAGGCTAGACGACGACGGAAAGAAGACTCTGGCTATGGTTTCCAACCAGAAGATTTTTTTGGAGCCATGTTACCTACCCAAATGAATGGGGACCCCTATGTATATATATACACGTTCCTAACCGACTCTTCTTATTCCTTATTGGAAGTTAGGGATATTCAATGACCTCTAGTGACTCTTCTTATTCTCTGACAACGACCTATTTGCCATGTAATATAGGGTCAAGCAACACGTTTGACCATTATTTATCATACAAACAATTGGCAAACATGGGGATTATCATTTTTTGGGTGTCATTTTTAATCAAATGTAAGTCCCAACTTAGTTGGTTGTGCTGTTTGACTTTTACATGGAAGGCCTAGGTTTGAGTCTGGTGTGTGGGTTCTGTAGAATTTTTCTATTGTTATCATTTTTGGGGTGCTATTATATGCTTTTAACTTAGTATGGAACAATTTGGGATGAGTAATGGCCATTCTCCGTGCTTCTAACACAGAGAATGGCCATTCTCCGTGCTTTTAACACGGATAATGTCTGTTCTCCGTGCTTATAACATCGAGAATGGACATTCTCCGTGGTTTTAACACCGAGAATGGCTATTCTCCATGCTTTTAACAAAGTATGGTACATTTAGGACGAAAAATGTTCAAGTATATACAAAATATTAACCCTAATTTATTATTTAGAGTTCGATCTATGTAAAGATTTAATGTAATGCAAATCAAATTAACAACCTAATATTATAAAAATTAAGAATTATAATTATAATCAAATTTAATTTTTTCCAATACACAAAGAAATCTGAGTATGATTAATCTAAACTAATTTTAAGTCCTTTTCTTTTACAGCCTATAATAATACAAGAACCTTGTTAAAAATGTGGAAACACATTTTTCGATTATAGCCAACACATTTAGCTCGCATCATAAATATTTATGACGCTGTTAAAAAATATTAGATTCAATCATAATCCCATATAAATTGGTTTTGAAGGCTGGTGAAGATGAATAGTTTGACTATTTGGCTGTATAACTAGATTTGTTGTGAAAAAGAAACCAATTTTTTTTGTATCTCCCCCTGGCCACTCTTTTTGTATAAATGTCTATCGATCACCATTAATTATGGTGAATGGCACTGATACCGTAAATATGAGTGGAATTTGCACTGCCAAAATTCATCTTGAAGAAGGTAAAATATCATCACTGTGTGAAAAAATATCGAAATTTCTTGGATATGCTTACACTGAGATGTTGTATTAATGTTAAGATACTGATATCATATAAATATGAAAAATACAAAGAAATGCATGCATGCATGCTAATGTCAGAAGAACCATTCACCCCAGGACTGATTGATGAGATCTAAATCTCTATACATCTCGTATCCACGTTCCCCTGGGATTACATCATCAAAGGGTCGTTTAAACGTCTGTATTAAATCATAAATTTTCCTGAGGTCGTCATTGAAGTGCACGTTGAAGCACCCACGTATGTCGAGCATGCGAAGACCCTTGCAGTTGCATATGATAGATCGCAGCGTGTCTCCATTGAACATGCCTGAGCCCATCTCTAGGTGCTCGAGACGCGACATCGAATCGGTCACGGCCTTTCCCTCCGTCTCGTTCAACGTTTCAGCACGAATCTGTTCCTGACCATAAAATATGGAGGGGGCATGTTCCTCCTCAGCTTGACCAGACGGTGGCAATACTTGCCGGCAAAAAATATTTCGGTCGATGTGATATAGAGGCAGTAGCTAATGTCGAGTTCTTCCAGCACCGGAAGAAACTCCAAGTGTCTCACGAAAGTTTCATCACTCACGTCGTACTTTGGAATGCGCATCACCCTTAGAATTTCCTACTGTATTATAAAAAGGGAAAAACATCAATATAAATTAACAAAGAATACGTAAAATTTTGTAATATAAAAAATAAAGTATTAGAATAAGATAAAATAAAATTTTGCACAGGCCTTAAACATGCAAAAGAGAAGGCGGCTTCGTCGAGCTTGTACGCGGAGAAGGACAGTAGAATTCTCCCACTGCGAGCCACGAGCTTCTTTACGGTCAAACTAATCTTAGCGGTTCGCTTGGCCCTTCGGCACCACTGTTCCACGTCTATGTTGGACCAATAGTCTAAGGGACCGTTGAGCGCCTTCTACCATGAACGACAAACTGGGTCCACATTGCACATGACCTCGTCCGTCGACATTTTCGACAGTACCAGTATCATTGAAAGAATCTTCGTAGGGATGACGACTCATCCGCTGCAGTTGATCTTGCTCTTGCTCCTCTCCATTGTGACTCTTCTTCTTCTCTCCTTTGTTTCTCTCTAGTCGGATGGGTTCTTTTCTTTGGAAAAGGCTATTTAACCCGCTCGTTTCGGGGGTGTAACCCGCTCGTGGAGGGGTGTGATCGAACAAGGAAAAGACTATTTGGAAATAACAGTAATGTCACTGTATTAATATTAGTTTCAATTATATTGTAAATTTTAAATTAACAGAAATGCCACTGTAGATTTAATATTAATGCTAGTTCCAATAATATTGTAGATTTTAAATAAAAAGAATAGAATTTTAACTTTAACTACTTTTAAGTTGTGAATTTAAATCTAAGTTAAAATGTTAAATAAAAAACTAATTTAAATTTTAGTATTAATATTATTTTCAATAATATTGTAAATTTTAAATTAACAGAAATGCTACTATATTAGAAACCTAGCTTGTCATGCCCCGCTCTCGTAGGAGCGATCGTCCTCACTAAGGCGTGATGCCGTGTGAGCCTGATTGCGCTCACGCAAGGCAAGTCCATAACGGCCGATTACAGGCTAAGTGACGGGTCGTCGCACAGAAGTCCCAAGCAGAAATATTGAATAACAGCAGAAAAAATTAAATGTAAAACACAAGTCATTCAAAATGCTCTTTATTGATATTGAAACAAAGATTACAATTGTGGCACGAGGCCAAGATTACAATCACTCAAGCTCACTCTTCTCACATTACAAGTCACTCTTCTCTCTTTCATCTATCAATACAATTTGAGTAGACCAGCGAAAGCTTCGGATAGGCGATGTCCATACATTATGTTCCGTATAAGTCCATTCTTTTATGCGCCCGCGTGCCTCGAAATGCCAAGGAACTCCACTCCTTGACGCATCCAAGCGAGCTCCGCCCCGAGCAAGCTGGTACCAATCACCTGCACATGAAACTGGTGGGTGTCAGTACTCAACTGTACTGGTGGAGTGAGCTCCTCACCCACCCATACAAAACAACACGTTACTTTACTTTTGTGTAACATAGTCCCCTTATGATTGTCTTTCTAGTCTTTTCTTAGGATCAATTTTAATTAAGACGTAGACATCTTGATCTATTTGTGTCTCTAGACCGTTCTTCGGGCTAACGCACCGACAACTTCCTTATCCTTGCCTCTAGACCATTCTCGTGCTTGCAACGTCAACTTATCAACTCGTACTTGCCCTATGGCCCATACTCTGGGATGTAACGACATGATTCATGTCAACGACTTGGTTCTTACTTGAACATTGAGGCCGTGCCTCGTAACTTAGCATGACTTAACCAAACTTGCCTTACGGTCCTTCTTGACTTAACTCGAGATGACTCAATCCCGATTTACACAACTCTATGCCATCGACTTAATACTCGATGCTACATTCGTGCCGAGGCACGTGTCCTTGCTATAGCTAAATCTTAGGTTTCTTAAGACTCATGTGATGCACCCGTGCATACTATATTTACTTCATGCGTGCCGTGCTTACACTTTCCTTGATTTGATCGAGACCGTGCATGCGGATTGTCGCTTAGCACACCAACTTGACTTATATGAAAGGTTACTTGCAATTTAAGCCATCTTGGACATGTAGGTGGTGCAAGATGAGGCCCTTGCAGCTAAAGGTAGCTAGCCCTGCTCATGTCCTTAAATTATCACCGGCGACGTGTTCTTGACTGCCTACCTTGCTCCCCTCCTAGGCCGATACGGTCCTGTGGCCCCAGGTTTATGAATTGAGGGTACGAAACCTTGTCGACAAGTTATCCATAACCACGCACCTACAAGAACTCCTAGACTCAACGTAAATGCATGGCCTAGCCGTCACAACTTAGCTTCCTTAGCTTTACTTCTTGTACTTATCATACTTCTTTTGCAGAGCCCAAACTAGGGTAGCCTCGGCGACTGATCTACAGTCCCGTCAGGTCCCTCCTCGGTGACTGACCTACAGTCCCGACATGTTTACAGTATTTCCGTACTCTTATTGACTTAACTAAATTATGCTCATGCAAGGCAGTATTTCCATACTCTTATTGACTACGACTGATCTACAGTCCCGATATGTTTACAGTGTTTCCATCGCCTAAGTCATACTTTATATGACGAGCCTTGAGATCGTGGGACTAAGTGACTTGACAACCGCAGACAACAGGGGACAGTGCTTGCTATGACTTTGATAGCCCAACAAAACTCTTGTTTAATGTGTTTGTGCAATGACTTGATAAGTAAGGGCTGCGTCAAGCCCTGCATCGAGGGAACGTGCTGTGCACACGTTCGACTTGAACAATCAAGTTCTTTGGGTGCCTAGACTTAAGCCACAAGCCGTGCAATACGACTTAAACTACGGGACAAGCGAATGTTAATATTAATACTAGTTCCAATAATATTGTATATTTTAAATAAAAAAGAATAAAATTTTAACTTTAACTATTTTTAAGTTGTGAATTTAAATCTAAGTTTAAATGTTAAATCAAAAACTAATTTAAATTTTAGTATTAATATTAGTTTCAATAATATTGTAAATTTTAAATTAACAAAAATGCCACTGTATTAGAAATCTAGCTGATGTCACGTTGCTCGGGCTCGGTTAGTGTTCGTCTAAACTCGTACGTGAGAACTAGTTATTAGTAATAAAAATCAAAAATTGAATTTTAACTTTACCTATTTTTAAGTTGCGAATTTAAAACTAGTTATTAGTGAAAGGAGCTTTTGAAATAAAAATTAGTCGAGCTCGATCCTTTCTCTTTATCCCATCCTCTCTCTCTCTCTCTCTCGGGTTCTCTCTCACAGATTGTGTTCACTAATACCATATCATTAGACATAATTACATAATAGTAAACGTAGCATTAAATGCTGCTGCATGCTTTATCCTACACAATTCAATAATAGATGTACACAGAAGACGAGAAGGTTGTGTTGTTGGAAGTTGTTTCTTTAAAATTATGCTTGCTTTTAGGATTATTCAAGCATTTTCATGAGCCAATAGAAGAGGGCCACATGGCGGAGGTACAAGGAGGAGGGAGTTTTTGGAGTTACATAAAGCATTTTCATGCATGCTTTTAGGATAACTCATACCGGTTTCTTTTTGTATTGTTTCTTGTCTTTCGTTTTTTCTGTTGGTTTCTAACACACTCTATTTTCTTCAATGGCGACGTCACATGGAGAAACTGATCGTCGTGTGGAAGAATTAGTTGATGAAGAAAGCTTCGCTTCAAGAGCTGTGTCAGATGATTTGGATGATGAGCAAAGTTTGGAAGCTGTTAATTTAGGAGACAATAAAGAACAAGAGGAAGAAAACAACGGAGGAATGCATCATAACGATGACGATGACATCAACGCAAACAACGAAATGTTATTTCGCATCACCCTTTCTAATGGTTTTAAGAAATGCATTATATTTTTACATTGATTTCTTATACTTATTTTGTTTAATTTTGTTCTTAGGGACAATGGTGAATCTCCATTGGATTTTGATGCAGCAACGATGAAAAAAATATTACAGTATGCCAACATTAACAAAGATCCAAGGGATCTTTTAGCTGAAGATATTGTTGGCTTATAGTTCAACTCTATTGAAGAAGCAGAGACATTCTATCGGATATATTCAAAAGTAGTTGGATTCAGTATTAGAAAGAACGAAGTAAAGAAAAACAAATCTGGGATGGTGATGGTCCGTAGTTGGTGTTGTTCGAATGCAGGATTCAGACAAAAGAAATACAATGAAGCTCCTAACAGGGTTCGCGAGCCAAGAAGTGAAAGCAAGAGTGGTAGTAAAGCAATTTTTCGTATTGGGTACACCAATTCTACAAATTTGTGGGTTGTCAAAATTTTTTAAGTACATCACAACCATAACCTGGCGAATGATTTTGAAACAATTTTTTTAAGATCTCATCGTAAGATATCACCCGCAGAATTGGAACAAGCTAAGCTTATGAAGCAATCAGGGATGGGGACTAGAGATATATGAAATTTACTTGTCCACCAAAAAGGTGGCTGGGATAAGGTTGGATGGACCAAAAAAGATTTATACAACGCTTTAGCTAACACTACTAAAATAAGGCAAATTAGCGACGTCATTATACGTCGCTAATAATGGAACATACGTCGCTAATCGTAATTAGCGACGATTTTAGCGACGAAAAATGAAGGTCGCTTTTAAGCTAGTCGCAGATGGCACATTCGTCGCCCTACGTCGCTGTTTGCGACGTGACCGCCGTGTCGCTGGGTCGTCGCCAATTTAGCGACGGCGAGCGACGAAAATATAACGTCGTAAAATTAGCGACGTAGTGCGACTACTTAGCGACGTTTAGTTCTATTTACGTGATGGCGTGGCATGCCTGCCACGTCAGTAACGTGGCGACGTACAACGACATAACCTCGCTAATTAGCGACGTTCCGTATCCGTCGCTAGACGTCGCTATCCGTCGCATAATACTGAAAAAAATTAAAAAATATAATGTGTATTTTTGTTATGCTATGTGTCTGTGTTTACAGTGTGTGTGAAGTACAGTGTTCGAACCATCGACAGTTTCGTTTACTGTTCTATATTTTATCTTGGATAGAAAAAGCAACAGTTCAGGGTGCACTTCTCAGAACTTCCTCTTCACGTCCTTCACCTTCTCGGGATCCTGTACGACGTCCCGAAAGAGTGAAGGATGTGATAATGAAGCTCTCAGAAGTACACCCTGAACAGTTGCTCTTTCTGTCCAAGATAAAATATACAACACATTATATTTTTTTAAAATTTTGGCAGCACCTCTTTTGTATATCAGATCATCGCTTATAACCCAGCGTAGGTATATTTATCATCCCTGTCACAGATATCATCATAATTAACAGTCTCCCATCATAACAGTCTACAACTAATAGATGAATAACAGTCTCCCATCATAACAGTCTACAACTAAATATCATACATGTACTCAATAAAAATACCAACAAATTAAATATCACAAACATACATGTCCAACAGAGTCAAATAATAATAAAAATTAGTGTACATAACGGTCAATGGGGCCATAGGGCCAATACATACAAAGATGATAAAAAAATCTACTGGATCACTGAGGACCCCTGCCGCGCATCTGGGATAGCATGTACTCATACTGCTCCTGGGTGAGCTGCACCGTAGGGACAGTAGGAGGCAGTACAATGTCTGGAGTCGGCGCCGTCGATGGACCGGAAGGACGTATCTGCTCCAGCTCTCGCAGTCGCTCACCATGTGCAGCAAGGGTACTCACCATCCTCTGAGTACTCTCCTCAATCGAAGTCGATACCTGAGTGAGTGAGGCAGACATGGTCCTCTGCGATCCCTCCAGCTCGACCTGTCTACGCTCTGTGTGCTGCGTAGACTCGGTGAGCGTGTGCAAGCTGGCAGCTGTAGCCTGATGCAGACTCATCAGCTCCTGTATACTGCGCTCGACCATATCAAATCGTCCGGTGATCATCGGAGGGTCGGATCGTCGCTCTGTGGTAAGGTGATCAGAAATCTGCTGCTGTAACTCGCGACGCAGCTCGTCGATCTGACGACAAATATCCTGAGCTCGTGACGACGTCTGCGAAGCCGGAGAGTGCGCACTGACAGAGGGGGCCCGGGATGACTCCGAAGCCAAATACGTGCCGTAGGATTCCGTACCGTAGTATGTACCCTTCTGAAGACCGCCAACGACGGTCATCCAGAGGTCGTCCGGCGATGGAGCTGTAAGCGGCTGTGAGGAAGTACCAGCCCCTCCCACTGCTGGCGCACTAGCAGCAGCAGCCGCCTCCTCTTGTAGTCGAGCAAACTCGGCCGAGAATAATGTTTGCTAACGTGTAAGTGTTTGCTAAAGTCTATATTGATATATATTTTCCTGTTTTCCAAATTATAGTAAATTAATATAAAGAATAGAACGTACATATGCCTACGTCGCCCTCTCGTCAATGAACTCTCCAGCCCTCCGATGGGTGACCAGGAAGACGGTCACCATGTTCGGGTCCTCATCCTTTTTTACCTGTTAAAATATATTATCTATTATTAGTATTAAACATTCTATCGAACTATATATAAAATGATATCCGTCATAGGAAATGTACCAGACGACGAAAATGCTCCATCATCGGAATGGAGCCACCACACCACTTACTGGCGCTCGACCGCGCCACCTTGGCCTTGTCAGACTGCTCCTGGTACCTGGCCTCGGCGAATCTAGCCTTCATCGCCGTCCACTGCTCTGGCGTGATCCAACCATGGATCGGCTTTCCGGAGCGATCACGAGACTTCTAGTCGTGGATCGCATCACGGATGAGCTTGCCTGCGACGGCAGAAAATTGGGTCTCGATCTTCGCCGTCCGGTGTGGTGGATAGAAATAGGTCCTCTACAAGAAGTAAAATAGAAAAGTTATATAATATACACAAATGATTATTAAAATTTAAAAATAAACAAATTTTTTACCTTGAAGTGGGCCAACCAAAAGGCCTTCCTATCTGCGGGAGCATCTGAGTAGTTAATCCAATGCCCACCATAGTTCTGCCTCAGAAATAACCCCAGCTGTCTCTGTACTGCATGAGGCCGATATCTATACAATAGTAATTTTTATGAATATATATGTACATATAATCATTTGAGAAATATATATTAACTAATTAACTTACTTCGTAGGCCCGTTCGTCCAAATCTCCATACGCGTCTCGTTCGGGGGAGCGCATGGAGGGTCGCTCTCACCTTCTGCCTGGGCATGATCAGTCTGATCGTCGTCCTCCATATGCTCGGCGTCGGCTCCCTCTATGGAGCCGTCGGCAGGAGGAATGCTGGACGCGAAATCAGGAATGCTGGACGCGGGATCGGGAATGCTGGATATGGGATTAGGAACGCTGGACGACGAGGGAGGAGTCGCCAACCTGCTGGAACTGCCCTGTCTCGGTAATGGACCGGGAACAGAACGGTACAATGGCGTACTCGGAGATGAGGATGAGGGTACGGAATCTCCATCCCCAGCCCGAGGCAGACGGGACTGCCTAATATAAAATCTTTCGCGTCGTCCAGATGGTCTAGTCATACATGACAATAAACAAAAATACATATTTATATGATAAACATCACAGATTTTTGAAAAATATCATAATCACAGATAAAAGTGTCACTAAGGTGTCACTAAAGTGTCACAGATTTATATGATAAAAGTGTCACTAAAGTGTCAAATATGATGATAAAATAAACGTACAGATTTAATCCTCTTCTAAAAATCCATCTAGTTCATTTAGCTCATCATCATCATCTTCTTCTTCCTCCTCTACATCTTTACTTTCATCTGCATCTTTCTCTTCAGATAATTCTACTTCTTCTACACAATTAGATGTGTAATGAGGAACTTCCGTCATGTCCACTTCTATAATATTTGTTACAAGAGGTAGTTCATCCTCTTGATAAGCTATATCGTCAACCTCAAAGGTATTTCTAGCTTTGGTCTTGCATACTGACCACCAGTCCGACCTTGTTGTTCCCTATTTAGGATAACTTGTGAAGTATACGAGCTGAGCCTGACTTGATAGGACAAATGGTTCATAGGCTTGATATCGACGCCGATAGTTTATATCCACAAGACCATCTTGTCTACTTTCCAACCTTGACCTTCAATCGGATCGAACCAATCACACCTGAATAACACAATCTTAGCAGGCTCTATTCCATAACTATATGTCAGCTCCACGATCTCCCGTAGCACGCCATAGAAATCGTTGTCCGTATCAACATCTTTTTAGTTCAAAGATCTGATACACAAATAGCTGTTTTTGGTGGAGTCGAGATCCACAAAGTTGTCTCTGATCGGGCAAGTTGTTGACTTAAACCTAAACCTATTAACACAGTAGCTTGGCCATATTTTTCAGCATAAATTGGTCCCTTGGCTAGCGTTCTAATAGACTCATTCTCAAGTCTTGCGTATGGACGACCGACCTAAATACCACGAAAAAAGAAATTAAGCTCATTCTCAATCAAGTGCATATACAGAAAGGTAATTACAGAGTTCTCAAGTCTTACATATGCACTCAACTATGATGGAAAATAACGTCTCATTTCTTGTTCTAGTTCTTCTTCTGTTATGTGTGGCCTACCTGACCTCACACCATCATTAAATATGCTGAAAATAACATCGTTCAATTAATGTAATAGTATAATAATCAACACTATTAAAATAATATAGACATATTAATTACTTACCCCTCCAGTTTTTTTACTTTCTCTTCGTCGCAGTTAAGTAATACATACACCTGAGCAGCCCTTAGCTCATCATCGTTCAGATATCTCTTCTTCATTTTACCCGATGGCTTTCCTGGAGCATTGAATACCTTCAGTATTGTATCATTACATTCATGATCTCCATCGTCGTTTCTGGAAGCTCTCGTTCTATTAGTTGCAACATGAGGCTTAAAATACATCGAACAAAAGTTTGTAATCTCCTCGAGAACATAGGCTTCACAAATAGAACCCTCGACCCATGCCTTATTTTCAGCTTTCTTTTTAGGTGATTTAAATGTCGCTCGAACGGGTACATCCATCGATATTCGACGGGTCCACCAACACGTGCCTCATAGGATAGATGAATCGTAAATGCTCCATAGAGTCGAAGAATCCAGGAGGAAACACCCTCTCTAGCTTGCACAGTGTTACCGTAATGTCATTCTCTTGCTTTTCTAGACGATCAACGAGCAATTTCTTAGAACAAAGATCCCTGAAGAATATGCTAAGCTCCGTCAATAGATCCCAAACTGCCTGTGGTAAGAATTCCTGAAATGCAATCGAAATTAACCTCTCCATGAATACGTGATAGTCGTGGCTCTTCATACCCGTCAATTTATTTTCCTTCGGATCGACACATCTTCTCAGATTTGACACATATCCGTCTGAAAATTTTAGGCCCTTGATCCACCGATAAAGTCTCACTTTATCCTCCTTGTCCAGCGAGAAAATTGACTTCGGCAGGAACTGTTTTCCATTCTGCTCTATCAAATGCAACGCAGGACGTTTGCATATTTCTTCTAAGTCCAACCTGGCCTTGGGATTGTCTTTCGTTTTTCCTTTACGTCCATCACAGTATTAATTATGTTATCAAACACATTCTTCTCAATATGCATGACATCAAGATTATGTCCGATCAGATTGGTACTCCAGTATGGCAGATCCCAGAATATGCTCCTCTTTATCCAGTTATGATCTCTACCAAATCCATCGCACTTGTACC
Organism: Iris pallida; assembly: GCA_029216955.1. Taxonomy (NCBI): domain Eukaryota; kingdom Viridiplantae; phylum Streptophyta; class Magnoliopsida; order Asparagales; family Iridaceae; genus Iris; species Iris pallida. The sequence goes on from JANAVB010005799.1 coordinate 3,361,548, forward strand.
CAGTTGTAGGATCTTCGATAGCATTTGAAAAATCTCTAACCTCCTCCCATATCGTGGCTCCGCACCACCTTGGCAGTGGATCACCCTTCTCTACAACGCCGGCACGGAATGCATTCCTGTTCCTTTTGAACGGATGATCTTTTGGCAGAAATTGCCGATGACAATCAAAGAAGCACGGTTTTCCTCCGTGTTTCAAGCGGAAAGCCTTAATATGGTACATGCAATACGGACATGAGAGACGGCCATGAGTGCTCCATCCAGATAACATTCTATAGGCCAAAAAGTCGTTGATGGTCCACATAAGGGTTGCCTTCATCTGAAAATTCTGCTTCCTGGAAACATCGTACGTGTTAGTGCCTACTTTCCATAACTAATTCAACTCATCTATCAAAGGCTGTAAGTACACATCAATGTTCCTCTTGGGATTATTCGGACCAGGAATTATAACGGTTAGAAACATGTACTGAGTCTTCATGCACATCCAAGGCGGTAGGTTATATGGATTGATAATCACAGGCCAGCACGAATACTAGGATCCCGAAAGACCAAAAGGAGTAAAACCGTCAGAAGATAGCCCCAACCTGACTTTACGCAGATCTGAAGCAAAATCAGGATACACTCGATCAAAGTGCTTCCATGCTTCTCCATCGGATGGGTGATCCAACACTCCTTCAATCTGTTCTCGCATGTGCCAACTCATATTTTTGGCCGTCTCTTTCACCATAAATAATCTTTGCAACCACGGCGTTAAAGGCAAGTAGTGCATTGAATCGGTCGGTCTTCTTGCACTGGTAGACCTTCATGTACTAGTTGTCTTATAGCGATCAGTACCACAAAATTTGCACACATCTGCGTCCTTGTCGTCTTTGTAGTGCAGCATGCACCCATTGCAACAAGAATCGATTTTCTCGTATCCCATCCAGAAAGATCTCACCATCCTCTTAGATCGATAGAAGTCTTTAGGTAACTTAGCGCCCGCCGACAAGATCTCTATAATCAACTCCAACACTCGGTTGTAGCATTCTTACGACATGTTAAAATATGACTTAATGCTCAACAGTCTTGTAACCACCTCCAACGGTGAATGATCCTCACAACCAGGATACAATAGAGTCCTTGCATTCTCCAGCAAATCCATGAACTTTGCAGCATTGACATTCGGTGCCTCCTCAGCTGCATCATGAACGAAACTAGGCCCCGCAGCGTCGAAAACCATGTTCATGCACCCGTCGTCGTATGCATGATTATCTGAAACAAAATCTATTCTCGCATGCATATACGGCTCAACATAAGGCTCCGGTTCTGATGCTAAAGACACAAGTTCTCCGTGTGTGGTCCACTGATAGTAATTAGGTGTGAAACCCCTCGAGTACAAATGATATGTCACTTCCACTTCCGGATAATATTTCACGTTATGATATTTTACACACGGACACTTAATTTTGGTGCCGTCCATGTACTGAGGGAACGCCTTAGCAAACTGCAGGAACTGCTCTACTCCCGCTATGTATTCATCCCGTACACCACACATATCATCAGGACGACGATTGTACATCCATAAACGATTCCGCAAGTAGTAATTCATATCCATTTTGAAATAATTCTGTAAAGATGGGTACACATGTTCAGCGCAGTAACTAGCCAAACTGGCTGAAGTTGAGTTGACTAAGTCAATATCTTGGACAAACTAGTCAAACTGGGTGAAGTTGACTAAGTCTAGGCAATTATCCTTCACTAGACATAGACATGGAAGAAACACCGATATTTGCAGTGTCCGAACTTTCTACTGTATATTACAGTAGAGAGACATGGTAACCGTGTGTAGGGGTGCAACTCGGACGGGGCATGGCTCTGCCTACCTGAGCTCACTGCCTACATGGTAGTGTACATGACCTATTAGCCTATGCTCCAAGCCAATTCCTCTACTCGACTTGATATCATATCCTCTTCATATCAGATATTTGATACCAAGATAGGAAAGGTTGACAGATACTTGATTCTAAAATTCCCCCTTTACCTATCAACTGATACCTACTGATATCAGTTTCCATTGGTCGAATACCCATGTACTTCCACACCATTTTACTCGTCAAGTTAACCATTTCTAACCCTATGCACAGTCAGTCACCTGTTTTTGAAACCTATACATAGTTAAAGACCCATTTCTAACCCTATGCACAGTCAGTCAGTCACCTGTTTTAGAAACCTATGCACAGTCAGTCACCAGTCAGTCACCTGTTTTAGAAACATATACATAGTTAGAAACCTATACATAGTTAGAAACCTATACATAGTTAAAAACCCTATGCAAACAAAAAGACTATGGTCCGCATCAATCTCCTCTCTTTTTGGGTTAGGATCTTAAGTAGCCTAGTCATGCTGCATATTATTTGGTCACGATTGGTTCGCAAAATCAAAGTAAAAGTCATTCATTTTTTGGAATTTGAATATCAAACGAGACTTTTATGGAAATAGCAATCATAACAAAATATTTATGCTTTGTTTTGAGATTGATGTAACATTTTTTTCTTTCTTTTTAAACTCTCTCCCGGCCTCGTTTGGTTCGCGTAATGGAAAAGGAAGAAAATCAATTCCTCGACATTTTATTTCTTTTAAAAAATTATAATTTTTATTAATTTTTTTGATATTTAAAAATGTCAATGAATTTGAAAAGAAAAGTGTGCTTCAATTTGGAAAAGTGATTCCTTACTTGAATGGTTGTAATTACTTTCCTCCCTAATTTTTTTCCATTGAAAATTATTTTTCTTTACTCCTCAATTCTTTTGATACCCAAACATAGAAAAGTAATTATTTTTCTTTCCCAATCCGATAATTAGACAAACCAAACGAGAAAAGTAAACCTAACTCAATATTGTTGTTGATTTTTCCTACAAGTCTACACTCAACATGCTGTCAAACATCGCCGGTGGACGTGTGTGTGTGTCTGTGTGTGTGTCCGTGTGTGTGTGTGTGCGTGTCTTTGTGTGTGTGTGTCCGTGGGAGGAGGAGGAGGAGGAGGAGGGAGAGGAGTTAGGTTAGGGTTTATACCTGAGGAAGAGGAGGAGTAGCTCGGATTGGGGGAGGAGGAGCTCGATGAGGAGGAGCTCGAGGAGAAGGAGCTCGACGGGAGGGGGTAGGGGTCGTCGGAGGTAGAGGGAGTCGCCGGGGGGGGGAGAGGGAGTCGTCGGAGGTAGAGGGAGTCGCCGGAGGGGGGGAGAGGGAGTCGTCGGAGAGGGGGGAGGGGAATTTGAGATCGAAATTTCTAATTTTCGAGTGAGGGAGAAAAAGGAAGCAGCGTGCCCTAAGTAGAAAAGTTAGCGACGTCAAGAGTAGACGTCGCTAAACGTCACAAATATTTTAATATATGGCAAAATATTTTAATATATGGCGACATATTTTAATAATATGTCGCTGAACGTCGCTATTCAGCGACGTAATATACCTAATGTCGCTGGACGTCGCTATTCAGCGACGTTTTACGATGTCTGTAGATAGGAGTCGCTATATTACATATCTAGCGACGTAATTTCATTCCGTCGCTAAAATGCGTCGCTAATATAGCTTATTTTAGTAGTGTAAAGATAGTAGAGCACTAGATAATATTGATGTGTCAGGACCCGCTCCCGAATAATCGGACACGAGTCGGACACGCCCAGCCTTCGTCGATGGACACGATGAAGTAAGCTGTACAATACTAAGGAAAACTCCAAGTCACAATGTAATGTAAACATCCACAACATCTATAAACGTCCCAGAAAATATCACCAAAATCCACCAAGTCATTTTACAATTTTTATCCGGAGGGAGATCCGGTATAATAAAATATAATGATGAAATAATAAAATACAATCTCCAAAAAAAACAAATGTAAATCCTACAACATCCCTGATGTCCCAATGCTCAAAGGCCTCAAGCTCACCTGCAACGTATCCTGTCAGGAAGAGAGCAAAGTACAACCCCGATAAGAAATACTAAACAAAGTAAAACTGAAATACATGAAAAGGATCTACAATATGAATATGGTACAGGAACCAGAATATGAAACTGTAGTACATGAATAACGATGAAACTATGGTACCAGATACTGAACAATGAACTATACTATCAGTGTAACATGCATTTGAAATAACTATCAGAGTATGCGACCGACTGGGGTAGTACTGGATACAAGAGCATATGAATAATGGTACGGCTTAGAGTCCCATGTGCACGATATGAGAACTAAGCTATTAGATAATGCCTAGCTATTATAGGATTGGTCACATATCTGTAGTATTTTCTCACCCCAATGTACAAGTAAAGAACACTAAACAATGAACGATGAACGATGAACGATGAACAATGAACAATCGTGTGTACAATGTGCAAATATGAGAACATGAAGCAAGACAGAAATACAGAGTAAAGGATTCGAATAGGTGTACTTGTCTTGCTCTGAAAGAACGATGAGTAGAAGAGCATAATTGTCCACCTAGAATTTGGTACAAATTTGTTAGGTTCTACAATTTCTGTAATCAGAATACTAATTAGCTGTCTTTCTCTTGCTATCAAAAGATCTCTCTAGCTAATGAAAATATACTAGCTAACTACCTTTTAGAAAATATATATAGATATATAGCTTGATAAAAAATAATATCTAGTGAAATTACTTTTAGGCTATACTTTACAAGGAAAACATTTATCCATATGTAACCATCCAATAATATAAGTGAAAATACTTTTTAAACCATATTTAGCAAAATATTAATTAATGTCCTAAAAATACATTTCCTAAACAATACAAAGCCAATATACAAAACTGATAATAATAGTACTAAAATTTATCCAATAAAAATACTACCATATAATAGTCACTACAAGAAATTTCATTATTAAATAATTAGTAATATGTACAGAAAACATTTACTAGAAGAATAATCTTAGAAAATAATAATAATTTTAGGAGTATTCTACTAGCAATATATGTACTAGTAACATATTTAAAGTAATCTTAAGTAGAAATATTAATATAGATCTTGCTAATAAATATTTATAAAATCTAACTAAATATATATACACACATTTGGCAAGGCTTTGTTATTATCAAAAATTTGTAATAATAATACTAATGATAATTAGTATCAATATAACAAAACTATACATATGGTAAAATAATGCCAATGCCAATAATGTTATAAAGACAGCCAAGAGTTCATAAATCCAGCCCAAGCCCTTATCCTTTCTTTTAATTCCTATACAGCACAGGCAACCCTCTCAACCCGGCCCATGAGTACCTATCAAAACCCTCACATAAACAAAACAAAACAAAACACACTCTCTCACTTCACCAGCCGCAAATGACACTTACACCCATCTTCTTTCCCAAATGTCACCCACTCCCGAACCCTAGAAATCCCTCATCATCATTCTCTCTGCTCTTTTATTATTATTATTATTTCCATTCCTCTCATAATCCTCACTCAGCCGACACACTAAAGCCAAAGTCCCCATTCTTCTTTACTTTCTCTTTTCTAATTTATAGTCGACAACTCAAGGAACCGTTCCCTCTTCTTCATCTCACAGTAAACTCAAATCCTAAATATTCACTCCTCCTCCTCCCACAGCTAGCCGAAAACCTTAGATCTAGGTCATCTCTTTATATAGCCACCAATTAGGAAACCCTAGGTCCTAAAAAAATAAGAAATGAGGGGGATGAGTCGATCGAGGCGAACACTCACCATGGCTGACTTGGCGAGCGGCGGTGGCGAGCGGCGTCGACAGCTCGTGTTGGGGTGGGGCTGACGCCCTGGAATAGGGCTGCCGGACCCTCGGCTCCGATTGGTGGCTCTTCGACTCGACGATGTCGTGGCGGCGTCAGATCCCGATAGTGGCGGTGGCACAAGCCACGAGGAGGTGGCTCCTCGAGTCTCGAAGGGCGACTCGAAAATCGAAGAGACAGCGTAATAAACGAGAGAGCAGCATGAATCTTGAGGTCTGTTCGGTCTTCGAGTTGGCTCAGATCTCGAAGCGCCACCCGTAGAGGTCGAGCTCGGCTTCGACGGTCTCCCGTGAAGGCAGAATAGAGGCCACGACGGCCGGAGACAGTGGCGTGCGACGATCGGCCATCTCCGGTGGCATGGTGGGTTTCCTCCAGCTCGACAAGGCGCATGGCGTCGGTGGTTATGGTGGTGTGGATGATCTTGTTGATGAGAATATGGTGAACTCCGGTGAGATCCACGACGGAGGACGGTGGCGGTGCTCGGCCGGGAACAGTGGGGGGCAGTGATGTCAGTGTATAGTGTTGGAAACAGTGTGGTGTCAAAAATAAAATAATATTAAAATAACTGGGGAACTCTCCTAATATTTATAGTAAAATATTTCAGCCTTAGTGGCACTCCCTATAATTTGTAATAGATCTAAGGGTACTAGTGAATCCAAATAACTAACTACTAACTGAATTAGTTAAATATCTGCCAATTACAAAATTAGTTAATAACTGATTAATTAATCAATTAATTGGAAATTAAACTAGAGATAGTTAAAACTTGCACTAGGTCCAGCTCATTCTGCCAAAACAGACTTGGCCAACCAATATTGTTACTACTGCTGCTACTAATTATAAACCCGCCCACTAACATTAAATTATCAAGAAATCTACAAGCAAGAAGTCTAGTAGATATTCAGCAAATAGGGACTAAAAAATACAAATCAAGATTAATTAAAAATATAATATTCAAATTTATTTCACTAAAAATATAATTATTTTAATAACAAAATTTTAGTGAATTGCAATCCAAATTAGCAAAATAGAATGTCTTGCTAAAATAGATTCAATACTAAATGATAGTCCCCAAAAATAGAAAATTTAAGAGAGATTCAAAAATTCACGAAAACGGATTTAGGAAGTTACAAATCTACCCCCTAGAAAAATTTCGTCCTCGAAATTTCAAATAGCACGGTAAGCACGATCAAAATACGAAAACTAAAAAAAATGATTAGCTAAACATAGGATCCGAATTAATACCACTAGTAAAGTTACGATTTTCTAAAAATGATCAAAGTAAAAAAAAAAAATCCAAACACAATAAATTTAAAACCTAAAAATCAACATTTATGCATAGCAAAAAAAATGACAGTTATAAAATTGTGGCTTAAATTCAATAAAATCATTTAAACCTAACTATTGCAACCATGACAAGAAATTTAAAACACGACTAGTAAATTATGATCAAAATTATTACAACTATTAAATCATAAGTGCGATAACTAGAAATATATTACGACTGAGAATAAAGTAAAGGATTTTGAAAATTTGAACTTGACTAGCACAATCAAATTCTAGCATGATCAAAAATCATTTAGGGCAAAACCATTCAGAAATCAAATTCATATAGGTATATTCATTATCCCGATCATAATAAATTCAAGGAAAATTAAGAGCATTTTGTATAGAAAACATAGGGTAGCAAAATGATTTCTGAAAATTGGATTCACTGCTACGACATTCAAATAAAGCCAAGAATTAAAACAAATCAAGATAGTTTCTAGTAAGGCCGTCAATGGTGATAAGAGATCAAGCATGGTATATAACATGGATATAGTCTCAATAGTATCCGAAAATCATATATATCTGAAATCACATTGCCTAGAGTTTATGCCCCACCAGTGTAGTATACCTCTGGCTGCAATGAACCTTTGGCTCAATGATTTAAATAATATTAATTTATCGAATATTTCTATCAACTTTATCCATATTATCAAAACAACTAAGGAGATTAAAATATTATGATTTTAGGACATAGCCTCAATAATATTCGAGAACCTATAAATGTCTAAAATTATTTTGACTTAGAGTTCATGTCTCGCCAGTGCGCAGCTGGCTGCAGTGAACCCGCGGTCTCCATAATCCAGATAAATGACTGCAGTGCGCATCTGCCACGTCATAGTAGGTCATCGAATACTCTTTCAACTTTATCCAAAGAATTTTCAAAGAAGTTTTATAAAAATTTAAATAATTCAACATCATGATAGAAAGTGATGTATCCGCTCTTTAGAAAACATTAAGTTTTATAAGAAAACAAACAGTAAGACAAAATGACTACAAAAACAAATCTCCATAGGAAATAAAATCTTGAATTGGAAACAAAGTTTTGAAAATCAATAAGGAAATTTTTTAGGAAAATTTTATGTGCTAAGAGAAAATCTAAAGACAGATCAAATATTAGCAATCAAACAGTTATACTAGCAAAATGTATATAAGAAATAATTCCAGAAGTTTCAAGTGCAAGGAAATGGATAACCTCAGTGTTGTGTGTCTAAACCACCCTACAAAATAGATAATTGATTAGATAGGCCTAACTATAGAATAAAAAGCAATTTTAGTAAAACCATACCCATAACTATTTCCCACGGATCCTATGCTGTGATGAGTTTTCCTTAGCTTCGCTGGTCCCCCAATAACACTTTATTGCCTAAATGACATTAGGATAGACTTGTATGGGCCACCAAAAAAAATATGTCACGACCCGGTCCCGAATAATCGGACACGAGTCGGACACGTCCAGCTTTCGTCGATGGACACGACGAAGTAAGCTGTACAATACTAAGAAAACTTCAAGTCATGATGTAATGTAAACATCCACAACATCTATAAACGTCCCAAAAAATATCACCAAAATCCACCAAGTCATTTTACAATTTTTATCCGGAGACAGATCTGGTAAAATAAAATATAATGATGAAATAATAAAATACAATCTCCAGAAAAAAATGTAAATCCTGCAACATCCCTGATGTCCCAATGCTCAAAGACCTCAAGCTCACCTGCAACGTATCCTGTCAGAAAGAAAGCAAAGTACAATTCCGACAAGAAACACTAAACAAAGTAAAACTAAAATACATGAAAATGATCTACAATATGAACTATGGTACAAGAACCAGAACATGAAACTGTAGTACATTAATAACGATGAAACTATGGTACCAGATCCTGAACAATGAACTATACTATCAGTGTAACATGCATTTGAAATAACTATCAGAGTATGTGACCGACTGGGGTAGTACAGGATACAAGAGCACATGAATAATGGTACGGCTTAGAGTCCCACGTGTACGATGTAAGACCTAAGCTATTAGTCAATGCCTAGCTAATATAGGATTGGTCACATATCTGTAGTATTTTTTACCCTAATGTACAAGTAAAGAAGACTAAACAATGAACGATGAATGATAAACAATGAACAATAAACAATCGTGTGTACAACGTGCCAATATGAGAACATGAAGCAAGACAAAAATACAGAGTAAATGATTCGAGTCGGTGTACTTGCCTTGCTTAGAAAGAACGATGAGTAGAAGAGCATAATTGTCCACCTAGAATTTGGTACAAATTTGTTAGGTTCTACAATTTCGACAATCAGAATACTAATTAGTTGTCTATCTCTTGCTATCAAAAGATCTCTCTAGCTAATGAAAATACACTAGCTAACTACCTTTTAGAAAATATATATAGATATATAGCTTGATCAAAAATAATATCTAGTGAAATTACTTTTAGGCTATACTTTGCAAGAAAAACATTTATCCATATGTAACCATCCAATAATATAAGTGAAAATACTTTTTAAACCATATTTAGCAAAATATTAATTATTGTCCTAAAAATACATTTCCTAAACAATACAAAGCCAATATCCAAAACTGATAATAATAGTACTGAAATTTATCCAATAAAAATACTACCATATAATAGTCACTACAAGAAATTTCATTATTAAATAATTAGTAATATGTACAGAAAACATTTACTAGAAGAATAATCTTAGATAATAATAATAATTTTAGGAGTATTCTACTAGCAACTACTATATATGTACTAGTAACATATTTAAAGTAACCTTAAGTAGAAATATTAATATAGATCTTGCTAATAAATATTTGCAAAATCTATATATATATATATATATATATATATATATTTATATATATATATATATAAATATATATATATATATATATATATATATATATATATATATATATATATATATATATATATATACATTTGTCAAGGCTTTGTTATTATCAAAAATTTGTAATAATAATACTAATGATAATTAGTATCAATATAACAAAACTATACAGATGGTAAAATAATGCCAATAACAATAATGTTATAAAGACAGCCAAGAGTTCATAAATCCAGCCCAAGCCCTTATCCTTTCTCTTAATTCCTGTACAGCCCAGGCAACCCTCTTAACCCGACCCATGACTATCTATCAAAACCCTCACATAAACAAAACAAAACACATACACACTCTCTCACTTCACCAGCCGCAAAGGACACTTACACCCATCTTCTTTCCCAAATGTCACCCACTCCCGAACCCTAGAAATCCCTCATCATCATTCTCTCTTGCTCTTTTTATTATTATTATTATTTCTATTCCTCTCATAATCCTCACTCAACCGACACACTAAAGCCAAAATCCCCATTCTTCTTCACTTTCTCTTTTCTAATTTATAGTCGACGACTTAAGGAACCATTCCCTCTTCTTCACCTTACAGTAAACTCAAACCCTAAATATTCACTCCTCCTTCTCCCATAGCTGGCCGAAAACCTTAGATCTAGGTCATCTTTTTATATAGCCACCAATTAGGAAACCCTAGGTCCTAAAAAAACAAGAAAGGAGGGGGATGAGTCGATCGAGGCGAACACTCACTATGGCTGACTTGGCGAGCGACGGTGGTGAGCGGCATCGGCAGCTCGCGTCGGGGTGGGGCTGACGCCTGGAATAGGGACACCGGACCCTCGGCTCCGATTGGTGGCTCCTTGGCTCGGCGACGTCGTGACGACGTCGGATCCCGACAGTGGTGGTGGCATAAGCCACGAGGAGGTGGCTCCTGAGTCTCGAAGGGCTACTCAAAAATCAAAGAGCCAGCACAAGAAATAAGAGAGCAGCACGGATCTCGTGGGATGTTTGATCTTCGAGTTGGCTCAGATCTCGAAGTGCCACCCGCAAAGGTCGAGCTCGGCTTCAACGGTCTCCCGTGGAGGCAAAATAGAGGCCTCGACGACCGGAGGCAGTGGCGCACGATGATCGACCATATCCGGTGGCATGGTGGGTTTCCTCCAGCTCGACGAGGTGCATGGCGTCGATGGTGATGGTGGTGTGGATGATCTTGTTGATGAGAATATGGTGAACTCCGGTGAGATCCACGACGGAGGACGGCGGTCGTGCTTGGCCGGGAACAGTGGCGGGACAGTGATGTCAGTGTATAGTGTTGGAAATAGTATGGTGTCAGAAATAAAATAATATTAAAATAACTGGAGAACTCCCCCAATATTTATAGTAAAATATTTTAGCCTTAATGGTACACCCTATAATTTGTAATAGATCTAAGGGCACTAGTGAATCCAAATAACTAACTGCTAACTGAATTAGTTAAATATCTTCCAATTACAAAATTAGTTAATAACTGATTAATTAATCAATTAATTGGAAATTAAACTAGAGATAGTTAAAACTTGCACTAGGTCCAGCTCATTCCGCCAAAACAGACTTGGTCAACCAATATTGTTACTACTGCTGCTACTAATTATAAACCCGCCCATTAACAATTAAATTATCAAGAAATCTACAAGCAAGAAGTCTAGTAGATATTCAGCAAATAGGGACTAAAAATACAAATCAAGATTAATTAAAAATATAATATTCAAATTTATTTCACTAATAATATAATTATTTTAATAACAAAATTTTAGTGAATTGCAATCCAAATTACCAAAACAAAATGTCTTGCTAAAATAGATTCAATACTAAATGATACTCACCAAAAATAGAAAATTTAAGAGATTCAAAAATTCACGAAAACGGATTTAGGAAGTTACATGATGCTACGACAATACTTACATTTTTTCAATATAAGGGGGGCATTGACCCAGATTTCTTCTACGCGTACAAGGTAGACGAAGATTCCAGATTGACCCATCTCTTTTGGGCTGACGGTGCATGTCGATTCAATTACAAATTATTTGGAGATTCACTAGCATTTGATTCTACATATAAAACAAATAGAAGTCAAATGCCGTTGGTGGTTCTAGTGGGTACAAACAATCATGCAATGACTTGTGTGTTTGGGTTTGCAATGATCCATAATGAGAATGCAGAGACATATTCTTAGGTTTTACAAAAAATCCAAGAGTGTATGAATGGCAAATTACCAGTGACAATTCTCACGGATGGTTGCAGATCCATGAATAAAGCAATTGAGGATTTAATGCCCAGCGTAGTTCATCGAACGTGCTCATGGCATATCCTAAACAATTCAGCCAAACATGTACACCGAGATGGTTTTGCAAATGAATTAAGTATTTTGATTAAAATGTACATCACACACTTGCTACTTTACATTGAAGTATGTTGTTGTTACAATATTAAAACTTTAGTTACTGTCTATGTTTTCTAATCAGGTATTATTCAGTCGAAGAATTTGAAAACCGTTGGCAGCATATGCTAAGGGATTATAATGTAGAGAACAATGAGTGGACCACTACATTGTACAGAACGAGGGAACGATGGGCGGACACATTCCTATGTGGAAATTATTTTGGTGGTTCTACTGCAACAAATAGATGTGAATCTATGAACGCATTTCTAAATTTTTTTTTGAATGAGAAGCTGCTACTATAGAAGACCCTTCAAAAATGTGACCACGGTTTGGCGGCCTTACGTTACGGCCAGATAAGTAAGTATGCCACTGATAAACTCTCAACACCAGTTATGAAGCAAACTAGCATGGCTGTAATAGAAGATAAATTTTCCGTAATTTATACTAAAACGATATTTATAGAGGTAAAAAAGAAAATTGCACGTTCTGATACATATATTGTTCTCCACCATCACATCATAAGAGAGGCAGAAGTTTGCACTATCCAAAAGTATATGTCGCCAAACAGTATCAATCGGAAGGTTACATTTGATCGGGCCGACAACATCATAAACTGTGACTGCTTGTGGATGGAGACCAAGGGGATTCCTTGTAGGCATATTTTTTCAGCAATGAAGAGATTGCAATTGGGAGATATTCCAAAAAACTTGATAAAAACTCGTTGGCTCAAGGATTGCAAAGAGAGTTCTCTCTCCGGACCTGGTACAAAAAGAAGAATCATCTATCTAGACAGTATTGAGAGCAGAAGGTATGGTGGTATTAATGAATAAGTTAACCTGTTTACATATTATTGTAAAAAATTAAGCAAAATTCAAGAGAAGGGAACGAAGTTGATATCGTCTGTGCTGATGGAGTTGAAAAAAATGGTGATCGATATTGGTGAAGAAGAAAAATGGTAGCTGATGCAGTTCATGGAGTGCATGAATCTTTTAAAGAGCAAATCCGGTAGCAACAAAAGGAAGACATTCTCAAGGAAAATCAAGCCAGCCTAAAGTAAGTCAAACTATCCCCAAGCCTAGAATTTGTAGAGTTTGTAGGAAATCGGGTCATGATTTTCGTAATTGTAAAGTACGGAAGCGAGATAGCGACAAAGAGCAAATGGAATCAAATGAACCGTCGTTGACTTAATTATCAACTTTTTTTTTACAATTCTCCATCAATTTAACAAGAAAAACGACAATTCTCAGTCAATTTTAACACAGAGGATGGTAATTCTTCGTCAATTTAACAAGGGGAATGGTCATTCTTTGTCCTCTTAGCACGGAGAATGGCAATTTTTCGTCGATTTAACAATGAGAATGGTAATTCTCCATGATTTTAACACGAAGAATAGTGTTGACGGGCGCACTGGCAGTGCTCCATTGGGCGCATCAGTACACAGAGAATGGTATTAATTTGGCAGAATTCGAAGGGGCAGATTTATTTATATTAATGACATATAAATGGCAGTAGTTGGAAGAATTTGTTCTTGTCTCACTTAGCTTTTCTTGTAAAGGGGCAGATGCATTGGTATTAATGCAAATTAATTGAATTAAATTCAAAGTGACTACCACTTGGCACACGAGTACGAGTTGTCCTTGCCTATAAATGGTAGTAGTGTAAGGAGAGTTTGTTCTCGTCTCACTTAGCTTTTCTTATGGAGATGGACTCGACCGATCCCCCGCCTTGGCAAGATGTTTCCCTGTGGTTTGTCAATCTTCTCGTTGGAAGAAGCTTTGGTGGTGAAGTCCTTCAGAAGACTGAGATGTGCCTAGTGGACCATCCGTGTTCGTGTACTTCATCGACTGTGTGCCATGATGTTGGTTACTGGAAGAGCCCCAGGATTTGGGTTGATTACCAACCCACACTCTGTCGAAGCGCCCGTATATTGATTCGCTCTGACTATGCACGGTGTTTCATCTACGCACATTGACGATGAAGTGATTTGCTCTGACGATGCACGATGTTCCGTGTTCGTGCACTTCATCAGAAGACTGAGATATGTCGAGTGGACTGTTCGTGTTCGTGCACTTCATCGATTGTGTGCCATGATATTGGTTACTGGATTCGGGATCACAGCGGATCAGTTTTTGTTATGATGGAAGAGCCACAGGCTGTCGAAGGTGCCTGTTGCATCCATAGATCGGGGTCGGACGATGGAGTGATTTGCTCTGACGATGTTACACCTATACACGTTGACGATGAAGTGATTTCCCCAATTTTTGTTATGCACGATGTTACCCCTACGCATGTTGACGATGAAGTAATTTGCTCTGACGATGCACGTTGTTCCGCCTATGCACATTGACGATGAAGTGATTGCCCACCCATACTATGTCGAAGCTGTAGCTTTTAGGCTTTTTTTTTTGGTAGTAGTATTTTATGTAGTAGTTCAGACTTTCATATGTAAATAAAAGTCAAACTTTTCATGATTTTGACACGGAGAATGGCCATCCTCCATGGTTTTAACAATGTAAATATAATTCAAAAATGATTTTATTATAAAAGATAGAGCAGAACAGACATTACAAAAGATGCAGAAGAATAAAAGACAAACAGATTATAGAAAGAAGTTCCTTGCCCAATTATATTGTTGTTTTACAATGTCATTGCTAGGTTGGTAGTGTTACATATTCGCTTGAAAGAAACTTTTTAACCTATCCCAATCTCATTATTGTAATCTTTTGGTGAGTGTCATCGTCATTTTCCCTCGGTATTTCGAAGGGAGTAGTCATCAAGCTCTTCATATAATACGCCGTGTACAAGAGGCAGTTGGGTTCTTGTTGTTGTGGGCATCGTGGAGAACAATTCAGCACTGTGCTTTCATACCCCATCTTCGTGGGGCATGTCTCCTCCATCATATCAACTTTCCTCCTAATGATAGGCTCTAAGGTCTTCTTCATTAATTCTCAATCCACCTTGCCCTTTTCGTACGTGGTTTGCCTCAAGGAGTTGTAGTGTGTCCAGTCGTAGGAGATCAAGTTGAATGTGAGCAGCGTATAGTGTTTGATAGATATATTAAAGAGTGGGATGAATAGCAACTCTATGTCGTCCTCTAAATCCATGACGAAGTCTTCTACATCTGTTTTGAAAGTGTCAAGGGCGCCGACTTTTGCTTCTGGTTCAACGACACGTTCAACGATGTTCTTTTTTCCAAATATAAAACATAATATTATGAGTAATTTTGTATGTCATTTTTCATCGGCGTACACATGAATATGGATTTTTCTGTTTGGATTCTTACCAATGTGTGGGGCATCAAGAATGCAGACCACTTATGTTGTATGTCCTTTGAACTTGACTGGGCATACCTTCTTGTATATCCTTGAATTTCTTTCAGCTTTCTTATTATTAGGTTGAGTATGCCAGCCTCCATGTCTTCATACTTGAGTATGTCTTGCATGTCTATTGCCGACAGCTGGATTTCAACTTCATTTTCACCCTCATTCGGCACACTCAAGTATACAATATACTGCACATAAATTTAGTTTAGATTAATTAATAGAGATTCTCAGAACATAATTGTGAAAAAAGTCTAGAAAGAAAAAAAAAGAAAAAAGGGTCATTTGCTGTCCAACTGACACGGAGAATGATAATTCGTCGTCCAACTGACACGAAGAATGATCATTCGTCGGATAATTATTACGGAGAATGGTTGTTCTCCATTATGAATTGGACGGAGATTGGTCGAGTTCATAATACATACTTTGGACTCATCTTTCTCGAAAATACGATGTCCATGTAAAGCTTCTTCAGCTCTTCATCCGCATCCATCCAAAGTACGAGTTCATCGTATTCCCTTAGTATGACACCCTTCCTCTTTAATTCAGCCATTTTGGCATCTTGTCCGGATTTCAGAGCGGCATTTATCTTTCGCTTTTTATTAGCCTCTCTAACTGTATTCTTCTCCAAGGGAGTAACATCTTCATCGGCTAATGCTGCTGATGGTTTTCTGGACCTCTTTCCTCCCATCCTTCTCCTCTTTTGACTTCTTTTGGAGTAGCAAGTTCATCAGATGCTTGAGTCTCCTTATGCTACAATGCTACAACAATGGCTTCGAGATAAGCAATTTTCACATCATTTTCAATGGCTTCAATATTCAATGATTCAACTTTATTTTGAAGCTCCCTTTTCTCATTAACGAGCCCTTTATTTGTTTCTCTGAGCTGTTCGATTATTTGCACTGAAATAAAACAAACAACAATGAAATGTACGATGTCAATCAATATGATATGAATCTAACATGGAGAATGACCATTTTTCGTGACCTTAACACGGAGAATGACCGTTTTACTGTATTCTAACACGGGGAATGACCATTCTTCTGCATTCTAAAACAGGGAATGGCCATTCTCCATCTTATTAACATGGAGAACGACCATTCTCCTTCCATTTAACATAGAGAATGTCCATTCTCCGTGATATTACCATGGAGAATGGCCATTCTTTGTGGTATTGAAACAAAGAATGACTATTCTCCGTTATTTTAACACGGAGAATGGCCATTCTCTTGCATTCTAACACGGAGAATTACAAATCATAACTTCAAAAAAAGAGAAAATTTTATCTTGTGCCTGTAGCTCTTTAACCTTTTCGCTAAGCTTTCTATTTTCAGCAATAATATCAGATTTCTCTCTTCGCAAGGAGTCCAATTCCTGCGCCAACATCTCCATCGAGGTGTTCCTTTGAATTTGTTGGGCTCCTTGTTCCTCTAGCTATTTAAGTTTCTTATGGAGATTCTTATTCTCAGCAAGAATCTCAGATTTCTCTCTTCACAACTCCTCTAATTCATGCACCGAGTCCTCCATAACAACATTGACTGGACGTTGTTAGTCTTCTTGTACCTCTAGCTCTCTAAGCTTTTCATTCTCGACAAGAACATGAGATTTCTCTCTTCTTAACTCCTTCAATTCCTGTATCGACCCCTCCATCACGGTGTTCATTCCAAGTTGTTAGGGTCTCTCTTGTTTAGCATCCTCATCCCCACCAGTTTGGTGGTGTCCCTCTCCCTCAAATGCAACTTCTTCTCGTATTTCTACATCCTTTTCTATGTGGCCTTCCTCTTTTCCGACAGCCATAACCAAATCTTTGAATATCTGTTTCGATCTAAATTTAATGTGATATTCACGTTTGAGGAAGACCGAGATTTTGTACCTATTCTATGTGTAAAATCTTGAGTATTCACGTATTGGTGCAGACTTCCTTTCCACAAGCGTACTATGTTCCGCAAACCAATAGAGGAAGTATATTGTGCAACCTTCCATTTTGGATTATGCATCGGAGTAATCCCCCTTTAGTTTTACTTGTAGTCCTCTTGATGCTCTCCATGACATACTCCAAGTTTAACCTTGGCCAGCATATACTGTTGATAACTTCTATGCTGTCTACCAAGGCCAAGAATCTGTACGACAAATTTGAACCACCAAACTTTGTGAAGAATACTGTTTGGCACAAGTGAAAGATTATTAGCTTTGCCAAATCATTTGGATTAACAGCATTATCTCTGTAGACACTTACAACAAAGAGAAGAATCACTGTCTTTTCTTATTAGTACAAGGCACCACAAATTGATACACCTGAGAGATTCTGCACTGAGAATCCCTGAGTACAAAAAAATTCTGGGAAATGGGACGATGGAGATCGAGCGACAGTTGCTCCTTTACTCTGTTGACATTCCAATTTACAAAAGTGGAAGAAAACCTAAAAAAATTGCTATCTCTCGGCTTACTGGCAAGAATAGCAGCAATTTGGCTCTGAAATGCTCTCTGTTCTTTTTATTTGAAGAGGCATTTGTCCTCTATTTATAGTTGTTTTACACTGAAACGACTGTTATGCGCACACAGGTGGAGAATACACTGATCTCCCTGTGGGCGCATAGTATTGCTTTGGGCGCATATGATGCAAGCGCATAAGAATTGGATGATCGTGGGTAGATTGTGGGTTGACGTGGCCGCATGCTTCGGTGTACGACTGCTCATGGAGACTAGCGTAGCCGTATGCCTCGGCCCATGACTAATCGTGGATGTTGACCGAGTCATAGAGATGTTCTGGCTTGGGCGCATAGTATAAGAAGACAACCATGTGCCCACCTCTGGAAAAATTATGTGGGCGTATAGAATTGCTACATGTGGGCACATAGTCACTTCTTTATGTGGGCGCATAGTATGGATATTTTTATGCTTCTACAAGACCCCCTTCAAAGTTTTTGATACTTGAACGAGTTCGAAATACTTTGAAAGAAGCATGGGAGACTGTCTTCTTATGGCTCTGTGGGCGCATAACATACCATCTCTTTGGGCGCATAGATGTTGCCAGGCTATCAAAGATGACTGTTGAGATCTTCCTAAAAAATCTGAACTAACAAATTTATTGGAACGAAATTTAAAGGGGTTCATCTTTTATGCGATGTCCATGCATAGTCCACATCAGCAAAATAGTGGACGCATAGTGTGCAAAGAATGAGTATTTGCGTCGGCACATGGACCATGTGGGCGCACAACTTCTCGTTCATGCCTATAAATAGGCCTTGAGGAGAGAAAAAATTCATTCTCCTCTCCGTTTCTCAAAAACTTCCAAGAGACTTTTCATTTCTTTTCTGTAAGAACATGTCTTCCAAGGCTGTCAAGAAGTCCGCGAAGGGCAAGGAGGCTGCACCGGGCGGTTATCCTCCTTCGACAACGTCTCTGCTAGTCTAAGACCCCATTCTGGGTGAGGCTATGCTTTAAAACAAAGTCTCGAGCGTTAATTTGCGACGCTTGGACTTCTCTCTGCCTGGGCGCATAACCATTGATATGTGCCCAAAGAAATATACCTCTGTTTAGCATTCTTATGCGCCTACAAAAATATGCGCCCACACACTTGTTGTGTGTCATGCGCCCACACAGAATACTTCTGTGTTTGAAAATTTTTATGCGCCTACAGGCTGTTTGGGCGCATAAAATTTTTTCAGCACTTTGCTCTTTTTTCTTTAGATTCTAAGTCTGACTTTTTCCTCTGTCTTTGCAGTTGACATCATCGTCCCGAAACTCGGTGGAATTCCTCTTAGCTCTGCTTGCCAAGCTCTTGGTTCAAGCCTCGTCACTACCATGATTAGGAATGTTTATGTTAAGATCAGCCAGAACCAGCCTTCAGTGCGAATGATCGCTATGCTTGAACATGATAAGAAATTATTCTTGTTTGGCGACATCCTGGGGTTTGAGAACGAGGAGATGATACGCCTGAAAGACCCTCTGGTGGCCAGGTTGAACAACTTAAGGATATGGTTGTCGTCCATGGATCGTCAATATCCTCTGTCGGCGTTCACTGATCTAGCTGTACAGAGACAGATGAAATAGGTGTTGGCCCAATGATTACATTGTGTTTTTGAATATGGCTAATCAGTTAAATTTAACATAATGATGTCACTAATATTCATATACTCACTATCATGTTGCTACTTAAACTTAGCTTTGTCCTAATTGTCCTATATTATATTGCTATGCTTGTATCGTACTGCAATATATTCTGTTGGCCTAACATGATATCATGTTGTTACTTATACTTAGCAATGTCCTAATTGTCCCATATTATATTGCTATGCTTGTATCGTACTGCAACATATTCTGCTGGCCTAACATGTATTTGTAGACATGCAGTAAGCATGATCAAACATGATCAAACAGGACATAGGCAATGAAGAATTAATGATGGAGCAAAGACGGCGTCATACAAAGAGATTTCTCCGAACCGCCTAGCGACCTATCCGGGGCCTCGCATCGGGGGTTCCGCTGCCCGGTCAGCGGACAGGGGTCGAGGGGGCAGCGCCCCCCGTCGGGGGTTCGGGGGCGAAGCCCCCGAAAGGTATTCAGATTTTCAGATCTGTTTATCTTCGGACGACTGCTGTCAGGGAAAAAGACGTCTTCAGGGCTGCTCAAATATCAGAAGAAAGGCATCATCAAAGGGCTCTTGGTTTTCCTACTTGTTCTAAGTCTGTAATCTTCAATTTATTGAGTCTAGGAGAATGTGTACGTTGAGTCGCACTGAGTCATCTCAACCCCTAGCATATCTCTCCAAAGCTCTACCATACAACAGACCAATTCCTGAACCAAGCCCAAGCTCCACAAAGCCCAAAAGCCAATGGACCAATTCTGTCTCCTGGAGACAGAGTTCGGGCCGAACTCTGCCTCCACACAGAGTTCGGGCCGAACTCTGTCCCCTGATTTTCAGGAGCTGATTTTTAGGGCCTGCTTGCTACAAGCTGTCCAACGGCCAAAAATTTGAATTATCTATACCAAATTCTGGCCGAATTCTGCTTGTCCCGAACCCTATAAATAGGCCTTGGTTTCTCTCATTTGAAACCATCCACTCTTCTATTCTTCTTCTCTTACATAGCCTATATAGTCAAGAGCCTTACTCTTCTAATCTACTAGCCACAAAACTTCCTAAGCCCCAAGGTGCTCAAGTGCGATTCAGCTAGAAGTTTTTGTGCAAGAGTTGAAAAAGAAAGTCACTTGGACAATTCCAAGTCGCTTGGAAAAATCCAAGCAAATCGCCACTGCGATCCTCTGTAAGAAGTTGACGTGCTCTTCTGAAGAAAAGGCACGGGTTGTAAACTACTATTTCACAAATAGTGGATTTGAATCCTGAGCTAGAGTTCTCAGGCCTGGACTAGTCCTCCACGAGGGAAACCAGGTTAAAACTGCTGTGTTTGCGTATGCTCTTCTGATCTTTATTTACTTCCGCATTTCTTTCTGATTTATTTACTATCTTGATAGTTATTTTGTGGAGGTGTTATAGAGTTATTTTTATTTGGTGATTATCGACACAAACTCTATTCACCCCCCCTCTAGAGTTGCCTACACCTGTGTTTTCAATTGGTATCAGAGCAAGGTCTCTATTGTTAGGCTTAACATCCTTAGAGTAGATCCTTGTTTATTTGTGTATGGCATCATATTCTTCCTCCTCCGATGAAGAGGGTTTTTCTTCTAGTAGCATAGACAATCATGTTTCTTCTAAATGCAATAAGTGCTCTAAGTGGAAAGCCATGGCTAACCATTCCTTTAAGTGTGCTAAGGCTTTTCATTCTACAAATGAAGAACTTGTAGAAAAGGTTATTCATTTAGAAGAAGCTAATGAGTTTTTGAGAAATGAAATCAATGATTTATTATCTAGACTTGACTCTCAAAACTCATCTTGTGTTTCTTTAAAGAGTTTGAATGATTCTTTAATTTTGAAAATCAAATCTCTTTCCTCATCAATAGAAGATCTTAAGAAGCAAGCACATGAGCTAAATCATTTGCATGATTCTTCTATTGACTCTTTAAAGAAACAAAATGATGATTTTATTTCTAGAATTGCTTTATTTGAAAAAGAGAATTATGCTTTAAATGCTAAATTTGATTCTCTTACTTGTTTGCATAATGATTTGCTATTAGAACATGATATTCTTAAGACCAAATCCATGCATAGGGATTCTCTTACTTGTGTGCATAATGATTTGCATGATACTCTTAAGATCAAATCCATGCATACTCACTCTAGAGATATTCATCATTCTAGTATGTCACATGCTCATAATCATGCTCATTCTGATACATGTGCACACACTAGTATTAGGTGCTTCTATTGCTCTCGCATTGGACACATGAGTGTAACTTGTCCTATTCGTAGGAGTTTTTCTACCAATGCTAGAGTAAATAGTATATGGGTCCCTAAAGCTAACAAATGTGGATCCAAGTTTATTTGGATACCAAAGTCTTCGCCTAATGTTGTAGGTGGAGCCTCCTGTATTGGGATATAGCACCAAGGAGCGTGTTGGTGGTTGCAAAGCTCAAAGGTCATCTTCCAAGCAATTGCACCAACACAAGTGTGGCCACTAGAGCCACTTTGGTAACATGCTAAACGATTCCCTCTAAATGGTTTATATTTGTTGAATCTAGCATGTTTCTCTTGATGTCTTGCTACTAGCTTACATTGATATCCTTTAGTTGCTTTTATATAAATCAATGTGAGATATAATACTAGCATGCTTAGTTAATTTTCTTATTATTTCTTTTATCTAGCATGACTAGTTGCATAGCTTTAAATGATTAGTTCACACTATGTAGTTTATCACTCATTTTCTAGTAGTGTGACACATTTACATATGCATGCTCGCTATTCTTTGTCTTTATAAAGCATGCATATCACTCTAGTTCATTAGAGCTTGATTCTTGAATTTTGTTTTAAAGTTTGACTCTCCATTTTTAATGTTTTGAGATAGTTACTTCTTGCCGATTTGTATTTAATATATCATTGGTTTTTGTGAATATATGTGTTTAGCACAAGCTTTTTATCACTTGATAAGTATATACTTATACTTCTTTTTAATCTTGTGCTTGCATAATATATTCATTATTGATTCTCATATTTTATTTTGATTATCCTCTTGAGAATCAATTATGTCTTTGCCTAATAAAGTCTATTTATATGTGTTTTTGAATTTGTGATAGTTTTTCAAACATTCACTAAGGATACATGACTATATTCATTAAATCTCCATTTACATGTAGGTCATGTATTTCTTATATTGATATCTATTTTTGTATAAATATCTTTATGTGGGCATATGAGTTAAGCTCAAGTTTTATATTATTTTTTTGAAGAGTATTTATTCATACTTGTGCTTACCTTATAATTTAGTTATTGATTCTTTTGACTAAATTTGTGTTATCTCTACTTGAATCAATTAGCTTATTCCTCAAAGTCTTCTTTTTGATGATATCTTATTGGCTTTTATTTGTTGACTTTATGGATACATGTCTTTCACTCTTATTTTGATCTTTTTCGCTTAACCAATTTTCAGCCTGATTCCAGTTCTGTCACCAAAATCCGGAATTCGGGCCG
Source organism: Iris pallida (assembly GCA_029216955.1). NCBI lineage: Eukaryota > Viridiplantae > Streptophyta > Magnoliopsida > Asparagales > Iridaceae > Iris > Iris pallida. The sequence goes on from JANAVB010005799.1 coordinate 3,384,822, forward strand.
AACTCTGCCCTTACCAGAGTTCGGACCGAATTCTGCCTGGTTGTTCCAGAACCGGAAACAGCCTCAGCCGTTGATCAATTTATAGATCCAATGGCCATTATTGATTCCAAATGTTGATATTTATTTATTTAAATGCCTTTAAGTTGGAATGTTGAGAGAAAATATTTATTAGTGTTTTGTTCATGACTTTTATGGAAGTTCTTTTAAGAATTGCTTGGTTTTGTGCTTTACCTTACTTGTTGAGATCATCATACTTATTTTGAATATGAATCTTCTATATATTTATTTTCATAAAGTGTATTATGAAAATATTTGTTTTGAAAATACTCTTAGCAAATTTTTATGATCATTTTTTGATTGTTATTTGGTTATTTACCTTTCTTATACTTAGAATTTTTGGATTTTGATGTTGTTTGATGATACTGCGTATATTCTTTTAAATCTAAGTTCTTAAAAGTAAAGAACATTTTGGGAACAAGTCGAAAGGGTCCTTCTGTCCTACAGGTGTAAATAGCCTGAAGTGACACGGTGCACTAGCCTTCGGACTACCGCTAGCTGGGAACCGGCCCCTACAGCTAACCCAAAGTGATCAATACTTTATAGACTGAAGATTTATTAAGGTCTATATGCAACCATTATCTAGTTCTGGATCCACCCCTGAGTTCCAAAATACTTCATCATATCTAGCCCTATATTTTGAGCTATAAATACTTTATTATTATTGCCCAATGATATTTTTGTAGCACATGAGAATACATGTAATTGATATATCATACTTCTCATGTCTTTAGCTACTATGGGTTGAACTTTTACATTGAGATTTTCCATTTCTAGAGAATACACTTATTTCAAAATGGCTATAATATTTTGGATTCTCTAAGATCAATCTATTATTTCATTATCTTGGGTTAATCTCAATATTTGGCAAAGAGATTTGCTCTACTGTGTTTTCATGAACATCTCTTTTGTCTTTTACTTGATAAGAGTCTAATTCATTTACTTGCTATTTTATACTCTCATCCTTGCTTAGCAAAGAGTATATAAATCATTTTGATCATTCAAAATGTATTATCCTTATTGTGAACTCTATGCTTAAGCATGTATTTTTTTGGTGTTAGTGACTTAAGATTTAATGAGCACATTTATCATGTTAATGGCCTATCTCATTAATCTTAATTAGTTATGTAGCTAGCTTGCTTATTTGCGATATATTGTTAAGCTACATAATTTTTGTTCACTTTCACTCATCTAGCTATCTTCTTGAATTTCAATCTATATGTGATATGCTAGTTTACAAAAACAAGATTTATGAATGTTCTTGATGAGATTTGATTCTATTTTTAGATACATATGTTTGGTCTCTAAAATTAGCTTGACAAATTTTTTATTTTATCTTGTTTGTGATTCATCGCTTTAACTTCCTTCCATACTAGTCATTGGTAAGCATCTCTTAAATTTCTCTCAACTTTTGAGTCATGATTTTATCATATTATCATTACATTTCTTTGGAATAAATTTGCAATCATTTAAATGAGATTGACTCTTTTCTACATTGGTTGTTTATATGGTTTTTAAATGAGATTGACTCTTTTCTATATTGGTTTGTTTATATGGTTTGTTTTGATGAGATTTATGACTGATCATAATTATTTATTGGTTTACTTTATGAATGATCCTAATGATTGAGTAGTCCTATATTATCTAATTATGTAGTTATCAAGTTAATTTATTACTCTACTTGGACTACTCATGGATTATCACATATGCTCTTTGCTATTTGAACTTCATTGGTTTCTCATTTAGTATTAGCAAGGTTGGATTATTACCCGTTGATGGGTACATATGTGGTAAAACATGCATAGTCCTTGTAAAGCAATAAGTTGGTTGATCATTTCTTAATTAGATAATCATGGACATGATATTTGAGCTTTATTATTTTTGAGCTATATTTTGACTTTCCTCATGATTGATTTAATTGACTTTCTTCATGATTGATTTAATTGACTTTATTCATGATGACATTTTTCTTTAGTTGTATTTTTATCTTTTGAGGTATATTGTGATTCTTATCATGATTGTTTTTAATGGACCTTATTATTCCTTTTCATGATTATATTTTTCTAATGGACCTTATTATTCCTTTTCATGATGATATTTTTCTAATGGACCTTATTATTCCTTTTCATAATGATATTTTTCTAATGGACCTTATTATTCCTTTTCATGATGATATTTTTCTAATGGTCCTTATTATTCTTGATCATAATAATATTTTTCTAATGGACCTTATCTCTTTTCATGATGATCTTCTTCTCAAAAGATAACATGCATTGATCTATCATATTTCAATATGATATTCTTCTATATAGGTTAGTGTATGTCGTCTTTTGATTACATGTGCTAAATTGAGATATTATTTTGATCGTTCATCTTTAGTGACTATTTTATTGGATATCTCTCCTAAAGATGACATTATTTGTTTTATGTCGTCTTTATAGCCTTATATGCATTGAGCAAGGGGGAGAAATCAATAGTTGATTTACCCCTAGATCTTGTAGTTATCATTTTATTTATGCTATAAGTGCTTTGGAACTAGATATGCATATTTTAAGGGGGAGCAAATAAATTGGTTCAATTCATTTATACCCTTTAATATGTCGTATACCTAGTTCATCATTGACCCATATTTTTATCATTATTTATATCTTAGTGATTGAGGTCATGATACTGTTATTTTTTGAAAGGTTTATGAGAGTTTATGCAATTGTTTTCATCATATTTCTTTGATATGAGTCATCTCGTTAATATTTACTTTCGTATTTTATCTTGATGACTATTGTGCTTTCTTTGATATGACTTTCTATGATTTGGCTCTCTTTGTATGTTTAATTGATTTGGCTTTCCTTGTTGAGGACTTACCCAAAATTCATGATTTTATCTATACTGGTAATAGTTTGAGGGGGAGCATTTAAGTCGATTGAATTTCTCCTTCTCAAATATTTTTCTCCTTTACCTTCATGTTTATTTTAAAGAGTATTCATAAAGCATGATATGGTAATTGAGTTCAAATGCATGAATTTTGGATAAGCAAATAGATTTGTAAATAATGAGATTATTTTATATCAATTGCCTTATTTTACATTGATCATTCCTTGATTTTGTTCTACTATTTATCTGTGGACAATTGTAACTATCATAGTTTCATTGATCAATGTTTCAAGTTTTCATATTTCTATTGATATCAAGTTTGTATATTTCAATTGGTATCTTTCTTCTTTGATATCTATAGTTTCATTGGTATCTTTCTTCTTTGATATCTATAGTTTCATTGGTATCTTTCTTCTTTGATATCTATTTTTTTGCAATTATCTAATCCTTATGGTTTTTGACTGAATTTTGTTTCTCTTCCAAAAGTTTTTGGATGTCTTTCTTGGATTTCATGTAATACTATATTTTGGATATCTTTCTTGGATTTCATGTTGGTAAAGTATCTATTGATTATTTTCAAATTCTTTTAGTTTTACCAGCTATTTGTGTTTTGACAAGTTACTTTCTGTATGGCACTCTACATTTGGTATGTAGTTTCTATACTTGTCTTTACACACTTCTCCCATTGTTCCTCATTTAGTATATCTCTTATTACGGGGGAGCTTATTTTTTGATCATGACAAAGGGGGAGAAATAAGTTTAAGTTAGCACACTATCTTCTCGTAGTATGTGTTTATTAGTGATATATGCATCTATCGTATCTGTCTTAAACTTAACCGATTTGCCATAATCAAAAAGGGGGAGATTGTTGGCCCAATGATTACATTGTGTTTTTGAATATGGCTAATCAGTTAAATTTAACATAATGATGTCACTAATATTCATATACTCACTATCATGTTGCTACTTAAACTTAGCTTTGTCCTAATTGTCCTATATTATATTGCTATGCTTGTATCGTACTGCAATATATTCTGTTGGCCTAACATGATATCATGTTGTTACTTATACTTAGCAATGTCCTAATTGTCCCATATTATATTGCTATGCTTGTATCGTACTGCAACATATTCTGCTGGCCTAACATGTATTTGTAGACATGCAGTAAGCATGATCAAACATGATCAAACAGGACATAGGCAATGAAGAATTAATGATGGAGCAAAGACGGCGTCATACAAAGAGATTTCTCCGAACCGCCTAGCGACCTATCCGGGGCCTCGCATCGGGGGTTCCGCTGCCCGGTCAGCGGACAGGGGTCGAGGGGGCAGCGCCCCCCGTCGGGGGTTCGGGGGCGAAGCCCCCGAAAGGTATTCAGATTTTCAGATCTGTTTATCTTCGGACGACTGCTGTCAGGGAAAAAGACATCTTCAGGGCTGCTCAAATATCAGAAGAAAGGCATCATCAAAGGGCTCTTGGTTTTCCTACTTGTTCTAAGTCTGTAATCTTCAATTTATTGAGTCTAGGAGAATGTGTACGTTGAGTCGCACTGAGTCATCTCAACCCCTAGCATATCTCTCCAAAGCTCTACCATACAACAAACCAATTCCTGAACCAAGCCCAAGCTCCACAAAGCCCAAAAGCCAATGGACCAATTCTGTCTCCTGGAGACAGAGTTCGGGCCGAACTCTGCCTCCACACAGAGTTCGGGCCGAACTCTGTCCCCTGATTTTCAGGAGCTGATTTTTAGGGCCTGCTTGCTACAAGCTGTCCAACGGCCAAAAATTTGAATTATCTATACCGAATTCTGGCCGAATTCTGCTTGTCCCGAACCCTATAAATAGGCCTTGGTTTCTCTCATTTGAAACCATCCACTCTTCTATTCTTCTTCTCTTACATAGCCTATATAGTCAAGAGCCTTACTCTTCTAATCTACTAGCCACAAAACTTCCTAAGCCCCAAGGTGCTCAAGTGCGATTCAGCTAGAAGTTTTTGTGCAAGAGTTGAAAAAGAAAGTCACTTGGACAATTCCAAGTCGCTTGGAAAAATCCAAGCAAATCGCCACTGCGATCCTCTGTAAGAAGTTGACGTGCTCTTCTGAAGAAAAGGCACGGGTTGTAAACTACTATTTCACAAATAGTGGATTTGAATCCTGAGCTAGAGTTCTCAGGCCTGGACTAGTCCTCCACGAGGGAAACCAGGTTAAAACTGCTGTGTTTGCGTATGCTCTTCTGATCTTTATTTACTTCCGTATTTCTTTCTGATTTATTTACTATCTTGATAGTTATTTTGTGGAGGTGTTATAGAGTTATTTTTATTTGGTGATTATCGACACAAACTCTATTCACCCCCCCTCTAGAGTTGCCTACACCTGTGTTTTCAATAGGACCTAACCCCTAAACTTCATGGGGTTGTCTTCGGAAAGATACACTTTAACTCCGATGATCAAAAGAAAGACACTTTTAAGTGTGTCAAGGGATCCATGTCCTATTCCACAAGGGGCTGCACCATGGTGCCATAATAAACGATATTTCGGCCGACCTTCATCCTTATGCTGCCGACACCCTTTCTAATCTGATAATGTCGAAGAATAGGTTGTATCCCATTGGAAAGCTGCGAATGGAAGGTTGGAGGTACCCTGTTCCATTTTCTAGTAACCTTACTGAATGGGTGCTTTCAACCTATGAAGCCACCCTGAAGGCTGCCGACTTTTTTTTATGCCATTAGAGCCACTCAATATGGCATAAAGACAAATTGGCCTATGTTTGTCTCTTTGGCGGAGTTGTACATTATCACATATGTACCTTCTTCACTCCGTACAGGGAGATGGGTCTGGCTCTTCATGAGATACAGGAGATATCGAAGCTTCCCTGGGGAACAGAGCCGTACGAAGAATATATCCCTTGTGATGAAGAGCTCTTAGACCTGGAGAGAGAAAACTCTGAGATGATGGACGTGTATAAGGAGTTATTCTGTCACTTTCTTATCTGTCACAAGATTATAAAGAAGGCAGGACTGGGGGGGCCAATCCCCATACAAAATCTTGGACAAGATATATTTTTATTAAAGGAGAAGGAGAAGGTCCAGCCTCCTTTTCAATTTGCAAGCCCCTGACGAAGTCTAAGATAGAGGAATTGATGACTGATCACGGGGCAACATATACTGATGATAGTGATGATCCGGAAGGGAATTCTCCGATTTATCACTTCTTTCGACAAGCTGAGTTTAAGTTGTCGAAGAAAGCTGTGCTGGCGACTTTTCTGATGATTTGGATCCGCGACTGTGTAGTCCCTGGTGGTTCAGGGTCTATCGAAAGGATGAGCCAGAGTATAATACTTCTAGCTGTAAAGCTGGCATTTGGATACCGGCTTGCCCTGCTTCCTACATGGTCTGCGCCATCCAACGAGGTCGGCGAGATTTTATTGGAAACGCAGTGACCCCCGAAGGTAGAATAGACTTTGCTAGGACCGAACTCCCCTTTCATTACTTGATAGGATGGCTAGTGCTGTACTGTCCCAAATTGATGAATACCGGGCTGGTGGAGGACTCTTTGGCAGGGGACGCATTTCTTCTAAGATTCCGTGCGCAAACTTGGCCGTCACTGGAATACCTGCTTGTAGAAGGGCTTTGAGCTTCCATCAGAACTACGAGTCCTTCAGAATATCCCCTCCATCCGGCAGTAGCAATACAGGGGACATATTAGTAGATGAAGGAGCACACACTAATAGCTTGACCACTGGGGCATTCCGTTGGCTCCAATCTATCAGGCCCTCTCATCTGGTGCTCAGGAACAGGAACCATTCCTATCTGGAGCCTTATCTACCAAGTCATTTTGTGTGGCAGTTTGGATATAGTCAGCTTCATCTGGGCAACCCTGGGCCTTATTTGGAGTCGATAGAAAGCTTGATCGATGGGGGCACATACATGATTTATTACGACGTCGGATGCACATGAGCGATTTTTAATCTGCTCGAAGATAAGCCTGAGACCCCTCTGCTCTATGCCGTTGCAAAGTTTTATACTCAGATCAATACCCTTTATCCTCGATATGATCGTGAGCAGAGTTTGGTATTGGGGACTAGGCTTGTCCCTACTCCTGCCAATGTGGAACGAGCCCGAATGATGTCGAAGGACGGCAGAAGGGAAAGTACCGCTCCAGCCGTTGAGCCGGCCGTAGCACCACAATAAAGAGCTGCTCTTGAGGAGCCGACTGCTACAACACCTAAGAGAAAAAATATCGAAGATGATTTTTCTCTCCCTGATCCTCCTCAAAAAAGAAAAGCTTCAACTGAACTGGCTCAATAGTCAACTTCTAAGGGAAAGAAGAAAACGGTTGTCTCAAGAGGGACAAAGAAAGTCAAGGATGTGGGTGTCGGCTTGCCTCCTCCAAGAAGATCTTCTCGGAAGACTCGAAGTGGTAAAACAGCGTCACGAACTGTTACTATCCAGGAGGTGGATCCCTTTCTAGACTCCATAGCCATTTTAGTCAAACCAATACTCGTGCAGTCTTCGAATAATGCTTTCTCACCCTTGCGTTTGTCCTTTGCATAGGACCTCAAAGTTGCGACCGAGACAGGTGCTTCTTCGTCTGAAAATGTGGACGTGACAACGGTGTCCCCCACTCGTTATCAACAGACGGACAAAGGTTGGTCTTCCCCAGTCAAAGGGGCTGAGCAAAGGGATGATTAGGACGAAGGCCCGGACTATGATGGTGAACAGAAAGCTAGTCCCTCATATGATATCTCTTTAGGAGATATGTCTGAGATTAGAGCTATGATAAAGGAGTTGGACGATAATCAAGTCCAATCAGTTCACCCTCTTGTGGGTATGTTATTCTTGTACTTTACTTCGGATGAGATTTTCTGACTTCAATTTTGTGTACTCCTCGTGAGGCTGACTGCCATCGTATATTCCCTTGTAGACAGAGAGGGAACAATATACACAGGTTGTCCAAGACACTGGGGTAAGATAAAAAGTTGTCCCCGGTTCCACTGGGGTTGTTGGTGCAGTGGAATTTGTCAGTAAGCCGGCATCGGCTGCGGAAGGAGAAGTTGAATAGCGCACTAAGGCGGCTGTTACTGAATCTGCTCCAGGTCCAACTGGGGCCATGAAAGATATACAGCTTGATGTTGGAAATGCTCCGGGCCTTGACATTATCACTATTGGGCAACCTGGGCCTGCTCTTGGTTCCCTTGTAACTAGGGCTGATGACCTAGTTCACGTTGGCGCTGAGCAAGCAGAAGGTACGAAATTACAACTCTTTTGTACTTTTTTTGTTTCCGTTACTGATATATATATATTGTTTTATTGTCAGGTTCGACTTCTTGTTAAGTATCTCTTCCTGGAGCGGAAGATCTCCATCAAGCTTCCTCTCCAATGACTTCCTTCGAGGATGACGAGATGGCGCAGGAAGTCATAAAAGCTTTCTATTCCATTCTGAAATTAAAGCTTATTGGAGTTTTAAACTAGAATGCTGCCTTTGGACCTGTAAGGCTATTGTCGGATGCCAAGTGACGGTCCTTGAAAGCATTGCTGGCTATGAAGAGCAGGCCAATGCTCTGAGAAAAGTTCTAAATGACTTGGAGGACCGAGTGGCCAAATTCTGGGAAGCCAAGCAACGAAGCCCAACATCAATATTTCTTGAAGAAGACGAGGCTTTGGTTGCGACTCTTACAGAAGAGGTAGCTACTTTCCAAGCAAGAAGGGATTCCCTTGCTAAAGAGATCAGTGAGTTGGCTGATCAATACGAACAGTTCAACGTTGCGAGCGAGGCTTGTATTGCTTCGAAGAACAAGCTGGCCGCCCAAATCACCGAAAAGTATAATCATATTGCGCAGATCCACAATAAGATTGCCCAACTGGAGGCCAACTTAAGAACATTTGTGTCTGAGAATAAAGACTATACGGTTCAGGCTGCTGTGACTGCCACAACTTCAGACCAGTTGAAAGAACAGCTGGTAAAGTTAGAGGGGGAGCATGCAAAACTGATCCCCTTCAAGGATGAAGCTGCTCGGCAGAAAGAAGCACGTCGTCGTGCCACTGTCAAGTCTTAGACTGAGATTATGACTTTAAGGGATAACATCAATCGGTTGTGTATCCCTTAGGTTTTCCTTTGTAATTGGCTCATTTAGCCATAAAAACTCTTGTATCTTTTCCTTTCTCTACTTTTTTAGAGAAGTTTTTAATAATGAATCTTTTGGCTTTCGAAACTCATGAATATAGTTTGTGAAATATCAGAACTAGAGGTAATGTGGACGTAGTAGGAATATTTCTGGTGGGTATTTCGCTGGAGAATTTGATGCAGAGTTATTATCCGTTTTATATTCAAGACTCTCGAACATAAATAATAAGTTAAAAGAAACTGCTAATAGAGGTAGTATGGACATAATAGCAGAAGATATCTTATATCTGACCAGAGGTAATATGGACGTAGACGGATATATAACATTAAGTAGGAGTCAGTAAATAATTTAGAGGTAATATGGACGTGATTATCTTTGACGAGTGTTTTTCTCAGAGGTTATATGGACGTGGCAAAATATTTCTTAATTATCCCACTGGAGAATAATTATCGGAAAATAGTTCATAGGTAATATGGACGTGACCATTTTCATAAGATCAAGTTCGTACAGAGTTCAAACGAAGATAATTCCACTGAGGAATCTTTTTAGAGGACCTATTATCCATGGTGTATTCAAGACTCTTGAAATACGGATACTAGTTAGATGATTTTTCGAATAATATAAACATTGCTCTGTACATTTACAAGATTAAAATAGAGTATCTGTGAACTCTGTATATGAAGGTTACACATAATATTTCTTCAGGAACTTGTCGTTGATCGGCATCATAAGCAAGTCACCATCAGGCTTGGTTAGTCGATACGTACCGTTAGAATACGTCAATGAAAGGACCTTTCCATTTAGGCTAGAATTTTCCTTTGTTCTTGTGTGTCATGACCATTGGTCTTCTCACTACTAAGACTAGATCACCAACTTAAAAGAATCTTTCCTTCACCTTCTTATTAAAGGTTCTAGAAATGCGTGCTTGGTATAGCTCAATACGCTGTTGAGCTAATAACCATTTTTTATCTAGAGCTTCCAACTCTTGTAGTCACAGACGGTAACTTTCTTCGGCAGTCAACTCACTGGTTAAGGCTACTCGAAGAGAGGGAATCTGGATTTCTAGGGAAGAACTGCTTCACTTCCATAAACCAGAGAGAATGGCGTACTGCATGTTGGAGTCCGAACCGTTGTGCGGTAAGCCCAAAGACATTCGTCGAGCTTCTCATTCCAATCGTGCTTATTTGAAGACACGAACTTCTTAAAAAGTATGATGATAGTCTTATTGAAAGCTTCTGCTAATCCATTAGGTGCTGGATTATAAGCGGTAGAGACTACATTCTGAATTCGATTCTTATCGCAGAACTGATAGAATGCATGGCTCACAAATTGTGGACCATTATCATGGATGATCCTGCGAGGTAGTTCGAAGCGGTAGATAACGTAATATTTGACAAAACTGATCACGTTTGATGTTTTTACATTGATGAGCGGTATAGCTTTCGCCCATTTGGAGAAGTAATCGATTATAGCCAGGAGTAACTGATGTCCTCTGGAGGATGGCGGGCTAATTGGACCGATGACGTCCATACCCCAGGCTTCAAAAGGCTAGATGCCACCGTCGGGTGTAGAAACTTCGAAGATTGATGAATAAAATCAGCATGGAATTGACAAGCCCTACACTTCTTTGCATATTCAACAATATCTGCTATCATCGTGGGCCAATAATAACCCATTCGTCTGAGGCGATCCTGTAATTTGGGGTCTGGTTGGTGTGCAGCATAAATTTTGTCATGAGCCTCACATAGTACATGTTTGGCTTCTGTGATAAACATCGTAACAGTAACCCATCGTAAGAACGTCGGTATAGAATTTTGGTAGCTAATTTATAGTAAAATCTGAGAGATCGCCGTTGGATAGACACTGCTTCCTTTGGGTCATCAGGGAGGATTCCGTAGATAGTATAGTCTATGAAAGGAAATCTCCTGTCTTTGATGTCGACGTTCGTCTCTGCTGCATAGCTGTGATGAATATACAAGACATCTTTTGCACAAAACAACTCTTGACCAGACACTGTGATCGAATGTTGAGTGTTGGTAGGAACAGTCAAGGAAGCAGCCCGACCGGCTAAAGCATCTGCTTATATATTCTGTAATCGAGGTACGTGCTCGATGAAGAATCTAGTAAAGGTAGAAGCCAACTCAATCGTCACTTTATGGTATGGGATGAGATCTTCATGACGAACTTCATAATCTCCTCGAACCTGACTAACTATTAGCTTAGAATCACCATAAGCTTCAAGATAGTCAACTCCTAGTTGTTTTTCCAGTTGAAGGCCAATTAATAGGGCGTTATATTCGGCCACATTGTTGGTGCAAGGTTCCATGAGAGAATACGCACGGTGTATAATCAGATGATCAGGTGAAACAAGCACGATCCCTACTTCGACCACAATATTTTCTTTAGGTCCTATTCTTGACGCACCGTCAAAGAACATTCGCCAAATAGGGATTTTCTCAGTTGCAGTGTTAGACTCAACCACTTCATCTGGAATTTCATCATAGAGTTTGGAAGATTCTGGCATTGGATGAGCTGCTAAGAAGTCAGCTAATGCTTGGCCTTTTACTGCCTTCTGAGGAACAAACATCATATCGTATGGAGTCAACAATATTGTCCATATAGCTAAACAGGAATTAAGAAAACCCAGTTTAGTCATGAGTATTCTGAGAGGATTGACTATAGATATGATATGGAGAGTCTGTCCAGACACATAGTGACGTGTCTTCTAGATAGCAAATACCAGTATGAGACATTCCTTTTCAATAGGTGTGTATCTGTGTTCAGCACCAACCATCGCACGGCGAGGTAATAGATTGCCTGTTTATGACCGCCTTCATTCTTCTGAGCTAATAGGGCACCAAGAGAATGATCCATAGTGCGAACATGTAACAAGAAAGGCTTTTCGACTATCGGAGCCACCAATACTGGGGGGCTTGTGAGATACTTCTTGATGTTGTCAAATATGCACTGATATTGTTCAGTCCAGACAAAAGATACTCCTTTCTTCATGAGCTGAGTAAACGGTTGACACCTTCCAGAAAGATTTGAAATAAATTGTCTGATGTAGGCTAACCTTCCTTGAAGTCTGCGTAGCTCTTTGAGATTTCTTGTCGGACGCATATCGAGGATAGCTTTAACCTTCTCCGGGTCAAGATGTATATCCTTTGAAGCGATAACAAAACCAAAAAACTTGCCGCTGGAGACTCCCAGAAAAGACTTGGTTTGATTCATCTTGAGTTGGTGTGTACGCATTAGTTCAAACACCGTTCTCAGATCTTAGAGGTGGTTGCCCTTGAGATGACTTTTAACTGTAATATCATCTACATAGCATTCTAATGTTTTGCGTAAATGATTGCAAAAAATTGTGTTCATAGCTCGCTGGTATGTCGCACCCGCATTTTTCAATCCGACGGGCATCACCGTGTAGCAGTATACCCCCAACGATGTTTGAAAAGATGTGTGTTTCTCATCATCGGGGAACATCTTGATCTAGTTGTAGCCTGAGAACCCATCCATGAAGGACATTCGTTCGAAGCCACAAGTATTGTCGATCATTACATCGGTGATCGGTAGAAGAAACTCATCTTTTTGGCATGCAGAGTTCAAATCACGGTAAGCGATACAGACTCAAACTTTACCGTTCTTTTTCATGACCGAAACAATGTTAGCGACCCAGTCAAGGTGTTGTTCTTCACGAATGAAACCACTTAAAATAAGCTTTTTGACTTTATTTTTGATAGCCTCCATGATATCTAGTCGGAACCGCCATTGCTGCTGCTTCACTGGCTTAGCTTTAGATGAGATATTTAGGCGGTGCATAACAACTTTAGGGTCTAAGCCTGGTGTAAGTCCATGAGTCATAATTTATTATTTTTTTATTTTTATTTTTCTACCTGTCTTATTGTCGACACATTTAAGTTCTCCAATGGGTCATTAAATATGGTTAGATAGGGAAGACTTTAGTTTTGCAAAAAGGATTCTTGAAGGGGCCTCAATGCAAACATTTATTTTGAAATTAAACTACTGTTGGCCGATCAATTGGAGAGGTGAGTTGATGAGATCGAAGGATTACTCAGACCCTATTTTAAATCTCAACTGGATTTTATGCCAATCTGATTTAAATCAGATTCCCTCAATCCTATCCTGAAACCCTAAGTATATGTATAGAACATGAAAGATAAGTCGCCCTTTTCTATCAACCACAAGATAATTGTTCTTTCCATCGCAAGGAGCACTCGAGAAGAAGAAGACGTGGATTCAAGAGATATCAAGTCCATAACAACACTCATAGGTCAGTATTATTCTTAAACTTCTCATTTCTGCCTTTCAAAACGTATGAATAGCTGTGTATTATTGGGGGAATTAGTCAAACAATGGCTAACAGGACAACCCGTAGGATCCCCTGATTTCTAAAATGATCATTGGTATCAGGAACTCTGATACTCTTCCTGCTAGCCATTATATCGACTCTATTTCAATCATCTAAACCATGTATCAGAGAAATCGAACCCCTGAAACCAAGTGAAACCGACTTCATAGCTGTATAATAGAAATCCAATGTTACTTGGTATCACACACATACTGTCCTGACACCGTAGGGGTTAAAAGGGAATAGTGGTACGCCAATGGACCCATGGTTCTGCCCTAGTAGCAATGGACACGGCTCAAATATAGGCATGAATGGATACAGGTGTATGGAAGGTATAGGGATTTCCTGAACAAGTTGTAACAGGTTACCTAACTGATGTACAAAATAGCTAATAGGTAATAGAGAAGGTTGAAGCATGTAGGCAACTTAGAATAGGATGTCTCTTGAGATAATGACCTGATATGGAACTCTTTCGAGATCTCATCTGTATACCAGTAGGAAGTAAATCCTTTAATGCACCTGAATAGCAGCAGGACCAAGTGTAGGTACGTACAACATATGCACAGGGTCAAGAATACAACAAGCAAGGTTGGCACAAAACAGGGCATCAGTAAAACCTCTGTGCAACCAGTGTCATTAACACGAGTAGCATGGGTCCTTGTCAACTGGGTGATTGATGAAGGTGGGTAGAGGCACTGCTAGATTCAGTTAGCACCAGGATAGGCAGGCAGGATAGGAGTATAGGGTCTGTCCCATGACAGTTGGGTCCAATCACAGGGGTGTGTGGTCTTATCCCCAAATTCTGTCATACTATATATAGTACCAGTAGGATAGCTAAGTCCAATTAGACTTTAATTTGGTAATGCAGAGATAGATAAAAGTCTCTTAGCCAAGCCTCTTTAACCAACAAACCTGACACCATAAGCAATAGGCAAAGCATATGACCAATAGGTTGGTACATACCTAAGCTAAGGGTACCAGCAAAGTGGTTATAAAAGAGGGTGAGCCTTATGGGCAGATTAACGAGTATGGCATGGGGGTAAGTACTACACCAACTTGGAATATCCTTTACACATGTGGACCTATAATATGCAGGAGGGTTCGTATGGACCTGCAGTTAGTAGGAGGGTTCATATCCTTTACCTACTAGTGTATTTAGAGAGAGGCCTGTTATCTAAAGGCTTACTATAGCAGTGTCAAGTCGGAAAGAGACATGGCTGTGTGGACAAGTTCAGGGTAGCCTGTAACATTAGTCTGTACTAGTGAGTCAGGAATGGCTGACAGTGAGTTGGGGAAAGGAAAGCCTAGTGTGTATTAGAGTAATGGGTATGATCTACATATTCCTACTAGGCAATGGTACAAGACTAACCTGTATTTTATTATCTGAGTTCATTTAGAAGAGTTGCCAACACTGGATGCAGGGGATCTTGTAAGCCCTTATTTGCCCTGATGTACTCAGGTGTTGTCTGAGTGATTCGGAGACATCAGATATCACCTAGCATGTAGAAGACCGCTAACCTACTGCAAGGAGAAAATTAAGAAATTTAGTAAAATAGACTGTAGATGGATAGTTATCTTGGAAGGACTGTAATGACATGATATATATATATATATATACATATAACACATGGTAAAAACTACCAGTTTGTACAACAGGAAAAAGAGACACTTAAGGGTTAACAGGTAGTACCCCAACTAAGAGTAGATGGAAACTAGGAAGCCTAGAGCCCAGTTTAGTTGAAGGGTATACTATAAACCAAATAGGAAGGTTAGTTTATTTTAGAATCACTCATTAACATTGTGTTTCATTTAAAATAGGTTACTTGGATCTCGATTAAGACTCTGACCAGTGCCAACAGCTCAGGACGCCAGGTGAGTACAGTTTATTGCTTGTTTCCGATATTGATCCTTACTATACCTCATTGTTAGTCAATAGATATGTGATTTTTGTCTTTTATGTTGGTTATATTTTGTCGTGTCAGGGAGGTGAAGTACCAAAGATGTGTGATCTGACCTTATACAGTATATATCGTATAGACAGTGATTACTATTATATTATACCGTATAGACAGTATTTTTTATTACAGTATACCATGTAGACAGTGTTACATTATACAGTGTAGATATCGTAGACAGTGTCGTGTAATTGTTCCGAGACCGATCATATATCAAAGGTACTTCAGTCAGTCAGTCAGTCAGTCGGTGAGTATTTTCTTGTATTTTATTTATTGTTTTTCGATATTTAGTTTTATTCTGTCTTTCTTCGCTTATTTTTTAAATCATATGTTTAAAGGCTAACCTCTGTTATATAGTCACTTTCATATATTGGAACTGCATTAAGTGAATTGTACTCGTTCCATCCTGACTGGGTAACCAAACAAATTTTAGGTGATTGCGAAGAGGTCGTATGCCCTGACCAGTACGGCCCGTACTTGGAAGATATAGTAGAGACGGACTTTGCTTATCAGAAGGAGTACGCAGCATCTGATCCTGCTGCGCTTGCTTAGTTATCTTTAGTTAGTGCTGAGATATTGTAGTGGATACTGAGTTAATTTTGAGACATGTAGTTGAGATTTTATTTGTCTTTAGTCATCACACATTTCCTTTTATGAGATGGTTCTATTTATATTCATCTTTTAGATGCTGAGTTGTGATATTGAGTTGTTGATTCCTAAGTGGTAATATTTTTTATTGTGTGGATGTTCATCATATTGTTACAGCGTTCTACCACCGACTCTGCAGCGTAGGCTGGGCGTGCACACGGTTCATACCTAATTATTGGGTACGGGTCGTGACACCTGGCATGTCTTCATAGTTCCATACAAAGACGTCGATATATTCTCTTACAAGCTGTATAAGAGATTGCCGTTCTTCACCAGACAGACTTTTGCTGATAAAGATTGGTTTAGGAGATGATTTACCTCCTAAATTAACTTGGACGACTTCGTCTTCAGTAGCTGGTTCACGTTGTTCGAAACTTAACTTTTACTTGGTGTCCATCTATTGAGCCTATTGTTCGAGCTCAATTGATTGGACATCTTTTGAAATTTGGTCAACTGACACCATGTTGACGGATAGAGTTGCTTTGAACATGTCTCCAATGCTGGAGTTTGAATCCCAGAGACAAGAATCAGAAGAATGAGAACAACGATCAACTTCAATGTCTGATCCTTCATGAGTTGTTGGAGAAGTAACATAACCCATACCAACACCGTTTCGTTGATAATAGTTCTCGGGTTTGCCGGAAGGAGCAAAGTGACGTATTGGCAATCGTTGTCCTTTACCGTGGTTTAGTCCCTGGTCGCTTTTTATATCATATCCCATATTCTGGATAATATTCTTGGCCTACCAACTATATCGGTAAAACTATATTTTACCTGAATCATAGCCAGCTTCGGCGTTGTAATTAGGAGTAATAAAGTCCAGAATGAACTTTCTTTCGCCAATTATTCAACCGAAGATGATTAGTTCTTCACCCTTCTTTCTCGCTGGAACGATGAAGTAGTGGATATCCTCTGGCCAGACTATTTTTCGCAGACGAGGTGTCGTGACCGACATACAGAGATATGGTCTTATGCCATGCTCTAAGGCGTACAATGTATCTACGTACTAGTTTACAGACTGGTAGACATCAAAGTAATTCAAAAATAAACCTTTACTCAGAAAATATATAAGTTTTTCTTCAGGGATAACATCATCCACTGAAGGTACATTATTTTAAGTATTGATATACTCATTAAGGGCGTCATTATCCGGGACATGAGTCACAGACTTGGTCAAGTTCACTACCTAGGATAACTCATCAGGATTGGGAGGATGGACTCCAGCAGGTTTCACCCGAGTTGTTTTGCGAAAAGTGATGGTCACTGGTACGGCAATATCATGACGCTTTTTTTGACCCAGATTGTGAGAGGCTTTGAAGTACTTTTTAGAGTAGTATGTCCTTTGACTCGGATAACCATGGGACCGTCACTAGCGAATGAATTAACTTCAGCTTCATCGTCAGCTTCGTTGCCGTCATCCTTGGGAGGCTGAGATTGATAGAGTACCGAATCTCCATAGTAAGATTCAATACCCTTGAAAGGATCGACATCGACAAACTCTGTCTTCACGATGCCATCACTATTGACGTACTTAAAGCACTGGTAAAGGATAGAAGGAACAATCATGTTTTCGTGTATCACGGGCGTCCTAATAATATATTGTAGGACACATTGGCATCGATTATATAGCAAGCAACCTCTGTCCGGAGATCACCAATCTGGCACTTGAGATGGATCTTGCCCAAAGGATGACTTCTCCTAGCATTGAATGCCATGATAGTTGTATTGGTTGCAGACAGCTTGTGCAGAGGGATCCCTAGAATTTGGAGTAAACTTCTAGGGATGATGCTGAGGGAGGAACCTGGATCGATATGCATCCGATCCACCTTAATCGTCCCGATATACCCCGTATAATACAAAGGTCTATCATGACGATTATTTTTAAGCATCATGTACTCTTGTGAAAAGGTGATGTTGGGAACCACTTCCATAGTGCTATAGAAATAAGGATAAGAGACCGGATCTTCAGCGGAAGCTTGGACTTCAGCGAGATAAGAGTCGACATGTAGTAATGCCTCACTTAAAGCTTTACGCGTCTCTTTGGAGAGCCGTAGTAGATCGAACAATGACAATCTGGCTGGTGTATTGGCCCGTTGTGCCAGTATGTCAAAGTTGTAAGGCCGATCCATACCTCCGGGAGCTAGTGACTTAAGAGATTTCTTCAATCGTGTCTCCGTCTACTTAGTTTTGTCGACAGTTGAGGACTTAGACGGACCAGCTTCTAAACTTGTGGGGGTAGCAGGAGCTTGAGAAGGCATTACGTCTTCTTGTGTGGGGTCATTGTTTCACTTAACAAAATTGCCAAACAAAATTTGGATTTTGAAAATAAAACGAGAAAAAGTACAAGAAGTACAAATTTGATTCTGGGAAAGTATTGCTATGGAAGTCTGATCTTGTAAATGATCACTTTGTTCCTTGGACCATATGATGATGATGAAGATCACTGCTTAAAGTAGAACAACTTGGAAGAACTAAGTCACCAGAAAGGTATCGACGCACTTGGGCACTGATGGCGAGGCCGAATGCTTTCCTGCTTTGCTTCACTCTGTTCTGAAAGAAAAGTTGAAGAAGAATGCTCCGGAGAATCAAAATCTCGAAGTCCTAATCTCTGTATTCTCTCCTATGCTCTCCGTCTTTGTCTTTGAGAAAAATGAGTCTATTTATAGACTGGGGCTTATGTGCGTAAAAGAGCATCAAAGTCTGTCTTTACGCTAACAACTGCCACCCATGATCAAAGTCATCCTTTGCATACATTGACACGCGTCCCATCATTTCAGTAAGAATAGGATACATGTACACACGTTCTTCGAAATATGTGGCATGAAGGCCATGTAGGCAAACCACGTTCCAAACTGGCCAGAAAGAATAGGGCGTAAAAATAGCTCCAACATCCTCTGGGCGTAAAACAGTAAGATGAGCGTAAAATAGCTCTATCATAGGTTTCCCGCGTAAAGTGGTTATTGAATAACCTTGAGCGTAAACTGGCTCAAATAGACTTTACGCACACATTGTTTTATGAGCGTAAGAACTCATAAAAAACTCCGTGCGTAAAAGAAACCATACAGTGAGCGTAAAGTAGCTCGATCTCCATAAACGACAACAATGGTCTTTGTATAAGACAAATTTTATTGAATTCTGTGGAAAATGCCATCATTAATATCTTCATGTCAGAGTTTGCATTAAATGCGAGATTTGACAACTTTGTCCAGCGTAAAAGAGGCTGCTCTGTCATTGGCGTAAAATTATAGGTGTAGACCCAAGCGTAAAATGATCAGCCTGCTTAGGCGTAAATTGATTAGCCTAGATTTGGGCGTAAAAGAGAATACCCGCTCTGCTTGGTGTAAAAACCGATCATTTATGAATGGGATGACTCTTTCTTTGAAGCACTTTTTACGCTCCTACAAGACCCCCTTCAAAGTTTTCAAATATCTCCAAAATTTAAAATACTTTGAACAGAAGCGTAAAAGTTGAGATTTGATCTGTCAGCGTAAAATTTGGGATACGCAACAGCCATCTGCGTAAAAGCGGGGATGTCCAACAGTCGGTGTAATTTCCAATAGTGTCGGTCAACGCTTAATTGTCACAATGAATTTCTTTTTTCGAAACTTTCGAATACCTTTTCGCTTCCCCGAGTTTGCATTTATAATGAACAGTTTCCAATGAGGAATATGGAGAGTTGATTTAACCATATAAATGAGGAGAAATTCTTCACTCTTGTCATTCATCTCCATAGTGACATGGCGCCCAAGAAGGAGATTATCAATGAAGAGGCTTCTGGCTCAAGGATTAACTTTGAACGAGCACGCAACTTTGTAGCGTGCTTCGGATTAACTCCAGCAGTCTTCAGCCGCATCGATGGTGGTCCTCCGACTGCATATGAGGGCTCAGGAGATGCAGAAGCATTTTTAAATCTGATGCGTCGCTCCGGGATTCACAATATGCGTAAGTTAGGTGCTTCCTTTCGTCAGTCCGACGAAGGAGAGGGAAAATAAAATTCCATGTATTACGACTCTCTTATATGTAGGGGTCCACTTCCCCCCTTTTTTATAAATAAAGTCTGATGCTAATCTCAACTGTTCAACATTTATTTTAACTGCTTCTATGATTATTCATTCCCAAGAAACAAACTTGACACGTGGCGTCTGTCTTGTGGTTATGAGAGCCTTAAAATAGGATCTTCCCCCGAAATAGACTCTTTCCAACAGTTTTTCAGCCTTTATAAATAGCCGAGAATGTTTCATATATTCTCGTACTCATTCTACTGAAGATAACTTTCCGTGATGTTGTTCTCCAACAAATGAGGATGGCGAAGCTTTCCCACAGCGTTCTTTTGTATGCCCAGTCATTAGCCGCAGATTCAACCACCATTAGAACCAAACCATTCGACTCAAATGGTAAATCCGATCGTAAGCAAATATCTGTCTTTTGAATTTTTTTTAAATTCTTGACGAGCGTAAAATTTTTTTGCTGAAACACTGGCGTAAAAACCTTGTTGAAGTACCGGCGTAAAAAGCCTTGCAGATTGCTGGCGTAAAAGCCTTGTTGAATCACTGGCGTAAGAGCCTTGCTGAAGCATTGGCATAAAATGCCTTGTTGAAGCATTGGCGTAAAATACCTCGCTGAAGCATTGGCGTAAAATGCCTTGCTGATTCACTGGCGTAAAAGCCTTGCTGAAGCACTGGCGTAAAAAGCCTTGTGATCTGTTTTTTAATTAGCATTTAATACGCATATGATAATACTTCTTCTTTGTTGTTTTCTGCAGAAGTTTGGCTGAGCAGTTTTTCCAGAACCGGCATTGGCAATTTTGACGTTGTGAGGAGCGTTCTTCTGACATCAACATCAGGGAGCTCATGCACTTTTGACGCGCAAATCAGACAACTCAGAACTATTCGTGAGATAGAAGGGTCTTCCTCTGTTGGTAGGAAGAGCCTTTATACACGGAGAGTTGGATGGTGGAGTCACCTCTACCCCGAGAAATCGGGTAGTAGAGTTCCTTTCACGGCAGAAGTAGGAATCGTATCCCAATGCTGGATACATTCCTACCTCCTTTGAGGTGCCGCCACTAATCCACCAATTGTATTGGCAGCAACACACCTTCGGGCTGCCATACTCTGGGGTTCTCCTCTCGTCTGAGAGAGAAGACCAGAGTTTGATTCCTGCTATTCTGGTTGCCACTGGAGCTCAGACAGTCAGAAACTGCCACCAACAACGAACCCGTCAAAGAGGATCAAAGAAGAAATAGACCTCTATTAGGTTATCGTTGGTGTATAGAATGAAAATCCAAGAATGTAAGAGATTTCCATTATAACTTGTAAGAAAGTCTAAGAAATGTAATAGACTTTTTGATGATATGGGAATGAAAATGATGATTCTTCTATGATCAATGATTTGTATCTATCTGGATGTAATATGGACATGATAGATAAATGAAATCTTATTTTCTGTTTTAGAGTATATGATACTACCAGAGGTAATATGGACATAATAGCACATATGAACTCAAAAGAAAAATTAGATTAATATCTATGCAGAGGTCAAATAGAAGTGATAGATAGGAAAAGAAAGTAGATTTAATATTTATTCAGAGGTCATGAAAACTTGATAAATAGTGAATCCCACTTTCTAATCAATTGAAAAAAAATAGAAGATAAAAAACCCCTTTCCCTGGAAACAAGAAGTTAGCTTAACCAAACCTTGGTAGCTGGGGATTAGGAAGACAAATATTGTGAGCGTAAATGTCAAGACGGAGGATGAATTAGCATATTTTTTAGGAACAGAAAGGACGATTCAATCCCATAATTAAATGGATGAACCTGGTAACATGAATGGACGAGCCTTTTCAGAAATGAAAAATCGTTTTCAATTTCAGAGAATAGTTCATTAGTAATCCTCCTCTATAAATAGGTGAGAATTGCTTATAACCCTTCATTCTTACTTCTCCTCCTCTGTTGGAAATGTCTTCCGAGGATGCCCAGCGAAAGAATGAAGTCCCCCAGAGTCGAGGGCATCATTGAGACGTTCCCTGTTGAGCCTCCTACATCAGGCTCATCCGGCTCGATCGAAATAGGTGGAAGCTCTTCTGCGCCCAAGCCACCCGAAGACATTCTTACTTTTTTAGTATAGCCAGGGAAAACTCCTGAAGAAGAAGCGTCGAGGATGGCTGTCTGCAAACTTTTCATGAGTTCAGGAAACGACTCCTTCTATGCATTGGCCGACTATGTATTCAATAACGAAGGGAGTGGCCCTCGTCCTTAGTCTTTTATTTTGAACAAAAATAATAATAAAAGAAGTTTTATTTTTGTTCTGACTTCTCTTTTTATACATAGTATTTCTTAAGAAATTTGCCATTGATCGGCAGCATGAGTAGATCTCCATTTGGTTTTGATAATCGATAGGCGCCATTGGAAAATACGGACTCAATTACATAAGGGCCCTCCCATTTTGCTTGGATTTTCCCTTTACTTTTATGAGTCATTACCATCGGTCTCTGTCACCCTCATTTCCCGTATTTTCCGTATTTCGTATTTATACTCGTATCTGGATTTTTGGCATGTATTTTTTTTATTGTATTTTTTTATTTTTCTCAACTTGTGGGATTTTAGTATTTCTCGTATTTGGGTTTGGCATGGCTCGGTTTTATTGGGTTGATTTGGTTCGGTTTTATGTGTGTTGGAACACCTTAGCCCTAAGCTCCACCCTCAAACACACCACAACACCCTCTTTATAACTCCACCAACCTCTTCTCTCTCTTCATAACCACCATTAATTTCTTCTTCTTCTTCTTCCTCCACACAACTCCCCAACCCTTAGGCAAGTGCATCTTGCCACTGCATGAGAACCATATTTTCTTTGTCCATTTGCTAGACTAGGACATGGTGATCAACATTAGTTCTTGGCATTTTGTGATTTGGAGCCTCCTTTGTCCAAGATCTAGTTATTCCTATTTTCAGATTTTTGCATGTTTTGATCTATTTCGGTTGGAGTTTTATGGGTTCTGATGTTTCTATGTGGAAGAGAGTTTAATTTCACCCAAGTTGGAACTTTGGAAATCCGGATTTGGAGTTCGGATGACCAAGTTATGTTGTTTTGAAGTTTTGGGTTCTGCCATGGTGTTCTTGCTGTTTGGAGAAGACAGTGAGCAGTGTGCAGAGCTTCTTAGCTCACGTACACTGAGCTACGCACGCTCTTTAGCGCTGCGTACGCAGACTTGAGTACGCTTCCTGCTGGAAGTGTGTCTCCTTGAGCCTGCGTGACTTTCCACGTACGCTGCCTCGAGTGAGCCTGCGTGACTTTCTCACGTACGCTGCCTCGAGTGAGCCTGCGTGACTTTCTCACGTACGCTGCCTTGAGTGAGCCTGCGTGACTTTCTCACGTACGCTGCCTTGAGTGAGCCTGCATGACTTTCTCACGTACGCTGCCTTGAGTGAGCCTGCGTGACTTTCTCACGTACGCTGCCTTGAGGGAGCCTGCATGACTTTCTCACGTACGCTGCCTTGAGCGAGCCTTGAGCGTGCGTGACTTTTCACGCACACTGTTCCCTTGAACGTGCGTGACTTTTCACGCACACTGCTCCTTGAGCGTGCGTGACTTTTCACGCACACTGCTCTGTAGCGTGCGTGACTTTCACGTACGCGGCTCTTTCAGCGTGCGTGACTTTTTGTACGCTGCTCCCCTGACCCCTTTCTTTAAGCTTGGCTTTTCTATGGTCCTGTTTATTGATATTTTATTAGATATTTTACGTCCATTTTATATCCTTACGTCTTTTGTCATGAACTTGATTTTACTTAACATGTTTGGAATGACTATTGTACATGGTATGGTATGACAGGCAACTAGCATAACACGACAGTGACCGTAGTGGTGCACTCCTGACATGACCAACCTGACATGATAGTGGCCGTCGTGGCGCACTCCTGACAAGTACCCTGACATGATTTATTTTAATGTTGTTACTTGACTTGCCTTGACACCGTGGGTAGTTCTTTCTTGCTTGCTTGTTAAATCCACTTGTCCTGTCTTGCTTCATGTCTAGGATGGGACTCCTAAGTACCGCGGTCAGAAGTACCTACTAAAATGGATTAAGGTTAATAACTAGAATAACACAGTAGTCATGAAGAGATGACACAACTACAGGCAATCCCGTTATCTGGGCGCTCCAGGGATTTGTAGCCTGCCGTCGAGTATGGCGCATTTTTAGCACACTGTCAGGTGTTGCACCCTCTAAGTCACCTAAGGGTACATGCGTCTCCTGGACGATGTACCCACCTGAATTCAACCCTAATCTTTCGTCCTAGGTAACCTGGATGGTCTGCAGGGCTTGTGGCTGTGGAACAATCTTACTGCATCTTGTTAGTAATTAGGCCTGTGATAACCCTAGTTAGTTAAAGTAGTAAGCCGTAGGATCTGTTTGGCCGTGATTGATTGAATGAGGTATAACCAGTCTATTCATGTCTTGACCCCATGCAAGATTGCTTCCTGTCTTGATTACTTACATTACTTATCTTGCCGATAAATGGTGGGAAACCAAGCTCTGTTCAGATGAAGGGTTACAACCTCGGTCCTTGTTTGGTTTACGGGTTGTAACCTGGCTATCGGAATAGTTCTATGGTTATCTCGTCGTATATCATCCTGACATATTTTCGTAATTTTAGTTTTAATATTAGATTTTCTGTGCTGATTGCTGGCTTTTGTTCTTATTTCGTGGCCCCCTTGTGGCACTTGCTCTTTCTGGGGTTGACCCAGCTGGTTTTGTGTGGCCAGATTTCGGAGCAGCTCCCGAGGATCTACCAAGCTTCCAGCCCAATGGTGAACACTAGACGGAATCCGGGCCAAGAGTGGGTTTTCTATTTTGTTTCGCTCACTCTATTGTAAAAATTATTCTTTTGAGGCGTTTAGCCGACGAGCACCTGTTTGCTCGGAGCACTTTTACTTACTGTCTGCCTACGGGCTGTAAACATGATTGACAAATCCTAGGGTTGATCATGTATGACTAAACTCTTGCTAGTCCTAATATTTTGTAACGACTAGCTTCATGATCAGCTGAATATGTAATATTTGGGACGCCTTATTATTGTATATTTAATGATCATACATCTTGCGACTTTACTTACTTGTGGTGATTGAGACACTAGGCTTGTACATGACCATAAGAGACTGTTGGCTTGTAGAAAACCCTCACATATCTAGACAGCCGTGACCGTATATCGAGGTGGTTTCCATTTTAATATACGTAGCTGGCTATGTCTGTCCCTGCTCTCCAGTATTCTGGTTCTGGGGCGTGACATGGTTTAAGTGGTGGCCCATGCAGGTCTTGTAAATCAAGAAATGTGAGGGTTTACCAGATAGATGTCTCAATCAATACTCGTCCTTGATCTTTGTTCGTATCCTCTGAATCCCTGGATTCTTGCCCTGATCCTGTGCTTATATCATTGATCTGTCCTGGTCCTTTCCTCATTGTTCCCTGTGTCATCTTCTTCAGCGGCACTGTACCTGGTCTTACCGATCGACGAGGTGGAGCATATCCCGTGGATCAGCAGCAACCCGGAGATCAAGCCCAGCATTCCGGGATAGCCTCCAGAGTTGTGCCTACGGGAGGAGAGTCACCAGTTCGGCCCGTCCAGCCCGTAGAGCCAGATGATGTACCTTAGTAGGCCTCATCAGAACCTTGATAGCTTCCCAGGATCGTCGAAGCGACGCCCTGCACCAGACAGTTCAAGATGCTTTGACCCGAGGCGGACATCCAGGGAACCAGGCGGCCAACAGCTTCAAGCGATTGAACCCTCCTTTCTTCGACGGCAGCGAGGATGTGATTGCCGCGGATGCATGGCTTCAGGATACCGAGGTGGTTCTGGAAGCGGCTAGGACACCTGAGAGTGAGAAGGTGGCGGTGGTACGCCTACAGTTGTTGGACTTAGCTCGCAATTGGTGGACGACACAGGCGATGGGATTAGTGGCACCCATTGCTTGGGCAATATTTAGGAAGAGATTCCAGACGAAGTACTTTGATGCTGTGGCTCGGTACGACCTGCAGACCAGATTTACCAACTTGAAGCAAGGAGGCAGAACAGTCGACAGTTATGCATCGGAGTTTTCTAGACTCAGTAGGTTTGCCCCCACCTTGGTGGCGACCGAGTTTGATAGGGCCCAACGGTTCCAGCAGGGACTGCATTTGGAGATCTTGTTGGCGATTGAGCAGTTCGAGCACCAGACGTTCGATGCAGTCTTGAGAGCAGCTAGGAGGCATGAGTACACCTCCCAGAGGATCGTGGATAGGACCGGAAGTAGGAAGCGGTCCCACAGTCAGATGCACCAATCATCAGCTCCAGCCCCGGCAGCTAGAAGTTTGACCATTGGGACTCCGAGGCGGGCGGCCTCAGTAACGTCGGTTCAGCATTCGACCCCGACGTACCCGCAGCAGCAGAAGCAGACTTCCGTAATGGGATGTTCACATTGCGGGAAGCCAGGCCATGTAGTGGCGGATTGCCGCAGGGCGCAGGGATTGTGCCTGGCTTGTGGAGCAGCAGATCATAGGGTTGGGGCTTGCCCGAATAGGGGTGGTTCATCAGCATCCAACCCTTCTAGCTCTTCGGTGAGAGGACCGGCCCCAGCACCAGTTCAGCAGCAGCAGTATCAGTCTTCGAGGCCCTTGCCGCCTCAGTCTCAGGCATTCCAGCAACAACATCCCCAGCAGTATGCCCAAGCCCAAGCTCAGACCCAGAATAGGCAGAGAGGTTTCCAGCAGAGGGGACCAGCAGCCAGAGGACAAGGTCAGGCCATGATGATGGCTATGGAAGAAGAAGTTGTACCAGGTAAGGTAGTGGCAGGTACTATTCTCGTCAACTCCTTTCCAGCTTCGATATTGTTTAATTCTGGTACATCGCATTCATTCATGTCTGCACGATTCGCGACACGGATAGGATTGGAGCCTGAGTCATTATCAGTGAGGCTCAATATACTTACTGGTAATGGTCTTGTGGGAGTAGATCGAGTGTTTTCCTCGTGTCGGATCGTAGTTAGCGGTAGGGAGTTCCCCGCTAGATTCATAGAGTTTCCTATGGCAGACTATGATGTAGTCCTAGGCATGGATTGGTTGAGAAACCAGTATGCTAGGATAGACTGCCATATTGGCAGAGTTGTCTTTAGTATGCCCGGCGAGCCAGAGTTTTCGTTTTCCAGAGGCGCAGTGGAGCCATCTTCTCCAGCATTGCGGATGGCAGTAGCAGCAGTGCAGTTATCTCAAATAGTTGAAGAGTTTCCAGATGTCTTTCCAGAGGAGCTTCTAGGGATACCGCCAGAGCGGAAGATTGAGTTCACTATAGACTTGATTCCCGGGACATCACCAGTGTCAGAGCGAGTCTACAGGATGGCGCCTTCAGAGTTGGAGATTTTGTACAAGATGATTGAAGAACTGAGGACCAAGGAATTCATCCGTGTAAGTGGATCGCCTTGGGGAGCCCCGATGCTTCTTATGAAAAAGAAGAATGGTACGTCCAGGCTATGTGTTGATTATCGTACCTTGAATTCGGTGACAATCAAGAACAGATACCCTCTTTCAAGGATAGATGACTTGTTTGATCAGCTCAGAGGGGCTTCAGTGTTCTCGAAGATCGACTTACGGTCTGAATACCACCAGATCAGAGTCAGAGAGCAGGACATCCCGAAGACAGCATTCAGATCGAGGTATGGGCATTGGGAGTTCCTTGTTATGCCCTTTGGAGCGACCAATGTGCCGGCCGTATTCATGGACCTCATGAATCCTATTTTCATGCCTTACTTGGACCAATTTGTGATCGTGTTCCTAGATGACATCCTGGTCTACAGCAAGAGTGAAGCAGAGCATGAGCAGCATCTCAGAGTCGTCCTTCAGACGCTTAGGGAGCATCAGTTGTACGCCAAGTTCAGTAAATGCGAGTTCTGGCTCGATCGCATTTCGTACTTGGGTCACATCATTACCCGAGGAGGAGTGGAAGTGGATCCCCAGAAGATTGTGGCTATCGAGTCATGGCCAGTACCCAGCTCAGTGGCAGAGGTTCGCAGCTTCCTTGGATTGGCCGGCTACTACCGACGGTTCGTTTCAGATTTCGCAAGGATTTCAGCGCCGATGACCCAGTTGACCCGCAAAGATGTGCCGTTTGTTTGGACAGCAGAGTGTCAGGAATCATTTGAGAAGTTGAAACGAGGTTTGATAACGGCTCCCATTCTCACCCTTCCAGATGGGACCGAAGGATTCACAGTTTATTGCGACGCTTCAAGTAGAGGATTGGGGTGTGTCTTGATGCAGCATGGGAAGGTAATATCTTATGCGTTATGTCAACTACGTGATCATGAGAAGAATTACCCGACCCACGACTTGGAATTGGCGGCGGTAGTGTTTGCTTTGAAGTTGTGGAGACACTACTTGTACGGAGATAGAGTGGAGATCTTTACTGATCATAAGAGCCTGAAGTATGTTTTCACCCAGAAGGACCTTAATATGCAGCAGAGAAGATGGCTCGAGCTATTGGTGGATTATGATGTAGATTTGCAGTATCATCCCGGGAAGGCCAACGTTGCAGCAGATGCATTGAACAGGAGAGCCGGAGTTTATTTCCTGACGGCGTAACCAAAATTATTGGCAGATCTTCAGAAGATGGGAATTGAGGTGGTTTTTCCAACCAGTGTGTCATTGATGGCCAGTCTACAGGTCCAGTCCAGCATAGTTGAGAGAATCCGGGTGGCGCAGTCATCAGATTCCAAGATCCAGCGACTCAGAGCAGAGTGTGATGCAGGAAGAAGGCCAGAGTTATGTATCCATGAAGACGGTACACTTCGGCATGACACTCGTCTTTGTGTACCCAGTAGAGATATCAGACAGGAAGTCATGGCAGAAGCCCACAGTTCGCAATATTCTATTCATCCGGATGGTACGAAGATGTACCGTGATATTCGTCAGCATTTCTGGTGGAATGGCATGAAGAGGGAGATAGCCCGGTTTGTCTCTCGGTGTTTGGTTTGCCAACAGGTTAAAGCTGAACATCAGAGGCCCGTTGGACTTCTTCAGCCCTTACCGATCCCAGAATGAAAATGGGAGCATATAACCATGGATTTCGTGACCGGATTGCCCAGATCTCCGGCCGACAGAGATGCTATTTGGGTAATTGTGGACATGCTTACCAAGGTGGCACACTTTCTCCCATTCAGATTTGGGCAGTCGACAGCGCAGTTAGCAGAGATGTATCTCAGGCAGATCGTCAGGCTTCACGGTGTGCCAGTCAGCATCACCTCGGACATGGATTCAAGATTCATATCACACTTTTGGCGCAGCTTACAGAAGAGTTTGGGGACTCGTCTTCAGTTCAGCTCAGCTTATCACCCACAGACGGATGGTCAATCAGAGCGCACAATCCAGACTCTTGAAGATATGTTGAGATCCTGTACCTTGACTTCGGTGGTTCATGGAAGAATCATCTGCACCTGGTAGAATTCTCGTACAACAACAGTTATCAGGCCAGTATCCAGATGGCACCCTTAGAGGCTCTCTATGGCAGGAAGTGCAGATCCCCGCTAGCATGGGACGATGTCGGAGAGAGGCAGATGCTCGGACCCGAGTTGATTTCCCAGACGGTTGAAGTGGTCAGGAAGGTCAGAGATCACCTCCGAGTTGCCCAGGACCGCCAGCGCCATTGGGCTGATGCTCATCGGCGTCCCTTAGAATTTGCTGTCGGTGACCATGTATTCCTTAGGATCTCGCCTAACCGCGGCGTCATTCGCTTCGGCGTACGGGGAAAGCTTAGTCCTAGGTATATAGGGCCGTTCGATATTCTAGAGCGAGTAGGAGATGTATCCTATCGTCTCGCTCTTCTGCCGTCGCTAAGTGAGGTACATGATGTATTCCATGTGTCCCAATTACGTCGGTATATTCCGGACCCGAGCCACATCCTAGACCATTCGGAATTGGTTGTTGGTACCAACCTTTCGTATGAGGAGAGGCCCGTGTCTATTTTGGACCGGAGGGAAAAGATACTCAAGAACAAGACTATTAAATTAGTCCGTGTTGCTTGGGGTCATCACTCTCTGGGTGAGTCAACGTGGGAGCGTGAGGACGACCTCCGATCGCGATATCCCTACCTGTTTGACTCATGAGGTATAATGTCTTTCTTATGCCTTACATTTTCCCTTCCTTGCTTGTATTGTATGATTGTATGATTGGACTGCTTAGTGTAGCTTGCCTGTGCTTAGTGTAGCTTGTCGTGGCAATCTCTAGCTCCTTGATTAAATTCCGAGGACGGAATTCTTTTAAGGTGGATAGAGTTGTCACCCTCATTTCCCGTATTTTCCGTATTTCGTAATTATACTCGTATCTGAATTTTTGGCATGTATTTTTTATTGTATTTTTTATTTTTCTCAACTTCTGGGATTTCAGTATTTCTCGTATTTGGGTTTGGCATGGCTCGGTTTTATTGGGTTGGTTTGGTTCGGTTTTATGTGTGTTGGAATACCTTAGCCCTAAGCTCCACCCTCAAACACACCACAACACCCTCTTTATAACTCCACCAACCTCTTCTCTCTCTTCATAACCACCATTAATTTCTTCTTCTTCTTCTTCCTCCACACAACTCCCCAATCCTTAGGCAAGTGCATCTTGCCACTACATGAGAACCATATTTTCTTTGTCCATTTGCTAGACTAGGACATGGTGATCAACATTAGTTCTTGGCATTTTGTGATTTGGAGCCTCCTTTGTCCTAGATCTAGTTAATCCTATTTTCGGATTTTTGCATGTTTTGATCTATTTCGGTTGGAGTTTTGTGGGTTCTGATGTTTCTATGTGGAAGAGAGTTTAATTTCACACAAGTTGGAACTTTGGAAATCCGGATTTGGAGTTCGGATGACCAAGTTATGTTGTTTTGAAGTTTTGGGTTCTGCCATGGTGTTCTTGCTGTTTGGAGAAGACAGTGAGCAGTGTGCAGAGCTTCTTAGCTCACGTACACTGAGCTACGCACGCTCTTTAGCGCTGCGTACGCAGACTTGAGTACGCTTCCTGCTGGAAGTGTGTCTCCTTGAGCCTGCGTGACTTTCTCACGTACGCTGCCTCGAGTGAGCCTGCGTGACTTTCTCACGTACGCTGCCTCGAGTGAGCCTGCGTGACTTTCTCATGTACGCTGCCTTGAGTGAGCCTGTGTGACTTTCTCACGTACGCTGCCTTGAGTGAGCCTGCGTGACTTTCTCACGTACGCTGCCTTGAGTGAGCCTGCGTGACTTTCTCACGTACGCTGCCTTGAGGGAGCCTGCGTGACTTTCTCACGTACGCTGCCTTGAGCGAGCCTTGAGCGTGCGTGACTTTTCACGCACACTGTTCCCTTGAACGTGCGTGACTTTTCACGCATACTGCTCCTTGAGCGTGCGTGACTTTTCACGCACACTGCTCTGTAGCGTGCGTGACTTTCACGTACGCGGCTCTTTCAGCGTGCGTGACTTTTCGTATACTGCTCCCCTGACCCCTTTCTTTAAGATTGGCTTTTTTATGGTCCTGTTTATTGATATTTTATTAGATATTTTACGCCCATTTTATATCCTTACGCCTTTTGTCATGAACTTGATTTTACTTAACATGTTTGGAATGACTATTGTACATGGTATGGTATGACAAGGAACTAGCATAATACGACAGTGACCGTAGTGGTGCACTCCTGACATGACCAACCTGACATGATAGTGGCCGTCGTGGCGCACTCCTGACAAGTACCCTGACATGATTTATTTTAATATTGTTACTTGACTTGCCTTAACACCGTGGGTAGTTCTTTCTTGCTTGCTTGTTAAATCCACTTGTCCTGTCTTACATCATGTCTAGGATGGGACTCCTAAGTACCACGATCAGGAGTACCTACTAAAATGGATTAAGGTTAATAACTAGAATAACACAGTAGTCATGAAGAGATGACACAGCTACAGGCAATCCCGTTATCTGGGCGCTCCAGGGATTTGTAGCCTGCCGTCGAGTAGGGCGCATTTCCAGCACACTGTCAGGTGTTGCACCCTCTAAGTTACCTAAGGGTACATGCGTCTCCTGGACGATGTACCCACCTGAATTCAACCCTAATCTTTCGTCCTGGGTAACCTGGATGGTCTGCAGGGCTTGTGGCTGTGGAACAATCTCACTGCATCTTGTTAGTAATTAGGCCTGTGATAATCCTAGTTAGTTAAAGTAGTAAGTCGTAGGATCTGTTTGGCCGTGATTGATTGAATGAGGTATAACCAGTCTAGTCATGTCTTGACCCCATGCAAGATTGCTTCCTGTCTTGATTACTTATATTACTTATCTTGTCGATAAATGGTGGGAAACCAAGCTCTGTTCAGATAAAGGGTTACAATCCCGGTCCTTGTTTGGTTTACGGGTTGTAACCTGGCTATCAGAATAGTTCCATGGTTATTTCATCGTATATCATCCTGACATGTTTTCGTAATTTTAGTTTGTGCTGATTGCTGGCTTTTGTTCTTATTTCGTGGCCCCCTTGTGGCACTTGCTCTTTCTGGGGTTGACCCAGCTGATTTTGTGTGGCCAGATTTCGGAGCAGCTCCCGAGGATCTACCAAGTTTTCAGCGCAATGGTGAACACTAGATGGAATCCGGGCCAAGAGTGGGTTTTCTATTTTGTTTCGCTCACTCTATTGTAAAAATTATTCTTTTGAGGCGTTTAGCCGACGAGCACCTGTTAGCTCGGAGCACTTTTACTTACTATCTGCCTACGGGCTGTAAACATGATTGACAAATCCTAGGGTTGATCAAGTATGACTAAACTCTTGCTATTCCTAACATTTTGTAACGACTAGCTTCATGATCAGCTGAATATGTAATATTTGGGACGCCTTATTATTGTATATTTAATGATCATACATCTTGCGACTTTACTTACTTGTGGTGATTGAGACACTAGGCTTGTACATGACCATAAGAGACTGTTGGCTTGTAGAAAACCCTCACATTTCTAGACAGCCGTGACCGTATATCGAGGTGGTTTCCATTTCAATATACGTAGCTGGCTATGTCTGCCCCCGCTCTCCAGTATTCTGGTTCTGGGGCGTGACAGTCTCCGAACAGCTAATACAAGCTTACCAACTTTGAATACCCTCCCCTTAACTTTACGATTAAAAGTTCGAGATATGCGGACTTGATACAGTTCAATGTGTTGTTGTGCTTGAAGACGCTTTTTATCCAATCCTTCAAGTTCTGGGAGTCGTAAGCGATCATTATTCTCCGTAGTTAGCTCATTAGCAATGGCTATTCGTAGAGAAGGGATCTGGATTTCCAATGGGAGAACAGCTTCGCATCCATAAACTAATGAGAATGGTGTAAAACCAGTAGGAGTCCGGACTGTTGTTCGATAAGCCCATAAACATTCTCCAAGTTTCTCATTCTAATCACGTTTATTAGAAGAGACAAACTTTTTAAGAAGTTTGATGATCGTCTTATTGAAGGTTTCAGCTAAACCATTAGCAGCTGGATTATAAGCCATAGAAGCCAAATTCTGAATTCGATTCTTGTCACAGAATCGATAAAATGCTTGACTGGCAAATTGTGGACCATTGTCATGAATTATCCGTCGAGGAATCCCGAAACGATAAATGACATGGTGTTTGATGAAACTGATCACATTAGATGTTTTCACTTCCGCAAGGGGGACTGCTTCTGCCCACTTCGAAAAGTAATCGGTTATAGCTAGTATAAACCGATGTCCTTTGACAGAAGGAGGGTTAATAGGGCCAATAACATCCATGCCCCAAGCTTCAAAGGGCCAAGAGGCTGCTGTAGGATGTAGAAATTCAGACGGTTGATGAATGAAATCAGCGTGAATCTGACATGCTTTACATCTTTTGGCATAGTCTACAGCATCTGCTATCATAGAAGGCCAATAATACCCCATTCTTCGAATGCGGTCTTGCAACTTCGGACCCGGTTGATGAGCACCACAGACACCATTATGAGCCTCACGCAGTGTTTGTTTGGCTTCACTTTCTGAGAGACAACGCAGCAAGAGTCCGTCATATGAACGACGACATAGCATATGTGAAGGCAAATCATAATAGAATCGAAATGATCGTCTCTTAATTGATGCAGCTTCTTTAGGATCTTCAGGCAAAATCCCATGAACTGCATAATCAATGAATGGAGTTCTCCAATCTTTCTGCTGGGAACTTGACTCTGTAGTATAACTTTGTTCAATATACAGATTACTCTTCACACAGAACAAGTCTCGGTCCAACAAAGTAATTGTATTTTGCCTTCAGATTGGAACAACCAAGTCTGCAGCTAAGCTGGCAAGAGCGTCAGCCTCCACATTCTGAGAACGTGGTACAAATTCGATGAAGAATCCTCTGAATGATAGGACCAACTCGACTACCACCTGATGATAGGGGATGAGATCAGGATTTCTGACTTCATAGGTCCCTCTAACTTGATTAACGATCAATTGAGAATCTCCACAAGCCTCTAAGAATTCAATATCCAATTGTTTTGCTACTTGGAGACCAATCAATAGAGCATTATATTCTGCTGCATTGTTAGAGCATGGCTCATTAAGAGAATAGGCATGGTATATGACCATTTTGTCAGGAGAAACCAAGACAATTCCTACCCCAGAGACAATATTGCCTTTAGGTCCCACTCGTGATGCTCCATCAAAATATAATTGCCATATATCATTCTTTAAAGTCATGTTACAATCCACTACTTCGTCTGGAATGTCTTCATATAACTTCGAAGTTTCAGGTATAGGATGAACAGCTAAGAAATCAGCTAACGCTTGGCCCTTCACTGATTTTTGAGGCACATAAATCATGTCATAAGGAGTGAGCAACATCGCCCAGGTAGCTAACCTGGAATTAAGAATGCTCGGTTTTCTCATCAATACCCGAATGGGATTTATTCTGGAGATGACATGAATAGTCTGTCCAGTAACATAATGCCTTGTCTTTTGGACGACAAAAACCAAAGCTAGACATTCCTTTTCTACAGGAGTATATCTGTGTTCAGCTCCGACTATCATCATGCTCAGATAATATATTGCTTGTTCATGAGCCAAATCACTTTTCTGTGCCAGAAGAGCGCCAAGTGAATGATCTAAGGCTCGAACATATAGCAAAAATGTTCTTCCTACCACCGGAGGTACCAGAACAGGTGGGTTTGTAAGATATTGCTTGATGTCATTGAAGGCTTTTTGACACGCTTCATCCCAGACGAAAGATACCCCTTTCTTTAATAGACGGGAGAAAGGTTAACATCTTCCAGAAAGATTAGATATAAATCTTCTGATATAAGCAATACGGCCCTGAAAGCCACAGAGTTCTTTCAGATTACGAGGAGGACGCATTTCAAGAATTGCTTTAACCTTATCAGGATCAACATGGATACCTTGAGAGGTAATGACAAATCCTAGAAACTTGCCACCAGAAACCCCTAAGAAAGACTTGGTAGGGTTCATTTTCAATTGATGCTGGCGCATTAATTCAAATACTGTTCTCAAGTCCCGGATGTGATCATCCTTTGATCGACTTTTAACAGCGATGTCATCTACATAGTATTCAACTATCTTCCATAGATGTTCTTGAAAGATATTGCTCATAGCCCGTTGATACGTGGCACTGGCATTTTTAAGACCAAACGGCATAACTGTATAGCAGTAGACCCCAAGAGGTGTACGAAAAGCGGTGTGCTTCTCATCTTCTGGATGTATCTTGATCTGATTGTATCCTGAGAATCCGTCCATGAAAGACATACGTTCAAAACCACATGTATTGTCTATCATAATATCAGTAATTGGAAGTGGAAATTCGTCCTTTGGACAAGCCGTATTAAGATCTCGGTAATCTATACAAACTCGGACTTTTCCGTTCTTCTTTATAACAGGAACAATATTGGCCACCCAATCTGGGTGTTGTTCTTCACGAACAAAGCCACATGTAATCAGCTTTTTGACTTCTGCTTCAATTGCATCCATCATGTCTGGTCTAAAGCGTCGTTGCTGTTGTTTTACAGGCTTGACATTAGGCAAAATGTTGAGTTTATGGGTAGCAACTTTAGGATCTAGCCCTGGCATATCCTCATAACTCTATGCAAAGATGTCAATGTAATCTTTTATAAGTTTTATCAGTTCTTCCTTTTCATCTTCAGAAAGATTCTTACTGATGAATATTGGTTTGGATGTAACTCCATCTCCAACATCAATTTGGATAACCTCATCTTCTGTAGGTGGCTGTCGTTGTTCAAAACAAAGTTCCCATTGAATATCCATTTGTTGAGCCCAAGGATCATTATCAAATAGTTCTGATTCATCATCGGCTTGAACCATATTGACTGAGAGTACTTGTCCAGATTGAAGTTCCTCTGAATCTGATGATTGTGAAGAGCTGGAAGAGAATTCTTCTTGAATATCCTCATAAAACATGTGGGACGGGTCATATCCTAACCCATGACGAGTCTTTTGGTAAAATGGATCACCACATAATGGTAATCGTCTGCCTCTGCCTTGATTGAGACCTTGCATAGCCTTCAAATCATACCCCATGTTCTGAATGATCTTGATAGATTGCTGACTGTATTTGTCAATTCGGATTCTTCCTTTGTCTTTATCCTTCAGCTCATCT
Source organism: Iris pallida (assembly GCA_029216955.1). NCBI lineage: Eukaryota > Viridiplantae > Streptophyta > Magnoliopsida > Asparagales > Iridaceae > Iris > Iris pallida. The sequence continues at coordinate 3,421,465 of JANAVB010005799.1, forward strand.
GTCTGAGCAACATAGATATTTCTAGCCAAGTCAAACACAATTTGGTGCTTGTTTTTTATCAGACGGAACCACGAAATAAGATTCTTCATGACGTCTAAAAGTTATGCAAGCTTGTGATGAAGCGGCCACAGGTAGAAGATAAGGAGAAGATGTTAGGAACCTTTGAGCATACGGTCCAACATCTGTATAAGGAGGAAAAGAATTTTTCTTATGATCAATGTATAAAGTTTCTTCCGGTTCTATGTTGTCTTTATATTGATGACTTTGATTATCAGAAGATAAAGTCATTCTCTCAATAAACTTGACAGCCATATACTCGAACAGGAAATCTTCATTAATATCAAAAAGTATAGAATGATCAATATTTACATCATTTACAGTCTGATTACTACGCTTCGGATTAATCAACAGTGGACCATCATCCGACTTCCGCGTAGATTTGCCAAGATTGACCATCAATGGTAGTCCTGGATCATTCGTACAAGAAGTACGTCCTTTGACCTTGATCATAAAAGGTTGAACTTGGCTCTTAGCAGGAATATTTATTGATTCCTCAGATGAAGTTTGGGTTCTTCCTTTAACCTTGATCATCAAAGGTTGATCATTGACAGGTTGGGATTGGATTCGTCCCTTGACTATGATCTTCAAAGGTTGCTCCTCTGGTGGATCTTCATTAATAGAGTGATCCTCAGAGGATGATTGATCTTCAGCCATGTCTGATATATCTTTCACATGCTCTTGTTTATAAAGCCTTGAATCAGAGAAGTAGGCTTCGACACCCTTGAACGGATTAATATCAGCAAACTTATTTTTCATAACTCCTTGAGAGTCCACATATTTGAAACATTGGTGAAGAGTTGAAGGCATAATATTATGCTCATGAATCTACGGTCTTCCAAGAAGAATATTGTAGGATACGTCCGAGTTGATAACATAGAAAGTTACCATAGTTCGAAGATCACCAATCTGAATCTGCAGACGAATCTTCCCCAATGGTTTGCTCTTGCCAGAGTTAAAACCGACTATCGTAGTACTAGTGTAAGTCAGCTCACTAGTAGGAATCCTCAAGGGTCTTAGCATACTCTGAAGAATTATACTAATTGAAGACCCAGGATCAATGTAAATCCTATCAATTTCAGTGGATCCGATATATCCAGTGTAACATAGAGGCCTATCATGCTTGTTGTGTTTCAATAGCATATCTTCTTGTGTAAATGTGATGTTGGGAATTGCTTCCATCACACTATGACATTGCAGGCATGACACTAGTATATTATCAGGAGTCTTGAGTTGAGCCAGGCATGAATCTGCTTGAAGTAAAGCTTCGCTCAAAGTCTCTCTGCTTTCTCTGGAAAGGCGAAGCAGTTCAAATATAGATAGTCTAGTCGGAGTATTGGCTAACTGAGCTAGAATGTCAAACTTGTAAGACTTCATCACCACCCCCTGATTGGAAGCAGGCTTCAATGGGATATCAAAGCGTACTGCCTTCTGTTTCCCCTTTTCAACCACAGAAGGTTTAGCAGGAACAGGAGAAGGTTGAACTGGTACATCTTCTGCTTCTTTGGAGGATCCCTCATAATCTTTGTGGTACTCTTTTTCAGATCTTGTACCAGCAAAAGTTTCTTCTTCAGACTCAGGAGAAGGAAGTACCATATTACAGGATTTAATCTTTCTTCCCTTAGCCTTCTTCTTGTGAGGGTTGTTACAAGGCACTTCAGAACCCAATCCAGCAGTGGAATTCTGATTTTAAATTTGTAAAGGAAGACGTATTCCTTTATCGTAATTCAAACCTTCTGTCTTTTGAAAGTCGTAACCCATCTTCCTCATAAGAAGGACAGATTGCTGACTATACAAGTGGATAGGCAGTGAGCTTTGGACAGGTGTTTCAGCACAGGAAGAGGAAGAAACCTCTGCAATTACAGGAGAATGAAGCATAGATGTCTCTGTAGTTAAGGGGGGAGAAGGATTCGGGATACGAAGAGAAATTCCTGTTGGAGCTTTTTCATAAGCAGCAAAGACTTGTTGTGCCCGATATAAAGGAACACTATTTATGGCTAGCCACTGATGATGAGTAAGCTTGAGCTTGGTAGGAGGAGCTAGACTTGGGGGACAGATGTTTAGTCCTTTCAGTCTATCTTCTAGAGGAAGGCCATCCCATAGATGATCCAAGTCATCAGGATTTGGAATAACATGAAAAATCATGTTGCAGGTTTTAACTTTCTTACCTTTCTTGGATTTTAAAGTTTTACCTTCATTTTTCAACTCAGGTATTAAGTCAGGATGTACCCACATGATTTCACCATTCTTTAATGTGAGCGGCAGTAATCTTGTATTTTCTTTCCTGGCGGGCGGGATATTCACAATCTTCATAGTCGCCTTAGGAATTGGGATAATTCCATCTGGGACTTACTGTGGAGGAAAATCTCCAAACTGAAGAGAGACCATGTTGGTTGTAACTGTATGGTCATCATTGGTTAGAGCGATAGCGCCACCATTTATCAGGTCTTGGATCTTCTTTTTCAAGACATAGCAAGCACTGGTATGATGATTAATGTATCTATAATAGATACAATATATGGGATTGTCAGTCAGATTTACCTCATTAGGCCTTTTTGGCTCTGGAATCTGAAGTTTGCCACTTTTCACCAGACACTGAAATATCCCTGGGATATCACTTTCGTCAAAAGAGTATTCTTCCTTCGTCTTGGAAGATTCTTGATTGTTTGGCATCGTTTTGTTCTTGGAGAGATTGACCATAAGAGTATCTTTTCCTTTCACATTACGATTGCCAGGATTATTACCAGGATTACTTTTCTTTCCTTTATCTTCTGAAGCAAAAATCATCCCGTGTTCCCGAGCCAACCTACCATTAGTCTCGACAGAAACTGCTGCTATAATAAATGAAGCCCAATCTGTGAATTGGGAACCTGTGAAGACAGCAATAGATGGTCGCAGATTCATCTTGCATGTATCAATCAACGCTAAATCTGGCATACCAGGAGGCATCTTGAGAGTAGCCAGTCGGAAACGTTCAATGAACGTCCGAGTATCTTCTTTCTCCTTTTGTTTGATTTCTATTAAGGAGGACATGTTCATGTCCATACCTCCTTCATAGAAGCGGAAGAGAAACATTGCCTTGAATTCGTCAAAAGACGAAATAGAGTTATCGAGTAAGCTACGATACCAATCGTAAGCTAAACCCGTCAGACACCCGATGAACACTCGAGTGAGAAGAGCATCATTTTTCTGCAAGTGTACAGTCATAATATCAAAGTAATTGATATATTGACTGGAAGATGCTTTTCCATCGAATAAAACCATAGATTGTGGCTTGAACTTCGGTGGAAAGGGTACATCATTCCAATGAGGATGATAAGGTTGCTTAATCCCTAACCTCTGGAGCTGATCTTTGTGCCTCAAAACTTCAAATTGTGCTTTGAGTTCACGCACTGCTTGAATGGCTTCACTGGTTTGAGGAAGCACATTTGATTGAATAGTCGTTGGATGTACCGTAACCCCCACTGGAGGTGGTACATCTTCTGGAATAATGGAATCTAGAGATGCAGAATTTTGATTAACAGCAGGCTCTTCAATATTCGAAGGTATATTAGCCCCTTGACTATCTTGAGTTTGTGCTGCTACTGGTACCGGAGTTATTACTGTAGGTTGAGCAGTTTGCTGATTCAAAATTATCTGATGCATGCTTTGCACCATGTTGAGCATGTCTTTCAATGATTGCTCTACGGCAGTGAGACGTTGTTCCGTATTAGCAGATGACGTCTCTGGTTCATCTCCAACAGCGTAGGATTCAACCTCTCTTGAAGATATAGAGGGATTAGTATAGAAGTATGAATCCACACTATCGGTATCAGACTCAAACGATTGAGTACCCTCAGCTTCTGAATCAGAAGTCTGCAATTGCCTTTGTCTTCTTGATCGAGTATTCTGATATACTCCTTCAAAGGAATCAAGAAGTCTGTTGAACTGTTGTTGACTTGGAGTTTGGGACATGTTCCGTCTCGGTCGTCGTCCTCTGTTAGTATGAGATGCCATGTTGACTGATGCATATGACAACTCATCTTCTTGGTTTTTAGCTTGATGTTGAAGCGAGTTAAAACTTAAACGATCAAAAACTGACCGTCTTGAAACCGATCAACAACAGTTGATCACAACCTGGTAATATTCACAATGATGTTTTTCTTGGGGAAGCGTCACCGGAGATCGTGAATTCTTACGCTTTTGCATTAGCAAGTCACGTAAATCAGAAGGAACAGATGGAGTATTCTTCTTTATTACATTTGGGGTAGAAAAATGTTTAGTCCCTTGTGTATAAAGAAGATTACTGGCTTCATTCACAGAACCAAACCGTATATTTTACGCATTTGGAGTTGTGTGCGTAAATCTTGAGATCTAGCACGAAGGACTCCATTTTCATGGCGCGTGATTTGCAAGTTTGGTACTTTGCGTAAAGCAGTATAAGAAGGTTGTTGGTGTAGGACAGAAGTTTTACCAACGACATTTTTACGCTGCACACGTTTAGGTACATTCATATTAGATGTGCAAACATCGTTATGATTTTTATCTACACTGTCACCGACATGAGACTTACTTTTACGCGTGGAGCGTAAAAATTGATTATCTACCACATCACAGATGGGAGATTTTGCTTTACATGAGGAGCGTAATTTGTGTGTGTCTACCACGTCACAGACGGGAGACTTATTTTTGTACTCAGAAGCATTAGAATCTGCCACATTACAAATGGGAGACTCAATCTTATGCCTTGAGCGTAAAACTCGATTTTTACCCACTGAGCGTAAAACTTGATTCTTACGCAGTGGGCGTGAAACCTGATTATCTTCACCGTTACAAACGGGAGATAAATCATCACACTTTGAGTACAACTCTGAGGTAAGGACCGCCTCGTTACGAACGGGAGCCCCTACGACAGGAGTGGGAAGAATTTCCTTGTCATCAGAAGTCACAGAGAGATCAGAAACCACTTTGGATTTGGGAATCCAAACTTTTCGTGCTTTGCGAGACTTTTGAACATTGGAGTAGCGAGAATCACCCCCAGTTCGGAGCATTTCTTCATAGGCAGTCTGGTCGAAGTGCACAACCAGAGTCTTCTTGGTCGAACCGACCGAAACATCATCATATTGAGCAATCACCTCCTCGTCAGAGGAGAAGGTAGTCCCCAGCAGGGTCGCCATTTTATTTCACTTAACAAAATTGCCAAACAAAATTTGGATTTTGAAAATAAAATGAGAAAAAGTACAAGAAGTACAAATTTAATTCTGAAAAAGTATTGCTATGGAAGTCTGATCTTGTAAATGATCACTTTGTTCCTAGGACCATATGATGATGATGAAGATCACTGCTTGAAGTAGAACAACTTGGAAGAACTAAGTCACCAGAAAGGTATCGACGCACTTGGGCACTGATGGCGAGGCCGAATGCTTTCCTGCTTTGCTTCACTCTGTTCTGAAAGAAAAGTTGAAGAAGAATGCTCCGGAGAATCAAAATCTCGAAGTCCTGATCTCTGTATTCTCTCCTATGCTCTCCGTCTTTGTCTTTGAGAAAATTGAGTCTATTTATAGACTGGGACTTCTGTGCGTAAAAGAGCATCAAAGTCTGTCTTTACGCTAACAACTGCCACCCATGATCAAAGTCATCCTTTGCATACGTTGACATGCGTCCCATCATTTCAGTAAGAATATGATACATGTACACACGTTATTCGAAATATGTGGCATGAAGGCCATGTAGGCAAACCACGTTCCAAACTGGCCAGAAAGAATAGGGCGTAAAAATAGCTCCAACATCCTCTGGACGTAAAACAGTAAGATGAGCGTAAAATAGCTCTGTCATAGGTTTCCCGCGTAAAGTGGTTATTGAATAACCTTGAGCGTAAACTGGCTCAAGTAGACTTTATGCACACATTGTTTTATGAGCGTAAGAACTCATGAAAAACTCAGTGCATAAAAGAAGCCATACAGTGAGCGTAAAGTAGCTCGATCCCCATAAACGACAACAATGGTCTTTCTATAAGACAAATTCCATTGAATTCTGTGGAAAATGCCATCATTAATATCTTCATGTCAGAGTTTGCATTAAATGCGAGATTTGACAACTTTGTCCAGCGTAAAAGAGGCTGCTCTGTCCTTGGCGTAAAATCATAGGTGTAGACCCAAGCGTAAAATGATCAGCCTGCTTAGGCGTAAATTGATTAGCCTAGATTTGGGCGTAAAAGAGATTACCCGCTCTGCTTAGTGTAAAAACCGATCATTTATGAATGGGATGATTCTTTCTTTGAAGCACTTTTTACGCTCCTACAGTCATAAGTTCGTAGGTAAGTCTTACCGGATTGCGTCTCACCAGATAGGACTTCATAAATAGGAGAAGACACCGTATGGCATGGCTTGTATTTCTTGCCCCTTTTTGCTTTGGAAGACACTACCCCCTGGTTCATTTCTTGCACAAGGTCGGGATGGACCCACATAATCTCACCACGTTCTGTCGTGAGTGGCACCAGAGTTGATGTTGAATCGCGAGCTGGCGGCAGGTTGACGACTTCCATTATTGCCTTAGGAATTGGAACTATGCCATCTGGAACTTCTGTGGAAGAAAAGTCACCAAATTGAAGAGAGATCATGTTAGAAGACACGACCTTGTCTTCAGCTTCGAGGTTGATAACTTGGCTGTCGATGAGCTGTTGTATCTTCCTCTTCAAGACGATGCAATCCTTGGTAGAATGGTACACGTACTGATGATAGAAACAATACTTGGGGTCGCTAAGTCGACTTGGCTCCTCAGGACGTCGTGGAGTAGGCAATACCAGTTTGTCACCCTTCATCAACGTACTGAAAATGGTAATAACATCATCCTCGTCAAAGGAGAAAGTCTCCTTGGGTCTGTTAGGAGCACTCTGAGAATTGGGAGCTCCCTTGGAAGTGTCAACCTTCAAGACTTCTTTTTCTTTACCTCCACTGATAGGTATAGTTTGGGGGTGCTTGCCTTTGTCTTCAGATTTGGGTGTCTTCAACCCAGTAGTTCTAGATATGAACGCCATTTTCAGCAGCATCAGCAGCCTCGATGAAAGAGGGCCATGTATCATACTTATGTATACCCAGACAGAACTTCACTATAGGAAGGAAGTTATGTCGACAAGTATCCATAAGCTTCGAGTCTTGTATACCGAAGGGTATCTTCAAGGCTAGTCGCCTGAAGCGTTCGATAAAAGCAATAAACAGTCTCACTCTTCCTCTGCTTGGTCTCGATGAGGGTGGACATACTAACATTCATGCCATTCTCGTAAAACCTATTGAAGAATAGTCTCTCCAAGTGTTTGAAGGATTTAATGCAACCGTCAGGCAGATTGCAGAACCATTCAAAAGCTACTCTCTGCAAGGTGCTAATAAATAGCTTTGACAAGAACGCATCGTCTCTTAGTAAGTACAGCGTCTGCGTGTTGAAGTATGTCATGTATTGGCGAGGAGAAGTCATTCCGTAAAACAAATTTAGCGTCAATGACTTGTAGTTAGGAGGACAAGTGACACTCTCCCATTCATGAGGATAAGGTTGAGATATCCCCATCTTCTGAAGCTCGTCTTTGTGTGAGATGGTATCGAGACAGGCAATAAGAGAATCAATTGCATCCTGCTGATTGAGCAGATGTTGAGAAACGACTGCTGTACGGTTGTCAAGTGCTGTCGGCAAATGACCACCCCCAGCATTTACAGGATTTAGAGGAGGTACAACGGAATGGTACTCCCTTTGTAGTGAATGAGGGTTCTTGCTATGAACCAGACTAGCGTATGCTGAGACATTCGGTTGAAGTGGGGGAACAATCCCAGCAGTTTGGATAACCATGATGCTTGTAAGCATGTCAGTGATATTGGCGAACGCCATTTCAAGATTCTCCAGCCGCTTGTTGGTCTGATTACTGGCTTTTTCAGGTCTCTCTCCATCCGTCATATACACAGATAGCATACGAGGATGAATAGAGAGACAATACAACTGGTGCTGATACTGTCTGTCTCTGAGTTGAAAAGGCCTTCATCTTTAGGCAGGGGAGGTAGATAGTCACCGTCGGACTCGAAGAGATCATCATCATCTGGAAGGCTACCCTCGGCATGGAGGTCGTCTGCTTCAGATTCTGATGGAGTACTACCCCCAGCTTAAGATTTTGAGGGAACACCAGCCCCAGCTTGAGAGTCCTCGCCATCTATAAGGGATCATGTTCTCGACCGAGTACCCATATAGACTCCTTCAAGTGAAACAGCTCGCTGGCTATTTGCTGGCAGACTTCTTCTTCTCTTGTCTGCAGAATTAAAAGAAAAGGTTGGATTAGTGGTCTACCTTCTTTGGTTGGGGCTCCCGTAGGGAGGACCCTATGAAGCCATGTTGTATGAAACACATAATGGCTCTTCATCATCAGAATGTTGCAGTCGTCGAAACACGGACTGCCTTGGAAAAACTTTCGTTGCCTTGGAGCAGCAACAGTTGATGATTATACTAGTGCACGGACGCTCTTGTAGTGGCACCTTATGAGTCGCAGTGATCTCTCTTGCCTTACGCTTATGATTTATCATGTCACACAAATCAGCGAAAGGGAGCTTTACCTTAGAACCCATTTCACATGCATTGCCCCATTTTGCATATGGGTTTGTAAGGGTAATCGGCACATCCGAACTTAGTTCATGCGCAGGGGCAACCCCCACACCTAAGTTCCGTAATGACTTTGAAGACATCCCCGTGCTATACGCGTTGGGGTCTGTCTTTTTGCTGTGGGCGCATAGACCCTGGAGCATGCCCTTGGGCGCATGCTTTCCAGAAGTTCTGGCAGCATGCATGGCCTTCCTCGTTGTGGGCGCATAGAATGGATCATCAGAGCCTGGGCACATAGTGGTAGACAGCCTACTGAAGACAAAAATCTTCTGACCAGAGTTATTCGCCCACACCATCCTTTGGGCGCATGTTTTTGGAAATATCACTGTTTTTCCCTAGTTTTACCCTCTTCGTTTGCAAGCTTTGTTGAGTTTGTCCAGAGTGTTGAACACTTCGATTCTTGGCATCATAGTATTTTTTTTCCAAGTCTTGAGAGTTGAACACTCTATTGTTGATTGAACAAGAGAGAAGTCGCTGGGCTAGTAGATCCCTGAACAGTATGCGCCTTCTTTGTATTGGAAGCTTCTGTGGAAGAGTTATGCACCCACGTGACAGAGTTCCCCTTCGGTTATATAACTTCTACGGCACTGGCAGGATATGCAGCACGAGCCTTTGGAAGCCAAGTCTTGCGAGACTTGTTTTGCTTCACTGATTTTGAGGGAGTAGAGCCATCCCTCGAGAGCATCTCTTCGAATGCTTGTTGATCGAACTTCGCGATCAACATCTTTTGAGTGCTTCCCACTTTAGCCGTATCGGATTGCATCACCACCTTCTCGTCAGAGGAAAAGGTAGTCCCCAGCAGAGTCACCATTTTTGTAGATACTTACAAAAAAGAGAAGAATCACTGTCTTTTCTTATTAGCGCAAGGCACCACAAATCGAGTACACCTGAGAGATCATGTACTGAGAATCCCCGAGTACAAATAGAATTCTGGGAAATAGGACGATGGAGATCGAGCGACAGTTGCTCCTTTACTCCGTTGACACTCCGATTTACAAAAGTGGGAGAAAACCTAAGAAAATTGCTAACTCTCGGCTCACTAGCAAGAAGGGCAGCAATTTGGCTCTGAAATACTCTCTGTTCTTGTCATTTGAAGAGGAATATGTCCTCTATTTATAGTCGTTTTGTATTGAAATGACTGTTATGTGCACACAGGTGGATAATACACTGATCTTCCTGCAGTCGTATATTATTGCTTTGGACGCAATAGGATGTAGGCGCATAAGAACTGGATGATTGTGGGTAGATCGTGGGGTTGACGTGGCCGCATGCTTCGGTGCACGACTGTTCGTAGAGACTGGCGTGGCCGTATGCCTCGGCCCATGACTGATCGTAGATGTTGACCAAGTCGTAGACCTGTTCTGGCTTGGACGTATAGTGTAGAAAGACAACCATGCGCCCACCTCTGGAAAAATCATGTGGGAGCATAGAATTTACTACATGTGGGTGCATAGAATAGCTACATGTGGGCGCATAGTCACTTCTTTATGTGGACGCATAGTATGGATATTTTAATGCTTCTACAATCTTCGCCACGAAGCCGTTGTAACAATTCAAAGAACTTCTCTCTCACTTCCTTATTCGTGACTTCTGAGTGTTTGCCCTTAGAATTAGCCAGCAATCTTGTGAAGTGATCTCTACACAGGCTCAACGATGCTGGTGGTGTGGGTTGTTGTTGTTTTTCCATTATCAATCTTCTGTAATTAGCATCATCCTCACACTCATCCTTTAGTGGTAGACCAAAAATGGCTGCCAAATCGCCCACACTTGGCGCTATTTTAATAGTAGTACTCAGTTTAAAGTATTCGATGCCAGATTTGTCTTCCACATAAGTTCCTATCAAATTCTCAAGACTTTCTGAAACCTTGGCCAATTCTTGAGTGCGAACTTTATTTTTGTAGAATACCTCGACAAAATTATAGAAACCGGTATTCTTCAAAGAATCAATAACTGGCTCGGGCAAACGGCCGCCATCTTCTTTGACATCATCCATAAGAGTTTGCATCGTCTTGAAAGAAAAACGAAAAACTCTTGAATCTTTATTCCTGACAGTTTTTTCTCCGTCAATCTAACACGAAGAATGACCATTCTCCATGACTTTAACACGGATAATGGTCATTCTTCGTGATATTTGCACGGAGAATGAACATTCTTCATGATATTTGCATGGAGAATGACCATTCTCCTATATTTTAACACGGAGATAGCCATTCTCCATGATATTTGCACGGAGAATGACCATTCTCCCACATTTTAACACGGAGATGGCCATTCTCCGTGGTTTTAACACGGAGAATGACAGTTCCCCTTCATTTTAACATGGGAATGGCCATTCTCCATCAAGTCAATACGGAGAATGGAATTAATCCTTCAATTTAACAAGGAGAATGGTCATTCTCCGTGATATTAACACGGAGAATGACCATTCTCCGTCAATACAACACGGAGAATGGCCATTCTCCTACATTTTAACACGAAGAATGACTATACCCCTCCGTTGTATCAAGACGGAGAATGACTATTCCCTTCCGTTGTCTTAACAGAATCATGAACACAACTTATAGTTATACCTTCTTTTTGCTCTTCTTTTTACCCTCCTTCTTGATTACTAGCCTCTAGCTCATGTGCAACCTTCTTAAAACTCTTCACAACAATTCTTTATTCTTGCATATCTACATCTTCTCCCTCTTCTCTAACTGGGGTTCCATTTGATGCTGATGTTTGCTACATGGTGTGAAGATTGCGAATGGAACGAGTTTTTGAAATAGGGTTTGAAGATTTTGGAGAATAAAACCTAGATACGAAAAAGGAGCAGAGTATGAAAGAAAAGGAAGAATAGAAACTTTTTGGTTTTGAAGAGTAGGTTTCGTGAGTGTTTTGAAAAAATTAGAAGGGCAATAAGGTCATGCCGTACCCTTTTATATATTTTAGCTAATTCTGGGCACGCGATGAAATATTATTTTGCGGTAGGTTTTTTTCATAAAACTTTTGCAGTTTTTGGGCATTTTATAAATTTTCTCTTATCAATAACTTGAGAATTTTTTTCGATACCTACTTAGGCGGAAATCACTTTAGCACGAAGAGAGGGAATACCCATAGGGTCAGAGGCATAAATCACTTTAGCACGAAGAGAGGGTATACCCATAGGGTCAGAGACACATGTTAGGATATTTTAGGATTATATGGCAGCAAGATTATGAAACAAATGAACATTTTGATATCATTTTCATCCCATATTTTAAGAACATTATAACTCAACAAAACTAATGAACATAATACATTAGATAAAAGAAGAAGAAAAATTCATCGTCTTCCATATTAAATCATTATAGTTTGGACTCCTTTCTGCTTAATTATATTGTTGCGCAACTTGGATAGTTCTTCATTGTGCTCCGAAGTTGTAATCCAATCAGCAACTTTGCACCTTTTCATTTCCGAATCAAACTGCATATAACAAACATAACATCAAAAATATTACTCTAAAAAGTGTATATTTTTGACGACATATTTTTAGACTTACATTGAGAGAACGGAAGTCTAGATTACATCCGTCTTTCATGAATACAATTACAAAAATCCTACAAACAAATGTATTGCCTTGACGGGGAACATAAGGATGATGTTTTATGGCAAAAGTAGAAAAGTTGAACCTAGCATCTCTCAACTTCAAAATCTCTTCTTCGAAAAAGAGATCCAAATTTGAAAGCTACAATTACCAGAATACAATATGTATTAGTATACTGCAGATCTTGTACAAAATTCATAAGAATTGATGAATATGAGCTTACTATTTCTTTTATGACTGATTTGTTTTGAATCGGCTCATCTGTAGATGCAAGTGTGTCCCAAATTTCAACCGTCATTATTTTAACCATAACTCTTGCAAGAGTATAGTGGTCAGACAAAAAATGGGTATGCATATCTGAATCATGATTAATTAGGTAAAACAAATTAGTAAATTTTCAAAAAATTAGGATTAATATTTAAACAGAAATACATTAATACATCGTTACAAATGCTTAAAGATCCCATATAATCCTAAAAATATTTGTACTTCTTCCATATTTTATGAGGTTGTTTGTCAGATGGAGGTAACCTTGCTCTCTACATACACATCAATTAATACATTACGAAGGACAAACAAACGAGAAAATTGTTAATGCATAATCATTGAAGAATAAAATGCTTACTCACCGTTAACCTTATTGGTAAATACCATACATTAGCTTTATTAAATGTTCTTTTTCGTTCCTTCGCGGTGAGAAGAGCAGAGACAAAGGTTACAATCTGAGTATCTCATTAAAAATATCAGCGATGGAATCGAAGTAAACATAGAGGGCATCTAAGAAGAAATATACTATCTATACATACCCCATCTTTAATTCTCCTTTCTGGAGCTAAGGACTTCATCTCAGCCCGAGACACATAGATTTTGTTGCAAGATGATATTATTTCACTAAGAAAAGAAACGAATAGATTAGAAAAAAATTGTTCGAATTAAATGAAAACTCATATTACTTACTTGTCTGGTCTATCATCCGCAAAAAATATAGTCGTAAAAACTCGAAAAAAATACTAGTACACTGGCTAGGCTTTGAGGTTGAAGTTCTTGTTAAACTTTTCAAAGGTGTGACCGGATCTAAATTTTCTCGCATTCTTTTCGAAGAACTGCTAAAGTCAGTTTCTTCTAGAGGATACGTGTCGAGAATTTGGTCCATTGCTTTATCATGTTTCTTTGGCCGCATGTCCTTCTCATCAGAAGATTCAACAAAAATCTCATCCATATTATTAATTACGCCAGATGAAGATGCCTTCTTCAAAGCTGAAGATTCTTTCATCTTTTCCAAATGCTGAGATATATTCATTTGTTCAATTTCGACTTAACAAAGCTTAGAATTGATTGAAACAAGTTGATCTAAAATATTCGACAGTTGTTCTTTAAACCTGCGCATCATACGCGGAATGAAGGTTTCATTAGAAGCAGGCATCCAATCTTTTACCTCTTCTATATATTCTATACGAGTAGACATCTTTCTCCAGTACTACAAAATAAAATAAGAAAACTATTCTATATATTTCAGAATAAATAATAGTTGAAACAAAAAACTATTGTATATGTAGCAAGAGAAAAGTACAAAAAGTGAGGAAGATGGAAAGATAAATAAATTTTGAGACTAGCAAAGAATCTGCTAGCCATTTGAAGGGTTATCATGAAATGTTATTATGATTAACAATTTAAGGAACTCTATAAGAGGTTTAATTCGGCTGGTACTCCTCGTTGTTCGAGGAGGGCTCGACGAAGTCCGCTACGAACCGGAACTTCTTCTTCTTTCCTTCTTCATCTCCGTTTCTCCATCCACCACCACCACCATGGCCTGTAGCTTTATAACAAAATATTAAATTGTTAGATGAAACAAAAAAAAGAAATTAAGGAAAGATTACTAAATCAAAATCAAACATAACACATATTCATAGAAAACATGAGACTAAAGATAAAAATATTACAAAAGCAACACCACAATTTTATAACAACTAAGCAGACTCTGCTAAGCAATAACTAAAATTTGGGAATGTGTCCTCCTTGGATTTAATTTACACAAATAAGAGATTTGAGAGAACGAGCTTTTATCGGCTTCCTACCCCTCTTCTTCCTTTAAATTCTTTCCTTACTATTATCCACATTGGCTACAGGATCTTCGTCCATGTCGTCGTCGGTGTCATCATCTAGATCTCCACTGCTATCGGAGCATCAGTGGTGTCGTAGTTGCACAAAATATTAAATTGGATGGGCAAAAGAGAGTAAATATGAGTTAATTTAGGGTGTTTATTGAAACAACTGCATGAAGAATGACCTGCTATTGCAAGTTAATAAGAGGTCAAAAGTCAAAAACAACATTAAATGATGTCTCCTGTGTTATTTAATCTAAATTTAATATGAACCATTGGATCAACATCCAATGGTTCAGATTTGGGATGTATCGATACATCCCAAAAGGGTGAATGGATTGTAGAATTTTCCATATATATATATATATATTTTCCATATATATATATATATATATATATATATATATAGTGTGCACACACACATATATAGTTATTAAATTTTCTTATTCGGTTTTTGGTTTTGGACCGAAACCGTGTAAGAAAATTTTATATTTTCAAAACCGAAACCGAACCGAATGTCTTATTCGTTTCGGTTCGATTTTCGGTCCAAAATTGAATAGTGCTCACCCCTAATGCACATACTCATTGGACACAAGATGATTAGCGCTATTTACATGATGAATTAGCGTTATTTATGTTCCTAAAAAATGCACTGGCAATTACCAATTGCGGCTGCACTGTTGTTGTTGTTGGCATTTCAGTTTTTTAATTGCCCATATTATGGAAAAGTATTGCTGTAACCACGCACATTATGTGGTTATTTTTCAAATATTTGTTACTTAGCTGCTATGGACTTGACTCCCTTATATAATTTCTATTTTTTCACTTAAACGACATAACTCTAGAGATTATATGCAACGTGAGAGGAGTATTTGTAGTAACAAAGAGTAGCAGTAGCAAACTCTTGTTCATTGTCCAGAAGGTGACAAAGGAATGTTCCAGTGGTTCATCAAAACTTGATGGTTCTTGGAAGCGGTTCGACAAAAAATGTTGAATTTCACTTTGAACAACAGTAATCTTCATCAACTGGGCAAAGATCTTCCTAAACAATTTTCAAATTTCTTCAAATATGTGTACTTAGCAACCTTAGTCACAAAGTGGTGATTGCTTTCTTGAATGATTCCAAGGCAGAATCCTACAACAAGAAGGAGAATACAAGAGACATCTGGGTAGTTTGTGAAAAAACAGTACAATAATGATGATAAGAAATCCAAAATATACCTCAACAAAAAATTCATGAAAATGGATGAAAAATCTATGATGCAGCAAGTTAAAGAACTGATAAAGTTACAGCAAAAGTTAGAGGAGGAGGCTATGCCTCAAACAAACAAGTTCATGGTAGGAGTTTTATGTCTAATCTCCCAACCAGTCGAGATCGGTTCTCCACTGATATGTACCACAAGGAGATGGAGACAATGCTCGATGATCTTCTACGCTAGATCCGCATTGAGGACGAAGCTAGAAGCAAAATTAAGGTGAACTCATTGTCCAAAGAATTTGTTAAAAAATTATGATCCAGACTAAGGATCCAAAGGGAAGCAGAAGGCTACCTTTAACAAGAAGAAGGACTCCAACCATCAGGGGGAAGACAACTTCTTTCAAGACTAAGTCTAGTAATGACGGGACTTGCTTTAAATGTGGCAAGAATGACCACTTCAAGAAGGACTGCATGTCCAAGCCAAAGCCAAAAGAACAAAATAAGCTTAATCTAGTTGCTATAATTGTGTATATTAACTCTACTAGCATGGATACCAAATGGTTGGTGGATACTAGTACATTCTATCATTTATGCTCTAGGCAAGAGTTGTTCACTATATATGAACCTACTTCTGATAAGGTTACAATGACGAACAAGTCACAAGTTGAAAGGCTGGTCAATAGTGCTGAAGTCGACTTGGAGGAGGTCACAGGCACTGGAGAACATGATGTATATTTTTCTATTACTAAGAGCCAGATTTCTAGAAGTCTATTTACTTAAGGGATGTTCAAACTCCAAATTGTAACTCCGTCTGAATGTATTAATGAAGTTTATGTTTCTGGTTACTCTCTTAAGTTGTTGCATAATAGACTAGAATATGTTCAATGTAAAATAAACAAAATGTTTAGTTTAGACATTGTCTCTAAATATGAGGGTAATGAGTTGGAGAAATGGGAAGTCTGTATGCAGACTAAAATTGTAAGAAAGCCGTTTAAGTAGGTGAACCGAAGTATAGATCTTCTGGAGTTGGTACACTCAAATATATTTGACTTCAAGCACTTCTCCACAATGCCTGGGATGTATTTTATTACCTTCATTGACGCCTACTCTAACTATGCTTTCGTTTATCTTTTTAAATAGAAAGATTAAGCGTTCGAGAAGTTTAAAGACTTCAAAGCAGAAGTCAAACGATAAACTAGTCACCAACTTGAGAAACTCAGAAGTGATAGAGGTGGAAAGTGTCGTTCTCATGAATTCATATCATTCTTTAGAAAACATGAAATTTTTAACGAGACTCCTCTCACTCTAATGGAGTTGCCGAAAGAAAAAAAATCGTACTTTGACCGAGATGATGAACACTATACTATTAATAACATGCCTTCCAAACTGCTTCTAGGGAGAAGCTATGCTGACGACTATTATTATTCTCTATAGAGTGTCATTTTTTCAGTCAGATTTAATTCCTCATGAACTCTAGTTCAAACCAGGCCCAACTTGAATGTCATTTGAGGTGGGGGTGTCTAGCTTATGTGAAGCTTCCTAACATCAAGATTCAGAAGTTGGAAATGAAGACTACAAAGACGATATTTCTAGACTATGCCGAAAAGAGTGATGCTCGTGGATTCTTTCATCTTGAATAAAATTAGAAAACCTGCAACAATAAATTCTTCGAGGATAAGTTTGCCTAGCACAAGAACATTATTCTTACGAATTTATATATTGGAGAATATTGTAAGCTCCATGGGGGATAGTACTTCCAAAGAAGTTGTAGTCCAAGAGGAGATTGCACATGAAGATGCAATTACAGAACCAACACTCGTTGAGACACCTTCAAAGCGAATGAGGAGACCGAAAGATTTCGGGAAAGAATTTGTCACTTACCATGTGGAAGCTAGTCCACTTACTTATAATGAGGCGATGAAGACCAAAGACGTCATTTTTTGGAAGGAAGCAATCAAAGATGAGATTTATCACATAACATCCAATAATACTTGGGTATTGGTTAATTTATCTGAATGAGCAAAACTCATCAGATGCAAATGGATCTTCAAAAGAAGATGAATGTAACAGTTGATCAGTTCAAGGCTAAATTGGTGGCTAAGGGATTTTCTTAGAAGCAATGATTGATTACTTTAACACTTAAGCTCTAGTTGCACGGTAGACAACTATAAGGATGTTTATAACTTTGGGTGCAACTCACAAATTAGTGATTTACCAGATGGATGTCAAAATAATATTTCTAAATGGATATCTGATTAAAGATATTTACATAAAGAAACGAGAATGTTTTGCTGTTAAGGGGCTTGAAAACAAAGTATACAAGTTGGTAAAAATCTCTATATGGTCTAAAGTAGTCCCCAATGTGGCATAAAAAGTTTGACAAGGTCATTAAATCAAACATCTATAGGGTCAATGTCACGCCCCGCTCCCTCGCTAAGGTATGATGCCGCACGAGCCCTAATTGAACTCGTGCAAGGCGGGTTCCATAACGGTCGATTACATCGGCTGCGACGGGGTCGTCGCAGAGAAGTCCCGAGCAGAGACATTGAACATGCAGCAGAAATTTAGAACAAAATGTAAGTTATTCAAAGAAGCTCTTTATTGATATTGAAACAAAGATTACAATGGGCACAAGGCCAAGATTACAAGTCTCTCAAGCTCACTCTTCTCACATTACAAGTCACTCAGTTCTCTCTCATCTCTCAATTACAAGTCTTGAGCCAGCAGATGCTTCGGAAGGCGACGTCCATACATTATGTCTTGTATAAGTCTTGAATACATGCGTCCGCACACTTCGAATCGCCAAAGAACTTCGTACCTTGATGCATCCAAGCGAGCTCCGTGCCACGAGCTTCTACCTGTGCCTGTACATGAAAACTATGTGGGTGTCAGTACTCAACTGTACTGGTAGAATGAGCTCCTCGTCCACCCATACAAAACTAACACGTTTGATTTACTTTGTGCAACATAGTCCCTTCTTATCAATTTTCTTTCTACTCTTGCCTTAGGATCAATTTTTAGGACCGACGCCTTGGCCTATACTGTGTCTCTAGACCATCCCGTGCTTTACACCAACAACGTTAACTCAACAATGTTAACCTATCAAGTCATGTTTGCCTTACGGCTTAAAATCAGAGACGGAACTACGCGATAAGACTCCATTCCCGTGTGACCGTGCTATAAGTCCTTGTTGAGGCCGTGCCTCGCAACTCAATGAGACTCAATCATATCGTCGCCTCGCGGCCCGTCGCTACTAAATCATCAACTGATCCATCCAACTTGTGAACTAAGTGTCACTCGACCAACTTTGCCTTGCGACATCTCCTGACTTAAACTCAAGACAACTCAACATGCAACTTATATGTCGACAATATAAGACTCGACGCCACATCTTGTGTCGAAGTACGGTGTCTACACTGCAGCCAAATCTTAGGCCTAATATTGTGTTTATCATGTACGCATTCTTTTCGACTCTCGATTCACTTAACCTGATACTCGACTCAGTCCAAAGGCATATACGTGGATCGTCGTCCATGTCGACTCATCTATATGAGGTCACTATCATAACAAGCTATACCTGGACTCATAGCTTACGGTTGGCCGGGACCCTTCCAGCGCAAGGTAGCTAACCCCCTGGAAGTCTCTGACTAACCCGGTGCTATCGATTCAGCACAGCTATCACCGTGTTTCCTTTCTTGGCCGAAACGGTCCCATGGCCCTGGGTTGCCGTTATGGGGAAACTCTACTTTATCGACAAGTTTCCCAATGACCATGCAAGACCCGACTCAAACTGACGTCTCACACAGTCATTCTTCCTTCAGTATTACCCTCTCTTTGAAAACCACGTTCAGGACTTCTATCCTTGAGACCCCTCGACGACCCACGGTTGCGAGCATTCTTTCCATATTACCATATCATTTCATTCAACTCATGAATTCCTATTTGATAGTTATTTCTCCTAAACTCACTTGAATCAAGTGTGGTCCTTGCCTTAAACACTAAGTCTGTGCATCGTGCCTTAGGCCCATCGTGCTCTATGCGACACTCCTGCCCAAGTCGACGGGCCGTGAGATCGTTGGACTACTTAACTTTGACAAACCGCAAAAGAGCGGGACGGTACTTGTCATGTCTTAGGTCGACCGGCATAACTTTGCCTAACTTAACTTTGCAACAACTTAATGAGCAAAGGCTGCATCAAGCTTTGCCTTTACGGATCGAGCCGTACACGCATTCGACTTGAACGACCAAGTCAATCGGGTGCCTAGACTTAGGTCACAAGCCGCTCAACGCAACTTAACTCATGGGCAAGCCAAGGCTATGCCAAGCCTTGGGTGATGGGACCGTGCATGCTTTATGAAGCATTCATGTGGGCGACGCCTGTGACTTAGGCTACGATCATAACTTTGCCTTCTCAACCAACTTTTTTTCTCCCAAGCCACGGGACGAAGGATCGAGTGTCATTTTCAAAGCACGCCGTGCACCAACTTTAAGCCGACTATTGGACCTTTCCATAGCCTAACTCAATTCGACCCGTCGGGATTATTCCCTTTAGCTATGTGGATTCGTCACTTTTATTGTCAAGCCTACTTGTGCAAGTTGAAAACATACAATTTATTATGTGAAGGCTAAGATGAGGCAAGTTCAACGAAACTATCCCATCTGAGCGAGCGGTCGCCTCGACCGAGCGATATCTTCGAGCAGCCGTTGTAAGGCTAAGTCGAATGCCGTCGACATTCCTATTCCTCCGATTGACTGAGCGGGACGGGAAACTACATCATACACCACTCAGAAAAAGTTTCGTCCTCGAAACTAACTGAGTACTTATTCATTGACTTATCACTCGAACGTTCAACGACTCTAGTACACATTTTACCTATGCGTTCCCTCAAATCCGAGCTACGCTCGTGCTACCCACAATCTTTTCTTCAAAACTTACGATCTCAAAATCCTCGATACTTCCCGTTCCTCAAGTCTCACTTGAATTCAACGTATCACTTAGTTTGGATCGTGCACACATTCCAGGCATCCCCGAAATATATGCATTTCAATCATGCCTCGTGATAGAGAATCCCCCATCACCACTCGAGTTGGATCGTGCACATATTTGGGCGTCCGTGATATACGTGCATGTCAACCGATACTCGCGAGTGGTGCCTCCACAAATCCTACCTCTTCGTACTCGGACGTCTGCCTAACCGCTAGGCTATGTCTTTCCGTCAGTATTGGAATCATAGTTTCCAAACAACAACAATATCAACACTGACCCCATCCTAAGGTCAAAATAAATTGATAATACGGGATTTTCTACCTAAACTCGCATCACTCCAATTTCTAAACTTCGCGCATAGATTGCCTACACACATCCCAACATTTGTCGTGCGGGGTCTGAGTCATTCAGCAAAGCCATCCTACGACAACTCACGTTCAACCAATTTTACGACGTATCAAAATCGCTCATTCAATATATCATCTTGTATAGTCTATCCCTTCAAACACGTTCGATATAGTTCGCCTATCAATCCCTCTCAATTCAAGCACGCTATGAGACAATTCGTCGCTAACCAAAATTTTACATTCCTCATTTCCTAAGTCATCTATTCCAATTCATGTAATCGATCATAAGGTCGTCTAGCTTAACAATATGTTGCGCCCCGATCTCACGCGAGTCAGATTATCCACGGTGGACATGAATCACCATGCACGCTCCCGCGGGATAATTATCCTCATCAGAACGTAACTTTTTTTTGCGTCTAGACTAATTCATTCTTGATGCGCGGATTGGACCTACTCAATCCTCAAGTTTATTCAATCATCAATCGCAAGTCCAAATATCCTCAAATTTTCCTTCCCATCAAACCAACAAGTCGAGACAATCAACGTTGCCGCGTCCTAATTTTTTAGGTTCGATTATTCCCGCGACATGAATCACCATGTCAATGCTCACGCTAAATGATGGCCCTAAATTCGACGCAACGCATGTGCGAGGCTAGAGTTGCGCTCGTACAAGACAAGAATGTCGACGCAGTGGTTTTCCGTGTAACCATCAAGACACGATCATTTTTATCATACATTCATCTCAATCAAAATCCTAAGTATAGCATCCAACCGAACAATAACATTTGCACGATCATCATTCGTCGAGTCAGTGTACCCCGAATTATCGCATATCGATCTTTGATACGCCTCAATACCATCGACTATATGCGTAACATGACGATCTTTCTTTGCAATCAATTTTGAGTCGTACAAATGATGCTATCGTCCAACTAGATAATCTCCTCGATTTGATTTTACCTACTCAATTATTCTCGCATTTCATACTTCGCACAATCCTCAATCTCGTGCACGTTTCGTGCGCATCCATTTCTAAGTTGTTCGAATCAACTTATCAAATCTCAAGACTACACTTGTTCAACGACACTCAATTTAAGGCTTTGCCTAACGCGACGCTTGCTGATAGACTCACCGACACCCGAATCCTCAATCGACCGATTGACATCCCTGAGGCTATCGCATATACCACTCAGGGATGAAGTCATTCAACAAATTCTCAACTATTATTCGAATCAAAATCGACTTCATTAAGTTTTCTGTTCGAACCATTCCTAAATTTCCAAGCACGCTCATCTATATCGCACCGACGTTATCGTCGTTCGATAACACCCATATTGATAATCATCCCATTTACTCAATCAAGTCTAACTCATTCTCGTCCAATACATTTCGAATCCCGCACTTGACTCTTCTAAGGTCGACGCAACTTTGGTGTATATGCCCAGCCCGAGTTAGCCAATCGTGCTTACGCAAACCATCTTTTTCTTTTGCTGTCAAAAACTGTTCTCCTACGTTTTGCAAAATAGATAAACTTATTGTATAGACGTTCGTGGGACATTTGAGAGAGAGCGCACCAACGATAACAACTTACGGAAGCAACAGAGTTTACGAAAACAACGGAGTTAAAGAATTCAATCGATAGTCCAAGGACGTAAAGCCGTGCTCTGATACCATTATGTCACGCCCCGCTTCCTCGCTAAGGCGTGATGCCGCACGAGCCCTAATTGAACTCGTACAAGGCGGGTTCCATAATGGCCGATTACATCAGTTGCGACGGGATCGTCGCAGAGAAGTCCCAAGCAGAGACATTGAACATGCAGCAGAAATTTAGAACAAAATGTAAGTTATTCAAAGAAGCTCTTTATTGATATTGAAACAAAGATTACAATGGGCACAAGGCCAAGATTACAAGTCTTTCAAGCTCACTCTTCTCACATTACAAGTCACTCAGCTCTCTCTCATCTCTCAATTACAAGTCTTGAGCCAGCAGATGCTTCGGAAGGCGACGTCCATACATTATGTTTTGTATAAGTCTTGAATACATGCGTCCGCATGCTTCGAATCGCCAAGGAACTTTATGCCTTGACGCATCCAAGCGAGCTCCGTGCCACGAGCTTCTACCTATGTCTGCACATGAAAACTATATGGGTGTCAGTACTCAACTGTCCTGGTGGAATGAGCTCCTCGTCCACCCATACAAAACCAACATGTTTGATTTACTTTGTGCAACATAGTCCCTTCTTATCAATTGTCTTTCTACTCTTGCCTTAGGATAAATTTTTAGGACAGACACCTTGGCCTATACTGTGTCTCTAGACCATCCCGTGATTTGCACCAACAACGTTAACTCAACAACGTTAACCTATCAAGTCGTGTTTGCCTTACGGCTTAAAATCAGAGACGCAACTACGCGATAAGACTCCATTCCCCTGTGACCGTGCTATAAGTCCTTGTTGAGGTCGTGTCTCGTAACTCAATGAGACTCAATCATATCATCACCTCGCGGCCCTTGCCGCCTCGCGGCCCTTCGCTACTAAATCATCAACTGACCCATCCAACTTGTGAACTAAGTGTCACTCGACCAACTTTGTCTTGCGGCATCTCCTGACTTAAACTCAAGAGAACTCAATCATAACATGCAACTTATATGCCGAAAATATAAGACTCGACGCCACATCTCGTGCCGAAGTACGGTGTCTACGCTGCAGCCAAATCTTAGGCCTAATATTATGTTTATCATGTACACATTCTTCCCGACTCTTGATTCACTTAACTTGATATTCGACTAAGTCCAAAGGCATATACGTGGATCGTCGCCCATACCGACTCATCTATATGAGGTCACTAGCATAACAAGCTATACCTGGACTCATAGCTTGCGGTTGGCCAGGACCCTTCCAGCGCAAGGTAGCTAGCCCCTTGGAAGTCTCCGACTAACCCGGTGCTATCGATTCAGCACAGCTATCAACGTGTTTCATTTCTTGGCCGAAACGATCCCATGGCCCTGGGTTGCCGTTACGGGAAAACTCTAACTTGTCGACAAATTGTCCAATGACCATGCAAGACCCGACTCAAACTGACGTTTCACACAGTCATTCTTCCTTCAGTGTTACCCTCTCTTTTAAAACCACGTTCAGGACTTCTATCCTTGAGACCCCTCGATGACCCACGGTCGCGAGCATTCTTTTCATGTTACCATATCATTTCATTCAACTCATGAATGCCTATTTGATAGTCCTTTATCTAAAATCCACTTGAATCAAGTGTGGTCCTTGCCTTAAACACTAAGTCCGTGCATCGTGTCTTAGGCCCATCGTGCTCTACGCGATACTCCTGTCCAAGTCGACGGGCCTTGTGATCGTGGGACTACTTAACTTTGACAAACAATGAAAGAGCGGGACGGTACTTGTAATATCTTAGGTCAACCGGCGTAACTTTACCTAACTTAACTTTGTAACAACTTAATAAGCAAAGCCTGCGTCAAGCTTTACCTTTACAGATTATGCCGTGCATGCATTCGACTTGAACGACCAAGTTAATCGGGTACTAGACTTAGGTCACAAGTCGCTCAACGCAACTTAACTCATGGGCAAGCCAAGGCTATGCCAAGCCTTGGGTGATGGGACCGTGCATGCTTTATGAAGAATTCATGTGGGCGACGCCTATGACTTAGGCTACGATCATAACTTTGCCTACTTAACCAATTTTTCTTCTCCCAAGCCACGGGATGAAGGATCGAGTGTCATTTTCAAAGCACGTCGTGCACCAACTCTAAGCCGACCGTTGGACCTTTCCATATTCTAACTCAATTCGACCCGTCAGGATTATTCCCTTTAGCTATATGGATTTGTCACTTTTATTATCAAGCCTACTTGTGTAAGTTGAAAACATACGATTTATTATGTGAAGGCTAAGATGAGGTAAGTTCACCGAAACTACCCATCTGAGCGAGCGGTCGCCTCGACCGAGCGATGTCTTCGAGCAGCCATTGTAAGGCTAAGTCCGAACGCCGTCGGCGTTCCTATTCCTCCGATTGACTGAGCAGGATGGGGCACTACATCATACACCACTCAGAAAAAGTTTCGTCCTCGAAACTAACTGAGTACTTATTTATTGACTTATCACTAGAACGTTCAACAAATCTCGCACACATTTCTTCTATGCGTTCCCTCAAATCCGAGCCACGCTCGTGCTACCCACAATCTTTTCTTTAAGACTTATGATCTCAAAATTCTTGACACTTCTCGTTCCTTAACTCTCACTTGAATTCAACGTATCACTTAGTTTGGATCGTGCACACATTCCAGGCGTCCCCAAAATATATGCATTTCAACCAAGCCTCGTGATAGAGAATCTCCCATCACCACTTGAGTCGGATCGTGCACATATTTGGGCGTCCCTGATATACGTGCATGTCAACCGATACTCGTGAGTGGTGCCTCCACAAATCCTACCACTTCGCACTCGGACGTCTGCCTAACCGCTAGGCTATGTCTTTCTGTCAGTATTGGAATCAAAGTTCCCAAACAACAACAATATCAACACTGACCCCATCCTAAGGTCAAACCAAATTGATAGTACAGGGTTTTCCACCCAAACTCGCATCACTCCGATTTCTAAACTTCGAGCATAGACTGCCTACATACATCCCAACATTTGTCGTACGGGGTCTGAGTCATTCAGCAAAGCCATCCTACGACAACTCACGTTCAACCAATTTTATGACGTATCAAAATCGCTTATTCAATATGTCATCTTGTATAGTCTATCCCTTCAAACACGTTCGATATAGTTCGCCTATCAATCCTTCTCAATTCAAGCACGCTATGACGCAATTCATCGCTAACCAAAATTTCACATTCCTTATTTCATAAGTCATCTATTCCAATTTACGTAATCGATCATAAGGTCGTCTAGCTTAACAATATGTTGTGTCCCGATCTCACGCGAGTCAGATTATCCACGGTAGGCATGAATCACCATGTACGCTCCTGCGGGATAATTATCCTCATCGGGACGTAACTCTTGTTTTGCATCTAGACTAATTCATTCTCGATGTGCGGATTAGACCTACTCAATCCTCAAGTTTATTCAATCATCAATCGCAAGTCCAAACATCTTCGAGTTTTCCTTTGCATCAAATCAACAAGTCGAGACTATCAACGTTGTCGCGTCCTAATTTTTCGGATTCGATCATTCCCGCGACATGAATCACCATGTCAACGCTCACGCGGAACGATCGCCCTAAATCTGATGCGACGCATGTGCGAGGCTAGAGTTACGCTCACGTAAGACAAGAATGTCGACGCTGTGGTTATCTGCGTAACCATCAAGACACGATCATTTTCATCCTACATTCATCTTAATCAAAATCCTAAGTATAGCATCCAACCGAACAATAACATTTGTACGATCGTTATTCGTCGAGTCAGAGTACCCCCGAGTTATCGCATATCGATCTTTGATACGCCTCAATACCATCGACGATATGCGTAACTTGACGATCTTCCTTTGCAATCAATTTCGAGTCGTACGAATGATGCTATCGTCCAACTGGATAATCTCCTCGATTTGATTTCACCTACTAAATTATTCTCATGTTTCATACTTCACACAATCCTCAATCTCGTACACTTTTCGTGCGCATCAAGTTCTAAGTTGTTCGAATCGATTGGTCAAATCTCAAGACTACACTTGTTCAACGATACTCAATCTAAGGCTTTGTACAACGCGACGCTTGCTAATAGACTCACCGACACCCGAATCCTCAATCGACCGATTGACATCCCTGAGGTTATCGCATACACCACTCAGGGATGAAGTCATTCAACAAATTCTCAACTATTATTCAAATCAAAATTGACTTCATTAAGTTTTTCGTTCGAACCATTCCTATATTTCCAAGCACGCTCATCTATATCGTACCGACGTTATCGTCGTTCGATTGCACCCCTATTGA
This sequence comes from Iris pallida, assembly GCA_029216955.1. Classification (NCBI taxonomy): domain Eukaryota; kingdom Viridiplantae; phylum Streptophyta; class Magnoliopsida; order Asparagales; family Iridaceae; genus Iris; species Iris pallida. The sequence continues at coordinate 3,448,293 of JANAVB010005799.1, forward strand.
TAATCATCCCATTTACTAAATCAAGTCTAACTCATTCTCATCCAATACAATTCGAATTCCACAATCGACTCTTCTAAGGTCGACGCGACTTTGGTGTATATGCCCAGCCCGAGTTAGCCAATCGTGCTTACACAAACCATCTTTTTGTTTTGCTGTCAAAAAATGTTCTCCTACGTTTTGTAAAATAGATAGACTTATTGTATGGACATCCGTGGGACATTTGAGAGAGAGTGCACTAACGATAACAACTTGCGAAAGCAACAGAGTTTGCAAAAACAATGGAGTTAAAGAATTCAATCGATAGTCCAAGGACGTAAAGCCGTGCTCTGATACCATTATGTCACGCCCCGCTCCCTCGCTAAGGTGTGATGTCGCACGAGCCCTAATTAAACTCGTGCAAGGCGGGTTCCATAATGGTCGATATATATCGGCTGCGATGGGGTCGTCGCAGAGAAGTCCCAAGCAGAGACATTGAACATGCAGCAAAAATTTAGAACAAAACGTAAGTTATTCAAAGAAGCTCTTTGTTGATATTGAAACAAAGATTACAATGGGAATAAGGCCAAGATTACGAGTCTATCAAGCTCACTCTTCTCACATTACAAGTCACTCAGCTCTCTCTTATCTCTCAATTACAAGACTTGTAACTCCTCTTCCCGGAATTTTGATAATATTTTTATTTATTTGGATTAAATGGTGACTTTTAGAATTTTTATAAATAATTATTTAGTTAATTATTACGGTGGATGACTTTAGCCAATGTTGAGTTTTGGAGTGCAAGGTGACTAGAAATCGTGGCACGGATAGTACAATGGCGTACTTTGACTAGTGTATTAGTCCTGGTGGGGAAGGCTGAGCCATAGTGATGTCCTAACTAGGAAAATCAGGCCAAGTTGCGATGTGACTCCTATAAATAATTTTAATTATTTATTATTATGGTATACTGACTTGTGGAAGACCCGATTGTACCAAACCAGTCTGGACTTGACCAGGACCCAACCCAAGTCCATGTAGTCAGGTGGTACGTCAAATGACATACGTGTCGATGTATTTTGTCATGAGTGTGTTGTATTGAATATTATCTAAATATCCGTTAATTAAATGTTATAAATATTATTATTGGTATAAAATAGGTCCTTATACAATTTTGGGATTATTAGACTGTGTATAGTGGTGTATACATTAATGTTGGGATATTTAGACCACATATTCTGGACGTACACTTATTATAGATTTTCTTTATTAGTTATCACTATTATTGTTATTTATATTGTTATTAGTTTTTATAATAATAAAAATATATCACTTAATATTCTAAATTAATTATGAAATAAATCTTATTGTATGTATGAGTTTTAGTATAAGCCCAACATCATGAGAATATATTCCAAACTAATTATTTTTGGCCTATTGGAGTATTTATTTATATATAGTAAATATACATAAATATGTATAAGAAAAAGAATAAAGTATGTATATATATATAGGAGTATAGATGTGTGTATATATATATTATTTGGTGAATATATGTACGTATATGTATATACATAGACACATATGTGCGTAAATAGATATTATTTGATTATATATGTGTGAATATATATATGTATATATATAAATATATATGTATATATAGATATATGTATATATATAAGTTTATATATATATATATATATATATATATATATATATATATATATATATATATATATATATAGGTATATGTGTGTGTATAAAGATATATATATATATGTATAGAATTATATATATAATAATATAAAAGATACAAACCTAGCCCGGCCCAACAACAAGTCAGCCCACCCGGGCTGGAACCCTTCCAAACCGAACTATACTAAACTTCCCCCGTAAAGCCAGAAGGCCGACCCCACGTTCTCGTAGCTGTCGATATATATGTGTAGATCGAAGACAATAGGGAGCACACGGAGACCTAAAACCCTAAACCTAACTCGTACCCATGCCTCCCTGGTGACCACGACTGCGCGCGTCGCCCTGCACCGCCGTGACTAGCGCCGGAGCACCGCCAAAGCCGCGGTGGCCGATCGAAAATAGAGCAAGGCTCTATTTCGTCGACAGCAGTTGAGGTACCACTTCTCGGCCGAATTACTTCCCGTATTCTCTATCATTTTTGATTTTGTAAGTTTCTATAGAAACCTCCTATGACCCTCTAGAGATCCTAAGGAATAGAACTCCACGAGGTCGATCGGTCGATTCACAAAATCGACACGAAATTGACATAAAACTATTGTTGTATAGACAGAATTGGGTTGGTATATACTCTTGTTTGAAGACAATTCCTGATCAATGTATTAAGAATTTTAGGAATCTATTTGAAGAGTGTTTTTGACAACCTAACCAGGATCGAAACCCTTTAAATAGATTATTTAATCATGTGTTATATTTATGTTAAAACAGTTCCAAAAATTTAGAAAAATACGAAAAATAGTTTTTTGAAAACTTAGAAAATCTTTCGATCCAACGTGCATCCCGCCAATCCGGGCGACGTGGTCGTGAACCAAAAGCATCGAAAGGTGCGTAATGGCTTCGTGGACATGTGGGTTTTGACGGAATTCAAATTGGTCGCGTGTGCGCGACGAATTTGATGCGTATCCGTCGAAATTCCACGTATCGGCCTCTGTACAAACTTCCAAATCACTTTGTGCACGCTCGTTAGATCGAGACAAAACTTGCGTCAACAGGACCGTATCATTTTTCTGGTCCTGTATGCTAAGTTTGTTCCAATTCTGAGACAGTTGATCAGATCACCGTTTTGCGGGCTCCACGATCCGATTCGACGGGTGATTTTGTGCACGGCTTGCCGAAATCCAACTTTGGATATACGGTTGGGTTAGTATCGAAAAATCAGACCTTTTATGATATAGTTTGACGAATTTTGAGACCATTGACTCTGGCACATTTTTCGGTACAAAGCTGGTCCAACGATGGACACCGTTTTGGTCCAAAATTACTGTTTTGCCCCTGTGTCCAGAATTAGACTTAAGGACAGGCAATCCTAGCTAATTTGACTATTCTAAGAACGTTAGTAATGTTTATTTCAGCATCTAGAGACTTCTGCATGTATTGGCTGATTGTGGCTCATTGAGTGGTATAGTATTATTGGTTTCACCAGCCAGGGACCTCACGCAAGTACACTTTCTGATTTTTTTTCGATCCATAGTAGTCGATACATTTTATGTTTATACATATATCTTGCTGCTTGTTGACACGCTCGTTACACGGAGTAGTCAGAAGGGAAAATATCTTAGTAGACATGTGGACTACCCAGAACTATCCCCGGAGTCTTTCATGGAGAATAGCAGCTGCACACGACACATGCAGGGTGCCGAATTTACCCCCTAGCCGTTCACATGTCGAAACAGATATTTCACACCACATAGGTAGTTATCTTTTATTTATTTTTTCTTGTCTTTCCCACCGTGCCATGTCATCAGTACTTTCTAGCTTTCATATCTCATATGTTATTTTTATGTCTTGTTAATTCTATTGTGTTTTCGTATTACCGTCGATTTATGTACTTGTTCCATTCCTGACTGGCAACCATCATTTTTCAGGTTAGCTGTGGCTTTACTTAGCTTTGGAGATTCGGGTGTACTTGCAGACAGAAACCTAGAAATAGATAGCAGTTGTATTCAATTTCATTAATTATAAAATCTTGTATTTTCTTTAATTATAAATATTGTAAATATTGTAACAAATTTAGAAATATAAATGAGCAGCAAATATTATATTTTGAGCATTTATTTCTTGCGAGCTTGACAGCGTTCTACCGTCGACTCTGCGGCGTAGGCTGGCTTGGATACGTCTCGTATCCGAAAAAGCGGGTGTGGGTCGTGACAAGTTTTTGTGGTGGCCCATGCAGGTCAGTTTTCACAAAAGATTACGAACTTGTGGTAGTACCTATACTAGTCGTACTGCTGTAAGCCTGTGACTAGGAAATGCTCATTCACAACTAGGAGTAAGTAAATTCTAAATAAAATGGTTAGGACTAGGAGTCCCTAATTCAAATTGACATTTGGGTGGTTAAGGTTGATACATATGTCACACTAGATAACTTTCATAGAAGGATACACTATCGCATTTTGATTTGACAGAATTCCTAAGGAGGGTAGATTCGTAACATCTTCCCAAAATTCTGAAAATAGTACTTATTCCTTTTAGTTGAATTAAGGTGTGATTTTTAGAATTTTATAAATAGTTAATATAGACGGCCTTAGTCACGGTTAAGTTTCAAAGTGCAAGATGACCAAAATTTTTGGCACTGAGAGTGTGGTCAAGTGTCTTGACTAGTGTTCTAGCCATGGTAGTAGAGGCCGAGTTATTGGTATGCACTATCTAAGAAAACCAGACCGAATCATGGCATAACCCTAGGAATAATTTAATTATTTATTATTAAGGTTATTGACCTTTTAGAAGATCCGGTTGTTCCAAACTAGCCCGAACTTAACCAAATTCCTGGCGGTCATGTAGTGCGACCAATATCGTCCATGTAGACATATAAATGCGTATATATATATTGGTAGCCCATTTCTAGTATTGTGAATAATTTCTATAAAATGTATATTAAATATAATATATGTATTATTGCTATCCAAATTGTATTTTCTTGGAAATAGAATAACCTTCTATTAGAATGATATTGTGGGATTTTAGGGATTTACTTAGGCTATACCTATATATTTGTGCATGAATAGGTAGACATAGTGCTTATACATATTTTTCCTCAATATGGAATATTAGAGAAATATAAATTAGTATACATTTCTTTTGCCTTCGGTTATTTTCTCCCTAATAATGATCATTTGTACAATTTTATTTTATGTATTTTCTAAACACCACCATATCATAACTTCATATCACTTATATTCTTTTTCTTGGACCTAAAAAAAATATTTTTTAAAATAACTTCTCCCTTAATTTTCTATTAATCTCGAGTTACGTTTTCGGATTCAGAAATTTTCTCTCAATCGTTGAATATTGAATACCCGTGAAATAAGGATTAAAAGATTTTTTACTTATTTCGACTTCGATCATCCTCCTTCTTAATCAATCATTTTCTTTTCAAGAAGCTGAATCTCATACTGGAAGAACAGATACTTGCACTTTTCTATCTTTATCAATTTGTATGATATTTTTAAACTCCTTTTCATATTCTTGGAGGATATAGTTAGAATAATTTTGATGACTTATGATGGCAGACAGCCGCGTACTGTCGTCACTTATTTGACTTATGGAGACTGTGGGTTCACTGCAGCCAGCAGCGCACTAGCGAGGCATGATCCCTAAGTGGAAGTAATCTCGAGTGAGTATAAGTTATCGAATGTTGTCAAAGCTATATCTTGGTCGTCCTATCTTCGTCTTTAAGCTGTTATGTCCAGATTGGATAGAGTTGATAGGGTATTCGTTACCGTATCCTTGCTTGAGTCGTAGAATCAAGAGTTTATTGCAGCTAGCTGTACACTGGCGAGGCATAAATTTTTGATAAAATGACTTCGATCATGTTTACGAGTTTCGAATACTATAGAGACTACGTCTGATTGACATATAACTATTAAGTTTTCAAATCTATTTATGCTTATTCCTAGTCACAAATTTTCTCAATAAATCGGTAATTCTCCCTTCTTTTCTTGTCCTCCTATTTTTCAGATTGTCACTTTTAATATAATTTTGACTGGATTCCTAAACCTATCTAGATTTTGATTCTAAACTCGTGCCTAAATAATCGTGGATAATTATTGAAGCATATCGAAACGATTTTGGGTTTGAACATCCTTGAACAATTTCGATCCTGACTACACTCCTTT
>JANAVB010005799.1:3459132-3646632 GCA_029216955.1 Iris pallida
AGATGCTTCAGAAGACGAGGTCCATACATTATGTCCTGTATAAGTCTTGAATACATGCGGCCGCACGCTTCAAATCGCCAAGGAACTCCGTTCCTCGACGCATCCAAGTGAGCTCCGTGCCACGAGCTTCTACCTGTGCCTGCACATAAAAATTATGTGGGTGTCAGTACTCAACTATACTGGTAGAATGAGCTCCTCGCCCACCCATACAAAACCAACACGTTTGATTTACTTTGTGCAACATAGTCCCTTCTTATCAATTGTCTTTCTACTCTTGCCTTAGGATCAGTTTTTAGGACCGATACCTTGGCCTATACTGTGCCTCTAGACCATCCCGTGCTTTGTACCAACAATGTTAACTCAACAACGTTAACCTATCAAGTCGTGTTTGCCTTACGGCTTAAAATCAGAGACGGAACTACGCGATAAGACTCCATTCCCGTGTGACCATGCTATAAGTCCTTGTTGAGGCCGTGCCTCGTAACTCAATGAGACTCAATCATATCGCCGCCTAGTGGCCCTTGCCGCCTCGTGGCCCTTCGCTTCTAAATCATCAACTGACCCATCCAACTTATGAACTAAGTGTCACTCGACCAACTTTGTCTTGCGGCATCTCCTGACTTAAACTCAAGACAACTCAATCATAACATGCAACTTATATGCCGATAACATAAGACTCGATGCCACATCTCGTGCCGAAGCACGGTGTCTACGCTATAGCCAAATCTTAGGCCTAACATTGTGTTTATCATGTACGCATTCTTTCTGACTCTTGATTCACTTAACCTGACACTCGACTCAGTCCAAAGACATATACGCGGATCGCCGCCCATGCCAACTCATCTATAAGCGGTCACTAGCATAACAAGCTATACCTGGACTCATAGCTTACAGTTGGCCGGGACCCTTCCAGCGCAAGGTAGCTAGCCCCTTGGAAGTCCTCGACTAACCCGATGCTATCGATTCAGCACAGCTATCACCGTGTTTCCTTGCTTGGCCAAAACGGTCCCATGGCCCTGGGTTGCCGTTACGGGGAAACTCTACCTTGTTGACAAGTTATCCAATGACCATGCAAGACCCGACTCAAACTGACGTCTCACACAGTCATTCTTCCTTCAGTGTTACCCTCTCTTTCAAAACCACGTTCAGGACTTCTATCCTTGAGACCCCTCGACGACCCACGGTCGTGAGTATTCTTTCCATGTTACCATATCATTTCATTCAACTCATGAATGCCTATTTGAAAGTCCTTTCTCCAAAACTCACTTGAATCAAGTGTGGTCCTTGCCTTAAACACTAAGTCCGTGCATCGTGCCTTAGGCCCATCATGCTCTACGCGACACTCCTGCCCAAGTCGACGGGCCTTGAGATCGTGGGATTACTTAACTTTGACAAACTGCAAAAGAGCGGAACGGTACTTGTAATATCTTAGGTCGACCGACATAACTTTGCCTAACTTAACTTTGCAACAACTTAACGAGCAAAGGCTGTGTCAAGCTTTGCCTTTACGGATCGTGCCATACACGCATTCGACTTGAACGACCAAGTCAATCGGGTGCCTAGACTTAGGTCACAAGCCGCTCAACGCAACTTAACTCATGGGCAAGCCAAGGCTATGCCAAGCCTTGGGTGATGGGATCGTGCATGCTTTATGAAGCATTCATGTGGGCGACGCCTATGACTTAGGCTACGATCATAACTTCGTTTACTCAACCAACTTTCCTTCTCCCAAGCCAAGGGACGAAGGATCGAGTATCATTTTCAAAGCACGTCGTGCACCAACTCTAAGCCGACCGTTGGACCTTTCCATATTCTAACTCAATTCGACCCGTCGGAATTATTCCCTTTAGCTATGTGGATTCGTCACTTTTATTATCAAGCCTACTTGTACAAGTTGAAACATACGATTTATTACGTGAAGGCTAAGATGAGGCAAGTTCACCGAAACTACCCCACCTGAGCGAGCGGTCGCCTCGACCGAGCGATATCTTCGAGCAGCCGTTGTATGGCTAAGTCCGAACGCCGTCGGCGTTCCTATTCCTCCGATTGACTGAGCGGAACAGGGCACTACTGTCACGCCCTGACCCGGAATCACCCGAATCATCGTCCTCGCTGGGGCGTGATGCCGCACGAGCCTGGGATTGCGCTCGTGCAAGGCAAGATGACAAGTTCTTAAATGGTTATCTTTTGATTCGATATTTACAACGATAGAAAAACAGAGTATACGAAATAATTCTCTTTATTGATATTCAAAATCGATTTTACAAAGGCTTTCGATAGCCTAACGATATATACCAGATTGGCTACAACACTCAGGTTCTCTCTTGCCCACAAAGGATTTCACCGTTCCATACATCATGCCTTCTATATCTCGGCCGCATCAATCCTGTTGCAAGTCCGAGCGTCAAGCGATCGCACGCTTCAATACGCCTCGGCATTCCGAGCCTCAACGCGTTCAAGCAACACTTCGCTTCGAGCAATCCATTCCCCGTGCCCTGCATAAAAGCTGGTGGGGGATCAGCACGTTCGTCCTCGCATGTGCCGACGAAAAGACTATCTTTCTAAACCGACGTTTTAGTATTCATGTTGAAGCATGCAACTTAGCTTATGATCTTGCTATGTTCTCCTTAGGGTCAATTTCATGGCAGATACGAGAACGTAAAGCATATTTAGCATGGCAAGCATGTTATTCAATTCACTTAAGTAATCAGGCAAGCAAGCAATCTTCGTGTTTGATTCGTGGCGCGACTTACCAAGTCGACGCACTCGTCCCTTGCACCGACGCAAGGTGAATACGCCTATCTATTTTCCCTGTCATGTTATAAGTGCATCTCTATGCGGATCTATACGTGCACGATAAGAGTGTACCGCGCACCTTCGACCCAGGATCCGTCCGTACAAGATAACCGTACCTTGCACTTCCAACCCATCGCCCTTAGTAACTATATGAAGGTCACTAGCTTGTCACAGCTAGAATAGACTTATATTCGAAACATAAGACGATGTTAACTCCGTGCGGTTGCTAACCGTCAATCAGAGGCCACCGAAATAATCGCAGCAAGTGGCTTAACACACACATTCGCCATAAGGTCGCTAACCGTCTGGTCGATGTGGCGCCAACAATACTGAATACGAATCCCTCCTAGGCCGAACCGTCCCAGCGCCCTGGTGATCACGTTCGAGGGATTTGCCCATGCACGGGCTTTTATATCTTTAGTCCATTTGACCATTTGACCATTTGGCCATGCAACGAATCTTATATTTCATACAACCAAGCAAGTTTGTTTATCGCTATTTCAATTGGCGTAACGCCTCAATGTTCACGTCGAACGCCCAAAGGCCATGAACATTTCGAAGGCACCATGCCGCATCGACAGTTATGCCATATCCGTGCCACAACTGTTCTTCTCGTCGCAACGACGCCATCTTTTGTATGTATTGTGCAGCTGCGCACATTCGCCGTCTTTTGTGATCTCGTGCACGTAGGCACGTTTCGATCGTATATCAATTGTTCTATAACTTAGCATTCAATGTTCGGGGCTTGCGCGCTAGGGCGCTCGCCTATTGTCTTTCAATGTTCTAGCCGTTCTAACTCGTGCACGAAGGCACGGTATGGTTCGTGCACTAAGGCACTCGCCGAGTACAGTTATCCCATGTTATTGCAGCTTGCGCACCGAGGCGCTCGCCTTAGCGATATCCAATGTTCCGTAGCGACTTGTGCATTTGATGCACGTTTCATTTCAATTGTACTAACTTAGTGTTCGACTCAAGTTATGAATTACTTCCGATCGGACCACGCCCGTGGCGTCGATAGGTTAACTTTTAGCATACAATGATACATTTGACTTATCGAATGAAGGAGTAAAAAAAAGTCAATCCTCCCACCTTGAGTCGATATGCCTTTGCCGTTTCGCCGAACCGATGCGGCTCGATTCCCTAACTTTGTTGCACGGCCACTCTCCTGACTTAGCCATTCGAGCACTTCGTGCTTGTTGAATTATACGTCCGATTTGCCTTAGCGTGCCCAACTCTCAACCCGTCGCAAGGCGTCGATTTGGTTCTGCGGACCCCTTACTAAATATTGCCGAAGATCGACCTCTAATATTTTCGCGTCAAAGTATAACCTGCACACGAAACCAACTAAAATCAATACTTCATCGATTCGGACTTGTGCCTTGGTCGATTCGATTTCTTAGAATCTTCGAGCCGATTCAACGCACTCATCCTTCGGGGCAACGCGGCGCTTCGCATCGATTCACTCGACACATTCTTTGGGACAAGGCAACACTTCGCATCGACTTGTTCGATGCATTCCTCGGGACAACATAACACTTTGTATCGATTCGCATCGATACGTAATCGGGTCAACGCAACTCTTCGAGTCAACGACTCAGCATAATGCACCGTACGGAGCGGGGCATTACAGAATATACCACTCAAAACAAGGTTCGTCCCGAACCGAAACCAATACTAAATTTCCAAGGGTTTTATTAGATCATTCCACGATCTCGTCTCACTATCATTTGGATCGTACAACTTAGTTTGGAATCATACACATATTTTAGGCGTCCCACCAATATATGCATTTCAGCCGAGCTCAGTTGTAACATATCGGAACAACGCAAACACGTAACTCTTATTCTCGATAACTTGACATCTCGTATTCTCGATCGGACTTGGCTCTATTACTTGTTCTCGTAATTCTAGCGCACATGCATATTGATACATACGCGATCCGCCAACAAAAGTCAAGGCACACGACGCGATTCAAAAATCGCATTTCTCACTTTGTATGTTTCATATGGACTACCAACTCTATGCGTCGCGTCAAGCCATCGCGCATCCGATCACAACGATTCTTCGCAACGCCTTGCGTTCGATATCGCCATCCAACTATTTCTGAAGTCTCGCTTGCAACTTGTCTCGATACGATTTTCTTTGTTGACTTGCAAATGCATCAACATTCAGGGCTACGCCCGCTAGGTTACTTTCCAAGGCACCGTGCTTAGATTCTCCCGACGCAAGTTTAAATTGACATTGCACAAAGGCCACAATCTATCCGACACGAAAGTTTACATCAAGGCGATGGTGCTCAAGGCAACGATCGCCTTGACACGAATGTCTTAACGACGCGTCTTACATTCAATTTCCTAACGAGTAGGAATTCACTAGCCAAATTCCCAACTTACCCATCTCGCCACATCGAACAAGCTTTCGATTCACGCAAGCTCAATTGCAAGGTGAATCCGAATCTAACGACATGACTCGTAAGCCATTCCTTTATCGTTCCCTCTCGTGCATAGCACGTTCCTCCCAATCGCCTAGACTTATCATCAACATGCACCGTGTTATATTTGTTATCGGTACAATCCCATATACGATATCGCATGGGTCATCTTACGGTATGCAGCATTCAATTTGATTTGGCGGTCAAGTCTTCTAGGGTCAGCTGCCCCGAAGCTACGCTCGATAATTATGGATCATTAACGAAGGACAGTTTAATACGAACCATGCTATATCTTATTTCGGAGCCAAATCACGTTCCGACGATTCTATACGAATACCCAATTTCGGACACAACCATTTCTATCGGCGCAACTTGATGCGCAACTATCCTCCGAGTCAAGTTATGCACTGCCGTCGATGATTCCGCAATTTATAGAACATCTACTCGTATCGAATTCGAGTCTATCTTATTCGCGGGTCGACACACGAGATGCTATACGTATCGAGCAATCGTCGATGACTTATAGTCTCGTCTCGATCAATCGTAAAGTTCACGATCAACCAGTCCGTTCTTTCTCGTATTGTTACTTACAAAATTCCATAGCACGAGGCACACTCTATTTTGCATTCTCACATCGCTTACGTTTCCTTACATATCGATCTCGATACGCCGTATCCATTTCGATAACGTAAGGGTCAACTTTGAATCCGTTTCAACGTCAACTTAGTTCGCATCGCATACATCCAAGTTCGCAACGAACTTTTCCATACGCATCGACTCGTTCTTCGATTTTGCCGCATCCTGCTATACTTTGATCGCGTAACTGAGTTACCGATTATCCAACATCGAACCCTCAAGTCATACGATCTCGCCCTCTAAGTTTTGCGTATTTTCTGTCGTACTCAAATGAGTTTCGCCGTAACGTAACCAACTATTTCTTAGGCACGATTACTCCCGTCAACCAACTTTCTTACCGAAGTCGCACATCGTGCGATTCAATTACAATTCGCATCGCCTAACATTTCTATTGAAATTGCAAGTCATGCGATTCGATTCGTAAGCTCGAGTATCCCTTTCCCGTCGATCCGATTATTGCATCAAGACATAATCGTTTCGCTAGTCTCGGTCGTCCGACCAACTTATAACTTTCGTCCGACGTATCGTTCATCGATACGAGTCTCGCCTTATCGTCCCAACCGATTTTTGAAGAACACTTGCATCAACATGCCGTCGTACAAATTTTCAATCGAGCCTCGGTACTCACCCGTCTGTTGCGGACAAACCTTCCGCAATTCTCACAATACGCCGATGCAATTTATCGCACAAGTGGTATCCCATATACCCCTCGGAATCGAGTCATTCATCGCCTACGTGGTATAGCATATACCACTCGAAATCAAGCCATTTCCCTCGTACTATACTTAGTATAAACCGACGAACTCTTCCGACTTACGATTTCCGCAGTGATCGTGCATGATCACAACCGTAACTTTGATTTAAATCAAATCCGACACAATTCGGCCAATGCAATCATTTGCCAACACGAACTCGGTGCGCAACCGAACCGATCTCATTTTCTCGATTTATAACTTTTGTTTTCTTCCGTTTGCATCTTGTGCAAATTTTATTATCGATATCCGTTGCATCTGGTGCAACGATTTTATTTTGATACGCGTTGCACCACGTGCAACATTTTACTTTCGATACGCAATGTACGTCGTGCATAGACTTATCTTCGACATTCATTGCATCTCGTGCAACGATTTTAACATTTCATTTTCGACATTCAAAGTCAATGCTCAAATCCGTTTCAACACATTCGATATTGACTTATCACTTTCCATCGCAACGCGCATTCGAAATCGATATGTGAATCCGTTTCAACACATTCCATATCAACTTTTAATTTCTTTCCAACGCATCATTACAATCAACGCATGGCAATTGCTGCAGCAACATTCCACGACTTTCATTGTATCGATGCAACCAACGTTTCTCGTATCGATCGTTGCAACCAACGAATATCGCAAATCCGAATTCACGACGTGTTGCATCCACGGCAATAATTCTCAAATTCGTATCTCGCAACTTGTTGCGCTTTTAGCAACAAACCTTTTCCGACTTTTCCCAACGAACACTATGTAATTTCCAAACAACACGCGGCAAAATTACATGGTTGTATTAGACTTATTGTATGGAACATCCAGTGCGGCATCGAGTAGAGTCAAGAGTGGTTTCGATTGGTGGTGGGCAACTTTTCGAATGGAGATGAAGCAAACGTCCAGAGGAAATTGAGCCTAGAGCTCTGATACCAATTTGTCACGCCCCGACCCGGAATCACCCGAATCATCGTCCTCGCTGGGGCGTGATGCCGCACGAGCCTGGGATTGCGCTCGTGCAAGGCAAGATGACAAGTTCTCAAATGGTTATCTTTTGATTCGATATTTACAACGATAGGAAAACAGAGTATACGAAATAATTCTCTTTATTGATATTCGAAATCGATTTTACAAAGGCTTTCGATAGCCTAACGATATATGCCAGATTGGCTACAACACTCAGGTTCTCTCTTGCCCACAAAGGATTTCACCGTTCCATACATCATGCCTTCTATATCTCGGCCGCATCAATCCTGTTGCAAGTCCGAGCGTCAAGCGATCGCACGCTTCAATACGCCTCGGCATTCCGAGCCTCAACGCGTTCAAGCAACACTTCGCTTCGAGCAATCCATTCCCCGTGCCCTGCATAAAAGCTGGTGGGGGATCAGCACGTTCGTCCTCGCATGTGCCGACGAAAAGACTATCTTTCTAAACCGACGTTTTAGTATTCATGTTGAAGCATGCAACTTAGCTTATGATCTTGCTATGTTCTCCTTAGGGTCAATTTCATGGCATATACGAGAACGTAAAGCATATTTAGCATGGCAAGCATGTTATTCAATTCACTTAAGTAATCAGACAAGCAAGCAATCTTCGTGTTTGATTCGTGGCGCGACTTACCAAGTCGACGCACTCGTCCCTTGCACCGACGCAAGGTGTATACGCCTATCTATTTTTCCTGTCATGTTATAAGTGCATCTCTATGCGGATCTATACGTGCACGATAAGAGTGTACCGCGTACCTTCGACCCAGGATCCGTCCGTACAAGATAACCGTACCTTGCACTTCCAACCCATCGCCCTTAGTAACTATATGAAGGTCACTAGCTTGTCACAGCTAGAATAGACTTATATTCGAAACATAAGACGATGTTAACTCCGTGCGGTTGCTAACCGTCAATCAGAGGCCACCGAAATAATCGCAGCAAGTGGCTTAACACACACATTCGCCATAAGGTCGCTAACCGTCTGGTCGATGTGGCGCCAACAATACTGAATACGAATCCCTCCTAGGCCGAACCGTCCCAGCGCCCTGGTGATCACGTTCGAGGGATTTGCCCATGCACGGGCTTTTATATCTTTAGTCCATTTGACCATTTGGCCATGCAACGAATCTTATATTTCATACAACCAAGCAAGTTTGCTTATCGCTATTTCAATTGGCGCAATGCCTCAATGTTCACGTCGAACGCCCAAAGGCCATGAACATTTCGAAGGCACCATGCCGCGTCGACAGTTATGCCATATCCGTGCCACAACTGTTCTTCTCGTCGCAACGACGCCATCTTTTGTATGTATTGTGCAGCTGCGCACATTCGCCGTCTTTTGTGATCTCGTGCACGTAGGCACGTTTCGATCGTATATCAATTGTTCTATAACTTAGCATTCAATGTTCGGGGCTTGCGTGCTAGGGCGTTCGCCTATTGTCTTTCAATGTTCTAGCTGTTCTAACTCGTGCGCGAAGGCACGGTATGGTTCGTGCACTAAGGCACTCGCCGAGTACAGTTATCCCATGTTATTGCGGCTTGCGCACCGAGGCGCTCGCCTTAGCGATATCCAATGTTCCGTAGCGACTTGTGCATTTGATGCACGTTTTATTTCAATTGTACTAACTTAGTGTTCGACACAAGTTATGAATTACTTCTGATCGGACCACGCCCGTGGCGTCGATAGGTTAACTTTTAGCATACAATGATACATTTGACTTATCGAATGAAGGAGTAAAAAGAAGTCAATCCTCCCACCTTGAGTCGATATGCCTTTGCCGTTTCGCCGAACCGATGTGGCTCGATTCCCTAACTTTGTTGCACGGCCACTCTCCTGACTTAGCCATTCGAGCACTTCGTGCTTGTTGAATTATACGTCCGATTTGCCTTAGCGTGCCCAACTCTCAACCCGTCGCATGGCGTCAATTTGGTTCTGCGGACCCCTTACTAAATATTGCCGAAGATCGACCTCTAATATTTTTGCGTCAAAGTATAACCTGCACACGAAACCAACTAAAATCAATACTTCATCGATTCGGACTTGTGCCTTGGTCGATTCGATTTCTTAGAATCTTCGAGCCGATTCAACGCACTCATCCTTCGGGGCAACGCGGCGCTTCGCATCGATTCACTCGACACATTCTTTGGGACAAGGCAACACTTCGCATCGACTTGTTCGATGTATTCCTCGGGACAACATAACACTTTGTATCGATTCGCATCGATACGTAATCGGGTCAACGCAACTCTTCGAGTCAACGACTCAGCATAATGCACCGTGCGGAGCGGGGCATTACAACTACAGTCAACAAGATGGATAAGTGTGTATATACAAAGTTTGCTGATGGCAGGCTGATTATTATGTGTCTCTATATGGACGATATGTTAATCCTGGATACGAATCTAGATAGCATCACAAAGACAAATAAGTTCTATCATCCAAGTTCAGTATAAAGGATATAAGAGATGTTGATGTTATCCTCGGGATAAAGATCATCTGGACAAAAGCTGGACTTGCTCTCACAACCTCACTATGTAGAGAAGATGTTCATACATCATGGATTTACGAATCTTCCTGGGATAGATATTCCTTATAGGTGTGATAAGAAGTTTGAGCCAAATTCCAGTGAGTGTCAGGAAGTTTGAGTATTCAAGCATCATTAGAAGTTTAATGCATCTTATAAGTGCCACTAGATTTGACAATGCTTTCGCTGGGGGATGCTGAGTCGGTTCATGGAAAATTTAGGTGTTGAATACTAGAAAGATTTGAAAAAATTATGAGATATTTCAAGAGAACTCAAAATTTTACTTCACAAACGATTTTTCGACTATGGTGGAAGGCTTCAATGATGCTAGTTAATGCATAATATGATAGCAAAATGTCCATATAAGGATTTATTTTCTTCATGGGTGGAGCTGCTATATAGTAAAAGTTGAAGAAACAAACTTTTCTCTCATACTCATTTATGGAGTTGAGTTCTATGTACTTGTTGTAGTTGTCACGTCCCAATTTGACAAACCGTTCAGCCTCGCATCGATTATGTCGAATCGATCGTCCTCACTAGGACGTGATGCCGTACGAGTCTGGAGTTGCATTAGTATAAGACAAGGACATTACATTTGATCAATTACTTGAACCATTAAGTTGAAACTTCACAAATCACAGAGTAATTGAACAAGCAGTATTAGAAGATAGAAATATGCTTTTTCATTAATGGCTTACAACGAAGTGCAAGTTGTAATTATATTGGATTGCCGTTGCGGCTACATTGACTGAAACAAAAATAAATACTCGACAAGCTGCCTGAACTAATACTTGTCGTTCTATACATTCACCCTTGTATACATTGAAAGCCTTCGATGAATTAGCTTCAAAATACTTCAGAATAGGAAGATCTTCAAAATGCCTCTCCGAACTTTAGCTTTGGCCTAGTACCGTGCACCCCCAGAGTTTTCGTCACCTGTGGGGTTGGGGGGGTTAGTACACTTAGGAATGCACTAGTGAGCGGGACGAACCCACTTGTCTAAATCGACTCTGATTGTTAAGGTAGTCATGATTGTAGTTTTCTTTCTATTTAGAACTAAATGAATTCAGTTCATATTGATAGCCTTCTTTTGAACAGTAAAAGCATACAGTAAAAACATAGTAGTTTATCATAATTCTTACCGCGATCGTGCTCGTCCCTGCATAAAAACAGAGATAATACTTATTACCTGTATAAGACAATAGGTGAGCATGCTATTATCTTATATGTGGTCATTGGTGTTACACACCACGAGGGACATTTATATGGCATTACGACACACCCTGTCAGCCTGGGTTGTAAGCCCTACTGGAGGTCCCGTAATGCCTCGTGCCGTAGCACGAATTTATATTCCCTCTAGGTCGATTCGGTACCGGTTCCCCGGGTACCATTTCGAGGAAATTTAAACTTGTGCACAAGTCGTCCATGACCATGCAAATGTGTGAACAGTTTAAACATATAAAATATATTGTATAGCGTGGACAGTATTGAACAGCATTATCATTTTTTCCAACTCATGCAACGAATCATTTTTCCTAAAGCCATACTTCCGATTTAGCATCCCGTAGGCACAAAATTCCCCGAGGCACCATATGCCGCAACCGGCATTTCATTTTATTTTGCAGATCATAAAATAGTCTCTCTCTTTTCTAGAACCTCAACTTTTCTCTTTTTTGTGTGAAACTTATATTTTCAGAGTAAATTACTCTAAATTGATACAGTTATCCCGAGTCTTGATCTTAGTGATTTGGCATGCATTTAACTTGGCATCGTTGATTTGAATAAGTTCAAGGCAAACAGAATTTTATTTACGAGAAGGAGTAGAAAAGAAGGGGACGAACCACCCACCAAGTATTTGATCGTGTCGAGAGTCGAAGTGCTTCGCAACGTTCAAGTTTCAGTTATGTGAGTTACTGCAATAGCACCAATATTTTATCAAAATTCCTTCTTTAATTCTTCGTTTCGAAATTCGTAGAATGAATGCAGAAATCGACGCAAAAATACATTCATCAAAACCAAGCAGCAAAAACTCAAAAAAACCAGACAACAGTTCGGTCCCATTGAAGGGACTTTTATATAGAACTCACTCGCCGAGACGCAGCCTGCTACATCTAGGACTCATTCCAACAAAAGTCATTCCATTAATTGGATCGATTCTCGTAACATTCGTCCAAAATAGATTTATTCGATGCCATAAAGTGTTATCATAAGCCAAGCTCAGCAATCGAGTCAGACTAGCCATCTAAGTTTTCGACCGAGTCTGACTCGCTGCAAGCATATATAGTCCACTGCCTATCGGGATGAGATGCTACATAATATACCACTAAGAAAAAGTTTTATCCCGAAACTTAAGAACAAGGGTCTGACCTGAAATTAGGCGAACAACGAAGGGTACTTCTCTTTCATTTCTGACTCCATCTTCCATGTCGATTCTTCAATTGAATGGTTCCACCAAAGCACACAAACCAAAGATATCGATCGATTTCGCAAGGCCTTTTTCTTTAAGTCCAAAATTAGAATAGGCTCCTCCGAGTAAGACAAGACCGTACGTAGCTCCAACAGATCGAAGCTAACCACATGACTTAGATCGTGCACGTATTTTTGAAGTTACAAAACGTGGAAAATATCATGCACTTTAGCCAAGGCAGGAGGTAGTGTGATCCGATAAGCAACAGTCGCAACCCGCTCGAGGATCTCGAAAGGGCCTACAAATCTCGGGCTCAATTTGACTTTAACACCGAACCGCATCATACCGCGCATGGGTGTTACTTTCAAAAACACATGGTCCCCGACCAGAAATTCTAGCAGTCGTCGACGAAGATCTGCTTAGCTCTTTTGTCGACTTTGTGCGATATAAAGTCTACCTCCAATCAAGCAGACCTTTTTGATGGCCTGTTCCACTAGTTCTGGTCCGAGCACCTGTCGCTCTCCGACTTCATCCCAGCATAATGGAGATCGACACTTCCGGTCGTAGAGCACTTCGTATGGTGTCATCTGAATGCTCGCCTGATAACTGTTGTTATACGCAAACTCCACAAATGGAAAATGCGTATCCAACTAGTCTTTAGATCTATCGCACGCAGACGCAATATATATTTCAAGATTTGATTCACCCTTTTAGTCTGACCGTCCGTCTGGGGGTGATATACAGTACTAAAATTTAGTTTGGTCCCCATCGCAGCTTGCAAGCTCGTCCAGAAATGCGATAGGAATCACCCGTCTTTGTTCAAAATTATTATGCCAGTACCCCATGCAGTCGAACAATCTCATTGATATAGATTTTTGCTAACCGATCGACGCTCCATGCTACTTTGATTGCAATAAAGTGAGCCGACTTGGTCAATCTATCAACAATGACCCAAATTGCATTATTTCCTCGCGACGTCTTCGGAGATCCTACGATAAAATCCATCGAGATATTGTAGTGTCCCGCTCCTAGCGGTTCACTATGTAAGGCTTGTGGCTTGGCTAACTCGGTCAGAACCGAGCATTGGAATAACTTACGGCCGGTACCGAATCGATCACGGACAAGTGCATAAGAACCTTTCCAACTAATGGATTGGTTTATTTGGAAATGCGTTCAAGAGTTTTCTCTGGATGTTTTGCTGGTGGTTTTGTTGCTTGGTTTTGATGGATGCTTTTCTGAATGATTTTCGATGATTTGATTCTTTCCCATTTTCATTGATTTACATAGCATTCATTCTTGATAATTCTGAGAGAAAAGAACACAACGAGACGAGATATTAACCAAACTTTTGGTGCCAATGCAGACTGACGTGTGACGGAAGGCTAAGCGTGCAAGTGTTCCTCTATCTCTCTCGGCGATTCTCTAATTTGGTGAGTGTGGATCTTTGTGGTGGTATTGTCCCTCTCGCTATTCCTTCATGCCAACTAAATAATTGTCTTGCAACATCCGTTGATCGTTATCAAGTTGCTAATGTCACAAGTCAATACCACTAAAAAGCTACAGATTGAACATTGAACATTGAAAGAATTGATTACACTGTTAACAATATTGAGATTGTGCTTGTCCCTTGAACATTGAATTGAAATAAATTGATGCCTATGATGATGAGATATGAAATGCTAAGAATGAACATGTTGCCTTTCTCCTTAATATTATACCATGCACACTATGCTTAGTGAGTCAGACACGCATTCGCATAGTCATGGACAACTTGTATACAAGGTATTGTTTCCTCGAACGGTACTGGGGCACCGGGACCGATTCGGCCTAGGAGGAAATACAGCGTGCTTTGGCGGCACGATTGGTATCGGGACATTCATTCGGACTTGCAATCCGAAGGAATGGTGCGTCGCATACCCTTGAAGTCCTATATGGCAAGTCAATATGGTTTAACAACACCAGTGGCTATGTAGTCAGGATGCATGCTAATGATCATTTTATGCAGGGGCGGTAAGCATATGATTATTATCCTGTGTCTTGTGCAGGAAAGCTGGATTCGGCCAATGGTAAAGTAAACATGGTTTCATGAAATACCATGTCATTTGAATTGTGATTTACTCTAATGTTGTCTGTCCCTAATAAGTTCATATTTTTAAAATGCTTGTCAATAATAAAATGTTGGTTTAGCTAAGTGGGCCAACGGGGCTCACCAGCGCATTGTTATAATGTGCTGACCCCTCCTCCACGGGTACTGGAGAAGGCTCAGGCGCACGTCCGAATTAAAGCTTTCTGAACTGCTGTTTTCTTTCAAGTTGTTTTTCCTAAAGACGCAAAAAGTATTGTGGAGTTTTCAAAAGATAGCTGCTTATATTTCAAAGTACTAAAGGGGCATGATATATGGAACGGAAAGTTATTTTATGGCAGCCTATCAGTTGTACATTTTTTCATGAATCAATGTAACCGAAATGGCATTTCAAATATTATCGAGAAAAGTTGTATTCTGACTACAATTATCAATAAAATGAGTATTTCTTCTTCTATATTGTGTCCTCAATATTTCTGAAATGTGGCTGGGTTTCAAATGTTTCTAAATGACTTAACAGTGCACGTTCTTGCCTTGTATAAGTACAATACCAGACTTGTACGGCATCACGCCTTAGCGAGGACGAACGATTCGGTGCGAATCGAATCGAGGACGAAAGATCCCCCGAATCGGGGCATCACAAGTTGGTATCAGAGCACGGTTTCAAATCCTCGGATTTCACAAATATTTTCAGAAAGGAAGTCTTGATGCAAATTTTCTCGATTGATGGTGTCGATAGCGATGGCATAAAATAATGTTCCATACAATAAGCCCATAAATATTTTATGAGTGCTAATGGAATTATTTCTTTGTTGTAGAATGACCAAGGGTGATAGCGCAAGGACGAATTTATCGTATGACCCAATTGAGAAACTGATTAAACAAATGGAGGCTCAGAGGAAGCAGAGCGAAGCTCAACATCGCACGCTTCAGGAGCAGCTTCAATATCAGTTTCAGGAGCAGCTAGATGCTCAACAAAAGCAAGTGGATAGTCTAACTCAAATTGTCACCAAGCTGACGGCCGATTCCAATATTTCTGCAAAGGTCGCAGCAACCGAGACCGTAGAAGTGCCGGCAGAGAAATCGGAAATGCCGATACGGAAGAGAACGAGCTTCAAGTTCTCTGAATTCAAGAGTTGCGACCCGCTTGAATTTAATGGGAAAGAGGAGCCAGATGAGGTGATAGGCTTCTTGAACACACTTGATGGCCTGCAGCGCAATGTGCTAAGTCGGAAGTGTACGTCATACAGAGAGGCATACGAAACTGCTCTAGAGATGGAAAGATTCCATCCACTAGCCGGTCGTAGGACAACGCAGGGCAACCAAGGCAACAATAATCAAAAACGGCCTTGGTCTGCGGGAAGAAATGACGCACCTAAGCGTCATAATGTAGGTGACAACAGAGGACATCAACAACAGTTGCCTCGTTGTAACAAATGTCATCGAGTGGGACACCGAGGTGAAGATTGCCATGTTGGGTATTTCAAATATGGGAATGTAAATCACAAAGCTTGGTAATGCAAGGGTAGGGAAGGAAATCAGTATCCTCCTCGTGGAAATCACAATAATCATTATCGTGGGCAGAACAACAATCAGAACCGGGGTCAACATAACAACCAAAATCGTGGCCAAGGGCCACCAGCCTTACCAGCTCCGAATGGGAATACACCGAATCAACAACAAGGTGGGCAAGCAAGGGTTTATGCCTTGACTCAGGCAGAGGCCCAGACCGCAGAGAATGTAATAACAGGTACGTTGTTGTACAAAGACATACCTGCAAGAGTACTTTTTGATTCTGGTGCTACTTATTGCTTTATCTCGTCTGATTTTGCAACGAAAAATAAATTTTGTATGACTCAACTAAAGACAGCTTTGTGTGTTAGCACTCCTTCGGGAGTAGATATGCCTGCAATTTTGATTTGCAGGGACGGATACATTAAAATTGGAGGCAAGACTTTATCTCTGGATGTAATTGTACTCGACATCAAAGAGTACGATATCATATTGGGAATGGACTGGCTCAGCGTCTGTCATGCAATAATCGACTGTGCGGATAAGAGAGTTGTGTTTCGCCTACCCAGAGAAACAGAGTTCTCTTACTCGTACGGCTCAGCGTTCCAAAGGCCCATGGTGATATCGGCAGTTACAGCAAGGCACATGCTGTACTCAGGATGTGAGGGATTTCTCGCTTCTGTCTAAGACACTCGGATGAAGAGTGTAGGCTCGAATCAGACCGAAATTGTGGCAAAGTTCCCCGATGTGTTTTCGAACAAGATACCTGGAATGCCGCCAGATAGAGAAATTGAATTCACAATTGATACATTCCCAGATACTCGCCCGATATCAAAGGTGCCGTACAGGATGGCTCCGGCAGAATTAAAGGAACTAAAGGTACAGCTACAAGAATTACTAGACCGGGGATACATTCGCCCAAGTGTATCTCCATGGGAAGATCCAGTACTGTTTGTAAAGAAGAAGGATGGGACGATACGGCTGTGCATCAATTATAGAGAACTAAACAAGGCAACCATCCGTAACAAGTATCCCTTGCCAAGGATAGATGATCTATTCGATCAGCTTCAAGGGGCGACTGTGTTTTCTAAAATTGATCTTCATTCAGGATATCACCAATTGAAGATCAGACCCGAGGATGTCCCTAAGTCAGCATTCCGTATAAGATACGGACATTATGAGTTTTTGGTCATGCCATTCGGCTTGACTAATGCTCCAGCTGTTAGGGTTATATACAAAAGCATCACTTTTTTAGTAACCTTATTTCCTTAAATTTTGAATGAGAATCATATAGACAAATGTTTGCATATTGTATTTGTTGCAAGTATTAATACAAATGTCTGATATTCTATATTGTAGATAATATGGTGTGTGGTGTCACACAGAAGATCATATTATCAGTTTTCTATGGAGTATATAAATAGTTCACAACCTAGATGGACTTGGACAATCTATTGGAAAGTTTATAGTGTAATATGGTATTAGTCTATCTTGACTATAGGTTTACACTATTACACTTTGTGTGTATTAAACATGACCACTTGAGGTTGTTCTCTTTGTACTGACTACATAAGAGAACAAACACCTCTATTATTATGGATGCTTGTGCTCTTAACTCGGATATAATAATAGACATATATATGCAGTGTGCATTATTTTGACTCATAAAAGAGTGAGATTCATTATGGATCAACAACCTCTATAAATTGGGTAATAACATTGTATGTATGATGGGTTGTTGATTATAAATGGAATCCATGTCCCGATACATCGGGTTGATGATGTCCCCTTAAGGAGCTCATAAGGATTGTCATATAAACCCTACAGGTGGATTATATCTGACATGACAAATAAATTTGAACGATACTACTTAAGGATAAAAGATGTCGAATCAATATAGTTGTCAGTAACTTAATTTGATCGATGGACATACGATATCTTAACATGGGAAGCCAAATGAGCATATAATAAAAGGAGCCCACAAACATAATTTGGGATTAGGGAGGTGCAACAATAGCTCATTAGTGGACCGAGCTATTGTTAATGGGCCTGGATTGTGTGTTCGGGCTGAACACGGGATATCCAGATCCGTTAGGAGGCCTAACCCTAATTTTTCCTCATGGTCCCTGCCGTAGCCTATATATATACTATATTCTCTGGCCGCCATATTATCGATCAGAAATTTAAAACTTTCTCTAAATTCGTGATTCACATAAGGAGAGAAAGAGAGGGCTGCCAAGGAGAAAAAAAGGTTGGAAGATCGTCGCCCACACGACGTCCAACTCGAGGAAGGAATACGTGCAGAAGATCTTGGGGTCGTCCGCTCGAGATTGCCAAGAATTACTTGTCTCCTTTCCGCCGCAGGTATAATTTGTGAACCCTAGTTTCCGCCTATGAAGGGTTAGAACACGTATTAGATCTGTTTAATTTTCTATCGATCAATACGCACACCAAAGGAAGGGTCCCAGGAATCTCCAGTTCCATCAATTGGTATCAGAGCCACTTTGGATCTACGTATTGATTGATATTCCATGTTGTCCAATAAAACCTGTGCTGTATAATAGTCGGTACATGTAGATCTGTTCTAACTCGGTTTTACATGCATCTTAGATCCAATTATTATGTTCCAATGCATATTTTTGATTATTTTGTTTAAACCACGGACATGTCGTGGATGTTGTTGCTGCTGTGGATGTAATTAAAATCACGAGGGTTGATCGTGCTTATTATTTTAATTTTGTAATCTAGATTATGTGTGAACTCCTTCAGGAGGCATATGATTGATGTAATTCTAATTTTTTTTGATCAATCGTGATGGCGGTGGTGGCTGTTTCTGACGTCGGACGAGATGCTGGTTTTAAGAAGTCCAGAGGCAGACAGATGATTTTCGATGAAGGAATGGGCAGCCAAAACCTAAAAAAAAAATCGGGGCGCTGCCCCGAACCCCGCGACCTTACCGGGCATGTCGAACCCTGAATAGATATGCGCAGCGCTAGATTTTGGATTCGGATAGTTGAGGACGGAGCAACAAAGATGACTATAATAATTGGATATTTTCTCTTATTTTTGTCATTTTGCTTTTTCTGATTATGCATGTTTATTATTGTGTGGTTGTTTTTTTTGAAAAACTAAGCCTACATTAATAATGGACATCATGGACATAATATCAACTAGTAGAAAGACCCTCATTGTTAAATAACTAAGTGGGAGAGGATATTTATTTAGTTTAAATCCTATGGTCTCCATTACTGGTTTGTAGGTGATGTAATTATACTTGCGTGTTGGCTATAGTGCTTTCCTCCATATCGAATGAGTATAATTATGGATCACCAGTACAAACTTTCTTAGGGATAATTGTAGAAAGTTATCTAGTATGTGTTCATTTCTCCATCTGAAGGAACTCATTACAAGGTAATGGACTTAGTATTAAGTAATGGTATACACTTAGATACAAATAATGGTATCCTCCCCATCGGAGTCACTGTTATTATTTGTATGACCAGAGCAAGACCAGCATATTAATTTTATTTGTCATAAAGTTATGTTGAAATGATAGTAAAATTAATAAGAAAAACCTACTTGAACAAAGTTGAATTTGTATACGTCCACACTATCGTGGCATGCTAAATTCATGGTGTTGGTTAATTTCTTATTATTGTTTCGAGGTAATCAATATTTAGTTAATTCAAAAAGTTTTTTTTGCCCTACATAATTTTATTTATGTGATTCTCAAAATTTCAAAAATGGGTTCTTTCAGTCCACTTGTGGTGATTCTTAAAGAAAACAAATTTACTGGACCTAATTATATTGACTGGAAACGTAATTTGGATATTGTTCTGACTACTGACGAGTACAAATATGTACTTGTTCAGGAATGCCCACCTAAACCTGATGCTAACTCTGATGAAGAGGTCAAAGAGGCTTATAAGAAGTGGAAAAAGGCAGATGAGATGGCACGGTGTTATATTCTGGCATCTTGTAACGCCCCAGTCCCAAAATACATAGGACTAGGATACATATACATGCCAGCTACGCATCGAGAGGACTCCAGCCCAGCTCGAATACGTATAAGCTGTCTGGTTTCTTAAAGCAATCTACAAATATCTCAATCCACTGAAGATAAACTCTTGTATAAACCAAGTAAACTAATGCTGGTCAGACATTAGCAAACCGGTTACTACAAGTAACAAGAACACAATAAAGTGGACCAGACTCTAATGCAATTATCTTGAACAAGCTTAGAATGAAAGATAAAGCTTGTAAAACTAGGCTAAACAGCAGCAATGTCAAAGTAATATAATATAGGACAAAATCTAATTATGGAAGAGAACGATAAAATATCAACTAAATATACCTGCAGTCTTGGTGTAGCAACGTCATCCATCAATGTATCATATCTTCAGCTAATACCTGGAAAGATCACCAGGTCCTCAGAGGACTAGCAAGACACATAATATACATGCCTACTGTACAGTAAATAACATGCAGAATGACGTAGAAAAATATAAAATAGACAAAGATTAATAAGACGTCTCAATATCGTAACGCCATGGGACGCTCTCGACCTTAAGACAAAAGATAAGTCTCTACTACCGTAATGCCATGGGACACTCCCGGTCCTAGAGACGGGATAACAGGTCGATAAGAAGTCTCTAATACCGTAACGCCATTGGACGCTCCCGATCTAGAGATGGAATAACAGGTCGATAAGAAGTCTCTAATACCATAACGCCATTGGAAGCTCCCAGTCCTAGAGATATCAGGGCTAATATCGAATCAATCAATCACGACTACAGGTCAAGTCAAGCTCAAGGGCGAAGGTAGAAGACTAGTCAAAATCGTCATAAGACTCGCGTAGAATAATAACGGCATAAGATGACTCAATAAGGAACGTGCACGTAAAATAAGAAAGTAGAAGTAACATAAACATGAATGAAAGATATGAAGTAGAACTGGAAAGAGATGACAATATAGAATATGCATGTAAATACTGTAATGTTTGGCAAGGTGTACTTGCCTGGTGTCGTGCTGTGAATCTGAAACGTCGCTCCCATGTCAACGCCGCCGGAACCCGACGCTCCTAAATAATTAATTAACTAAATTAACCCACTACTCATGAACTTAAAATATGACTTAATTAGTCAAGATAATGTTTTCAGATTATATTCAATTTCTCGTGGAACCCTTTAGACCCATATAATCACACACAAGCTCCACGAGACACCGAGCACAGTTTTTGGGTTTCCAACTCCCAATTAGTCAGTTATGTTGCTACTTCAATCATATACTTAAAAAATCATATAAAAATCATAAGAATATTATTTAAACTAATTTTCTATTCATTTATCTCAGAATTTTTAGAATTTATATTTCTAAAGAATTATACTACTAGTTGTCTATCGGATCGACTAGTCTACCCAAAATTTGTCTAGAACTTCCTTAATTATCTAAATTATAAAAATCCTCAAAAATACAATTTAAACAGAATTAAAATGCCCTAAATATTATAATATAAAATTTTGATGCAAGGGTTTCATGGTACTAATGGTTTGGAATCTTCTAGGTCAACAAGTCACCCGAAAAATGACTAATTTTGACCTATAATTTTTTCGACCAGAATTGAATTGATAAATTCGTGAAAAAATTCTTAAAAATCCTAATTTAAATATATTAACCTATATAAAATTCATTTTTGAAAAATTTCTACAGAAACTTATAGTTCCTTCACAACGTGGTAAGTTTTGGCTCTACCGAAACATGAAAATAGCTATCATAATTAATGAAACTTTTATGGGTGAAAATACTAACCAAAAGACATCAAAACACTATTTCTGCAGAATTAATACCCTAATTTCTACAGATTTATAGCATAGGTTTGAGATGGAAAAAATTGGGTTTCTTACCAAAAGTCCTTGCTAGTTGGGTTGTGGAGGCTTCTCCTTGCTAAAGCTCCCACCTTTATTGCTATTCTTGCTTGATAATTCTCTCTTGATGAGTTTGGAGGAGTTGGCAATGGTTTTAGATGGTTGGATGGAGAAGATAGAGTTTTTAGGGTTGGTTTGGTGGAGTTTGGATGGAAGAAGGATGAAAGAAGGAGCTTTTATGGAGGAGGTTGAGTTATGTGATGGATGGGATGATGTAGTAGAGGGGAGGGGATGATATTTTCGAAATTAATGGTAAAGGAGCTGCTCTTGGGTGATAAATAAGAGTTTTTGGTGTTAGGGTTAGGGTTTTGATAAGGGTTGATATATATATGGGCCTATGGGTTGAGTTTATATATGTAGGAGGGTGTTTCCATGCATGGCATGGCCCGCCAATGTAGGGGATTATTTTTGTACAAAAATTACATGAAAATAATCTTTGGTTGGTCATATGTGGGGTCCACATGGATTGGTTTAGTTATTTGATGAGTTGGCTAATTGATTGATTGTGGATTTAAATAAAAGGTTTCCTAATATGGAACTAGTTAGATTTCTAAATATAAATGCAATCTTAATCTGAATTAAATATACAATATATATATTTATTAATATATATTAATGTCCAACATGTCTACACAGGTTTGGGTTGGACTTTGGGTCAAATATAAATTAATGCCAACTAGGATTACACGTAGACTCTTTCTATAAATAGAAACTTTCCAAAATTCAAAACATATTAATATTAATAAAATATATATACAAAATATATATCAACATGAAGGTATTTGAGAGTACTACTTGTCTATTTAGATTGAGATTTAGTTCGGGTCAAGTCAGGGCTAAATTGGTACAACCGGGTCTCCTAGAAAGTCAATAATCTAATAATTAAATAAATAAATCATCGGTGGAGTTAAGTCGCAACTTGGCCTATTTTTCCTAGTTAGAACACACCTATGGCTCTGCCTTCCCTACCATGTGTAATAGACTAGTCAAAGTACACAACTACACTATTCGTACTAAAATTTCTAGTCAATATGTATCTCAAACTTAACCATAACTAAGGCCATATATATAATATTAGACTATTATAAATATAATCATATACACAAAATTGTATTTAAATCTAATTGACTGTATAACATCCTAAAATAAATCCATAATAATTATAATGTCATGGCAACCTAACATGGCTTCCTACCAGGTGCGGTTAGCTAGGTTAGGGTCCAAATATATTTTCTAATTTAATCGAACTCTAAGAGTCAACCAATAAGTCTCTTGTGACATTCGCAATTAAATAGCATATGGAGACTCGATCGAGTGGCACACTCTTAGCATGTGCGTCGTAGGCTCAAAATGAGTCAAAACCATAATTGGGTCGAATAGTTTTGATTTATGTCGAGTCCCGAACTCACGTGGAAAGTTAGGTCTGGAATTATGGTAAACAATCTAATTGCCTAAATTTGACCCGAAGTTGCGCAAAGTCAAAAGAATGCTAGGGAACAAGTTTGGGTGGGACATAATATATCAAGTTGAAGGTCATCATGTCTACTACAAAACTCATGAAGGACGTTTCACGAGATGGGCATGTCTTGTGCTCAAAAAATCAAAGACACGAAAGAGTACATATATAATCATAATTAAATATACAATATAACCTAATAATTAGAAATACTAAAAAATAATTCCCAAAAATCAGGGTCCTCAAAATCTACCCACCTTAAAAGAATTTCGTCCTCAAAATTAAAATAAAGCTCACTAACAAAGAACCGTGCTAGAGTAACTAGGAATAGTTTAAGGGATATGCTAGGTCACTACAGTGTCTCCTAATAAGTCAAGTAATAATCAAGCCTAAACAATTTTGATTTGCAACATTCGTAAAGCTATATATGGTTATCTCTAGTCGCTTTTTTTGGTACTAGTGGTCTTGCAACAATCATGTTGAAGGCTTGTCCTCCTAACCATTTTATCAAGACAATTATATAAGTCTCCCTTCACCTAACCAAGTTAAGTGATACCTATCAATCTGTCAAATCCTAATTTTACAATTGACATGATATAATATTAAATGGGTTGGATTAGGCTATGTCTAGTTTCATCTCTTAGAGGGTCGATCTCTACACTAAAACTACCACTCTATTCTTGATCAAGTGGCCACCATAAGGGCGTAACCCAGTATGATCATATATGTATGCCTATAATGAGAACGTCTACCCACCTTTGGTCAAACTATCTCATCAAACACATGATGCCCTATGGCATATGGCATCTCTAATCCTACTTATCTATCAAGTAATCACAATACAATAAGCAAACTAACATACACTATAACTTAAGAATTTTTGCTAAATCCTATATAGCACGATTATTCGTCACTCCGAAATTGGAAGGGACGAAAAGCAATGATACGAGAAAGCAAGGGAATAGTAATCGAGAGTGAATGCGAAGTTCAAGGGAGGTAAAAAATTTCTAAAAGAATTGTCAAGGCAGTTGTGGATTGAGATTCCTAAGGGTTTAGTCATGTTCGCAGGCCCGCTCGGTACCGTGAAGTAACCGAAACGGCTAACTCGACCTGCATGGGCCACCACAAAAACATATAAAGCCCCAGTCCCAAAATACATAGGACTAGGATACGTATACATGCCAGCTACGCATCGAGAGGACTCTAGCCCAGCTCGAATACGTATAAGCTGTCTGGTTTCTTAAAGCAATCTACAAATATCTCAATCCACTAAAGATAAACTCTTGTATAAACCAAGTAAGCTAATGCTGGTCAGACATTAGCAAACCGGTTACTACAAGTAACAAGAAAAGATAATACACAATAAAGTGGACCAGACTCTAATGCAATTATTTTGAACAAGCTTCGAATGAAAGATAAAGCTTGTAAAACTAGACTAAACAGCAGCAATGTCAAAGTAAGATAATATAGGACAAAATCTAATTATGGAAGAGAACGATAAAACATCAACTAAATATACCTGCAGTCTTGGTGTAGCAACGTCATCCATCAATGTATCATATCTTCAGCTAATACCTGGAGAGATCACCAGGTCCTCAGAGGACTAGCAAGACACATAATATACATGCCTACTGTACAGTAAATAACATGCAGAATGAAGTAGAAAAATATAAAATAGACAAAGATCAATAAGACGTCTCAATATTGTAACGCCATGGGACGCTCCCGACCTTAAGACAAAAGATAAGTCTCTACTACCGTAATGCCATGGGACACTCCCGGTCCTAGAGACGGGATAACAGGTCGATAAGAAGTCTCTAATACTGTAACGCCATTGGACGCTCCCGATCTAGAGATGGAATAACAGGTCGATAAGAAGTCTCTAATACCATAACGCCATTGGACGCTCCCAGTCCTAGAGATATCAGGGCTAATATCGAATCAATCAATCACGATTACAAGTCAAGTCAAGCTCAAGGGCGAAGGTAGAAGACTAGTCAAAATCGTCACAAGACTCGCGTAGAATAATAACGGTATAAGATGACTCAATAAGGAACGTGCACGTAAAATAAGAAAGTAGAAGTAACATAAACATGAATAAAAGATATGAAGTAGAACTGGAAAGAGATAACAATATAGAATATGCATGTAAATACTGTAAAGTTTGGCAAGGTGTACTTGTCTGGTGTCGCGCTGTGAATCTGAAACGTTGCTCCCGTGTCAACGCCGCCGGAACCCGACGCTCCTAAATAATTAATTAACTAAATTAACCCACTACTCATGAACTTAAAATATGACTTAATTAGTCAAGATATTGTTTTAAGATTATATTCAATTTCTCGTGGAACCCTTTAGACCCATACAATCACACACAAGCTCCACGAGACACCGAGCACAGTTTTTGGGTTTCCAACTCCCAATTAGACAGTTATGTTGCTACTTCAATCATATACTTAAAAAATCATATAAAAATTATAAGAATATTATTTAAACTAATTTTCTATTCATTTATCTCAGAATTTTCAGAATTTATATTTCTAAAGAATTATACTACTAGTTGTCTATCGGATCGACTAGTCTACCCAAAATTTGTCTAGAACTTCCTTAATTATCTAAATTATAAAAATCCTCAAAAATACAATTTAAACAGAATTAAAATGTCCTAAATATTATAATATGAAATTTTGATGCAAGGGTTTCATGGTACTAATGGTTTGGAATCTTCTAGGTCAACAAGTCACCCGAAAAATAACTAATTTTGACCTATAATTTTTTTGACCAGAATTGGATTGATAAATTCATGAAAAAAATGCTTAAAATCCTAATTTAAATATATTAACCTATATAAAATTCAGTTTTGAAAAATTTCTACAGAAACTTATAGTTCCTTCACAACGTGGTAAGTTTTGGCTCTACCGAAACATGAAAATAGCTATCATAATTAATGAAACTTTTATGGGTGAAAATACTAACCAAAAGACATCAAAACAGTATTTCTACAGAATTAATACCATAATTTTTACAGATTTATAGCATAGGTTTGAGATGGAAAAATTTGGATTTCTTACCAAAAGTCCTTGCTAGTTGGGTTGTGGAGGCTTCTCCTTGCTAAAGCTCCCACCTTTATTGCTATCCTTGCTTGATAATCCTCTCTTGATGAGTTTGGAGGAGTTGGCAATGGTTTTAGATGGTTGGATGGAAAAGATAGAGTTTTTAGGGTTGGTTTGGTGGAGTTTGGATGGAAGAAGGATGAAAGAAGGAGCTTTTATGGAGGAGGATGAGTTATGTGATGGATGGGATGATGTAGTAGAGGGGAGGGGATGATATTTTCGAAATTAATGGTAAAGGAGCTGCTCTTGGGTGATAAATAAGAGTTTTTGGTGTTAGGGTTAGGGTTTTGATAAGGGTTGATATATATATGGGCCTATGGGTTGAGTTTATATATGTAAGAGGGTGTTTCCATGCATGGCATGGCCTGCCAATGTAGGGAATTATTTATGGACGAAAATTACATGAAAATAATCTTTGGTTGGTCATATGTGGGGTCCACATAGATTGGTTTAGTTATTTAATGAGTTGGCTAATTGATTGATTGTGGATTTAAATAAAAGGTTTCCTAATATGGAACTAGTTAGATTTCTAAATATAAATGCAATCTAAATCTGAATTAAATATACAATATATATATTTATTAATATATATTAATGCCCAACATGTCTACACAGGTTTGGGTTGGACTTTGGGTCAAATATAAATTAATGCCAACTAGGATTACACTAGGATTACACGTAGACTCTTTCTATAAATAGAAACTTTCCAAAATTCAAAACATATTAATATTAATAAAATATATATACAAAATATATATCAACATGAAGGTATTTGAGAGTACTACTTGTCTATTTAGATTGAGATTTGGTTCGGGTCAAGTCGGGGCTAAATTGGTACAACCGGGTCTCCTAGAAAGTCAATAATCTAATAATTAAATAAATAAATCATCGGTGGAGTTAAGTCGCAACTTGGCCTATTTTTCCTAGTTAGAACACACCTATGGCTCGGCCTTCCCTACCATGTGTAATGGACTAGTCAAAGTACACAACTACACTATTCGTACTAAAATTTCTAGTCAATATGTATCTCAAACTTAACCATAACTAAGGCCATATATATAATATTAGACTATTATAAATATAATCATATACACAAAATTGTATTTAAATCTAATTGACTGTATAACATTCCAAAATAAATCCATAATAATTATAATGTCATGGCAACCTAACATGGCTTCCTACCAGGTGCGGTTAGCTAGGTTAGGGTCCAAATATATTTTCTAATTTAATCGAACTCTAAGAGTCAACCAATAAGTCTCTTGTGGCATTCGCAATTAAATAGCACATGGAGACTCGATCGAGTGGCACACTCTTAGCATGTGCGTCGTAGGCTCAAAATGAGTCAAAACCATAATTGGGTCGAATAGTTTTGATTTATGTCGAGTCCCGAACTCACGTGGGAAGTTAGGTCTGGAATTATGGTAAATAATCTAATTGCCTAAATTTGACCCGAAGTTACGCAAAGTCAAAAGAATGCTAGGGGACAAGTTTGGGTGGGACATAATATATCAAGTTGAAGGTCATCATGTCTACTACAAAACTCATGAAGGACGTTTCAAGAGATGGGCATGTCTTGTGCTCAAAAAATCAAAGACACGAAAGAGTACATATATAATCATAATTAAATATACAATATAACCTAATAATTAGAAATACTAAAAATAATTCCCAAAAATCAGGGTCCTCACACATCTATGTCAAATGTACTGCAACATTAGCATCAGGCCATGGCCACTGCTTATGACATGATGTATAGCCTCAAGGAACTCTTCGGACATCAGAGTAGAGCAGCTAGGCAGTTTGCTATGAAATGTTTGATGAATACAAAAATGGCTGATGGTACACCAGTAAGGGATCATGTTCTCAAGATGATGGGTCATCTGAATGAGATGGAGATCCTTGGAGCTGAAATCGATAGGGAATCCCAGGTCGATATCATTCTCGGGACTCTGCCTAAAAGTTTTGACAATTTATGCCTTAATTACAACATGAACAAAAGGTTGTATAGTTTGGCAGAACTTGCAAAAGAGCTACAGGATACTGAATCTCTCTTTAGGCAGAGTGGTAATATTTTTGTTTATGAAAAGGCTTCAACTTCTAAGCCAAAAGGCGGTAAGAAGAAGAATAACATTCAGAAATATGCAAACTCAGCAAAGAAGGGCATGGGACCTCAAGGTGCGGTGAAAAAGCCGAAAGGCAAATATTTCAAGTGCAAAGGGTCAGGACATTGGAAGACTGATTGTCCACTTCTCAAACAAGGGAACAAAGAAGGTATATCTCATTTACTAGTAGTTGAAACATGTTTAGCGGTGTTATCTACCGGCACCTGGTGTGTAGATACATGAGCCACTAATCATGTCTGTAATACATTGTAGGGGTTCCAAAAAACCAGACGGCTCAGTGATGGAGAGATATGCTTGTTCATGGGTGATGCTATAAAAGTATCGGTCGTTGCATTAGGAGATGTTACTTTATCTTTTGGTAGAAATAAGTCTTTGATATTGAGAGATTGTCTTTATGCACCTTCACTTAGAAGGAATTTAGTTTCTGTTTCTAGTTAGTTAAGGATGGATATTCAGTTTATTTTAATGACAATATTGTTATTAGAAAGAATAAACATTTTATCTATTCTGGTGCATTGGCTGATAATTTGTATGTCATTAATCCTATTTTGCCCACAATACAACTTATGGAAATGAATAATATGTCATCTAACTTAAATAAGAGAAAAGAACCTTCTTGTATGAACCAAACATATCTTTGGCACTTGCGATTGGGGCATATTAACCTAAGAAGGGTTCAAAGACTTGTTGAAGATGGACGTTTGAGTTCATTGGAAATGGAGGCACTACCAGTCTGTGAATCCTGCTTGGAAGGTAAAATGACCAAAAGGCCTTTTACGACAAAGGGGTATAAGGCCAAAGATGTGTTGGAATTGGTTCATTCTGATTTGTGTGGACCCATGACTATCCAAGCTAGAGGTGGCTTTGAATATTTTGTCACATTTATTGACGATTATTCAAGGTATGGATACATTTATTTGATACGCCGTAAGTCTGATTGCTTTGAGAAATTCAAAGAGTACAAGGCTGAAACGGAGAAACGTCATAGAAAATGTATCAAGTTATTACGATCAGATCGTGGTGGCGAGTACCTCTTTAGAGAGTTTAGGGATTATTTATCAGAGGTTGGGATTGCATCCCAATTGACTGCACCTGGAACGCTCCAGCAGAATGGTGTAGCCGAAAGAAGGAATAGAACTCTTATGGAGATGGTTAGATCAATGATGAGTTATTCGGATTTGTCAGATTTATTTTGGGGATAGGCCTTAGAGACTGCAACTTATATTTTGAACTTGGTTCCTTCTAAGTCAGTACCTCTTAATCCCACAGAGCTGTGGATTGGGCATAAGCCTAGTCTGAAATATGTTCGTATTTGGGGTAGTCCAGCACATGTGCTGAATGAAAAAGCAGATAAGTTGGAATCTCATACAGAAGTACGCTTGTTTGTAGGCTATCCAAGAGGAACGAAAGGAGGTTTATTTTATAGTCCTAAGGATCAGAAGGTCATTGTTAGCACCAATGCCAGATTCTTAGAGGTAGACTATATGATGAACCATAAACCTACAAGTAGAGTTGTTCTAGAAGAACTGAGATAGGAGACACTAAGTACTTCAGTACCAACAGTACAAGAGGATGAACCACAAATAACTGCACAACGTGTCACAAATGTTACACCACAACCGATAGTGCTTCGTCGTAATGGGAGGGTTGTGATACAACCTGATAGATATATGTTCTTGGAAGAGTCGTCAAACTTCGTCCCTGAGAAACAAGATTATGATCTCTGTACCTACAATGAAGCACTCCAAGATAAAGATGCAGAGTCTTGGCAAAAAACAATGATATCTGAAATAGAATCTATGGATTCTAATCAGGTCTGGAAGCTTGTAGAACCACCCGTTGGTGTAAAAGCCATTGGATGCAAGTGGGTCTATAAGAGAAAAATATGATCAGACGGTAAGGTTGAAACCTTTAAAGCTCGGCTTGTAGCAAAAGGTTTTACTCAAAGAGAGGGTATCGATTATGAGGAAACCTTTTCTCCTGTAGCCATGCTTAAGTCTATCCGGATTCTTTTATCTATTGCAGCTCATCTCGATTATGAGATTTGGCAAATGGAAGTCAAGACAGCTTTCCTTAATGAAAGTCTTGAGGAAGACATCTATATGAAGCAACCAGACAGGTTCATTAAAAAGGGCCAGGAGCATCTTGTTTGTAAGCTCAAGAAGTCCATTTATGGACTTAAGCAAGCTTCCATATCTTGGAACATATGTTTTGATCAGGTGATAAAATCCTATGGATTTGATCAATGTCAGGATGAATCATGTGTATACAGAAAGTGTGACAGAAATGTGGTGGTGTTCCTAGTACTTTATGTGGATAACATCTTGCTCATTGGAAACAATGTGAAGGTGTTATCTGATGTAAGGGTATGGTTATCCAAACAGTTTGATATGAAGGACTTGGAAGAAGTAGGTCACATCCTTGGGATCAAAGTTCTACGAGATCGCAAGAAAAGGATGTTGAGCTTATCCCAAGCTTCCTATATCGATACTGTACTAACTCGTTTTAGTATACAAAATTCTAAGAAAGGTTTCTTACCTTTTAGACATGAAATTGCTCTATCAAAGGAGCAGTGTCCGAGGACACCTAAAGAGATAGAGAACATGAAGGCAGTTCCTTATGCTTCAGCAGTAGGAAGCTTAATGTATGCAATGTTATGTACGAGACCAGACATCTGCTTTACCGTAGGCATGGTCAGCAGATATCAGTCTAACCCAGGACAAGAGCACTGGACTGCCGTAAAGCATATTTTGAAGTACCTGAAAAGGACTTAAGAGTATATGCTAGTTTACCAGGCAGATAGTTTAGTTCCCTTGGGGTATACAGACTCAGATTTTCAGTCAGATAGGGATTCCAGGAAATCTGCCTCAGGTTATGTGTTTACTTTAGGAGGTGGAGCCATTGTGTGGAGGAGTATCAAGCAAAAATGTATTGTTGATTCCACCATGGAAGTCGAGTATGTGGCAGCCTCTGAGGCAGCCAAAGAAGCGGTTTGGCTCAGAAACTTTTTGTTGGACTTGGATGTGGTACCTAGTTTGCCTAAGTCTATTACACTTTATTGTGATAATAGTGGTGCAGTTGCAAACTCGAAGGAACCACGAGTCCATAAGACTGGCAAACACATTGAGCGCAAGTACCACCTGATACGAGATTTCGTAAAGAAAGAAAAGTTGCTGTGATCAAGTTAGCATCAGCCGACAACCTAGCTGATCCCTTTACACAGAGCTTACCAGCTAAGGCTTTTGATAGTCATGTTGAGGGAATGGGAGTCAGATGTGTAGCAGCATGGCTTTAAGTATAAGTGGAAGATTTGTAACAGTATATTGAAAAGCAATACTTTGAGTATAAGTGGGAGATTGTTAGGGTTATATACTAAAAGCATCACATTTTTAGTAACCTTATTTCCTTAAATTTTGAATGAAAATTATATGGACAAATGTTTGCATATTGTATTTGTTACAAGTGTTAATACAAATGTCTGATATTCTATATTGTAGATAATATGGTGTGTGGTGTCACACAGAAGATCATATTATCAGTTCCCTATGGAGTATATAAATAGTTCACAACCTAGATGGACTTGGACAATCTATTGGAAATGTTATAGTGTAATCTGGTATTAGTCTATCTTGACTATAGGTTTACACTAGTACACTTTGTGTGTATTGAACAGAACCACTTGAGGTTGTTCTCTTCGTACTGACTACATAAGAGAACAAACACCTCTGTTATTATGGATGCTTGTGCTCTTAACCCAGATATAATAACGAACATGTATATGTAGTGTGCATTATTTTGACTCATAAAAGAGTGAGATTCAGTATGGATCAACAACCTCTATAAATTGGGTAATAACATTGTATGTATGATGGGCTGTTGATTATAAATGGAATCCATGTCCCGATACATCGGGTTGATGATGTCCCCTTAAGGAGCTCATAAGGATTGTCATATAAACCCTACAGGTGGATTATATCTGACATGACAAATAAATTTGAACGATACTACTTAAGGATAAAAGATGTCGAATCAATATAGTTGTCAGTAACTTAATTTGATCGATGGACATACGATATCTTAACATGGGAAGCCAAATGAGCATATAATAAAAGGAGCCCACAAACATAATTTGGGATTATGGAGGTAGTGCAACAATAGCTCATTAGTGGACCGAGCTATTGTTAATGGGCCTGGATTGTGTGTTCGGGCTGAACACGGGATATCCAGATCCGTTAGGAGGCCTAACCCTAATTTCTCCTCATGGTCCATGCCGTAGCCTATATATATACTCTATTCTCTGGCCGCCATATTACCGATCAGAAATTTAAAACTTTTTCTAAATTTGTGATTCACATAAGGAGAGAAAGAGAGGGCTGCCAAGGAGAATAAAAGGTTGGGATATCGTCGCCCACACGACGCCCAACTCGAGGAAGGAATACGTGCAGAAGATCTTGGGGTCGTCCGCTCGAGATTGCCAGGAATTACTTGTCTCCTTTCCGCCGCAGGTATAATTCGTGAACCCTAGTTTCCGCCTATGAAGGGTTAGAACACGTATTAGATCTGTTTAATTTTCTATCGATCAATACGCACACCAAAGGAAGGGTCCTGGAAATCCCCAGTTCCATCACCAGCAGCCTTTATGGATTTAGTGAATAGAGTGTTTCGACCGTTCTTAGACAAGTTTGTTGTTGTGTTTATCGATGACATCTTGATCTACTCAAAGGACAGGGAGACTCATGTTGAGCACTTGAGAGAAATACTTCAGACGCTGCGGGACAATCAATTGTATGCAAAGCTAAGCAATTGTGAATTTTGGATGAACAGCGTATCGTTCCTAGGACATATTGTTTCGGTAGAAGGTGTTGCCGTTGACCCGAAGAAGATTGAGGCAGTTGTAGACTGGAAGCAGCCTGCATCAGCTAGTGAGATACGGAGTTTCCTTGGTTTAGCCGGATACTACCATAGGTTTGTGAAAGACTTCTCAAGAATCGCATCGCCTTTGACTCGCCTCACTCAGAAGGGAGTCGTATTTAAGTGGACCGACGACTGCGAGAATAGTTTTTAGGAACTCAAGCAGCGGCTCGTCACGGCTCCAATTTTAGCACTTTCAGAGGGCTCTGAGGGATTTCAGGTCTACAGTGACGCATCGGGACTTGGTTTGGGATGCGTTCTCATGCAACGTGGGAAGACAATATCTTATGCGTCGAGACAACTCAAATAGCATGAGAAAAATTACCCAACTCATGACTTAGAACTGGCGGCGATTGTGTTCGCGTTGAAATTGTAGCGACACTATCTCTATGGTGTGTCCTGCGAGCACGGATCACAAAATCCTAAAGTATATATATTCACGCCGAAGGAATTAAATTTGAGGCAGCGACGTTGGTTAGAATTAATCAAGGACTATGACTTGACGATCTCCTACACGCCGGGTAAAGGAAACGTGGTAGCTGATGCCTTGAGTCCGAAATTTTTTGGGTCACTAACAATAGCAAAGGAGGTACTACGAGATCTTGAAGAGATGGGTATCGAATTCAGGATTCGTCCACAGAATGTGCAGTTGGCTTAGTTACAGCTTGAGTCGAGTCTCCAGGGAAGGATTAAGATTGCTCAGAAGGATGACCCATTTCTGCAGAAGATGCGTGAGTTGATTCTAGCAGGAAAGGCGTCGGACTTTATAGTGGAAGATGACACTGTTCGTGTCAAGGAAAGATTGTGCGTCCCTAAGGATGATGATGATATCAGGAAGGAAATACTGACCGAGGAGTCGAGTCTCCATGGAAGGATTAAGATTGCTCAGAAGGACGACCCTTTTCTGCAGAAGATACGTGAGTTGATTCTTGCAGGAAAGGCGTCGGACTTTACAGTGGAAGATGACACTGTTCGTGTCAAGGAAAGATTGTGCATCCCTAAGGATGATGATATCAGGAAGGAAATACTGACCGAGGCTCATTTCGCAAAGTATTCCCTGCATCCGGGAAGCATGAAAATGTATAAGGATCTACGCACAACATTTTGGTGGCATGGCATGAAGAAGGATGTGGCGCTATTCGTGTCATAATGTATGGATTGTCAGCGTGTGAAGGCCGAACATCAACGGCCAGGCGGAGAACTACAAAATTTGGCTATTCCACTGT
The DNA here is from genome assembly GCA_029216955.1 of Iris pallida. NCBI lineage: Eukaryota > Viridiplantae > Streptophyta > Magnoliopsida > Asparagales > Iridaceae > Iris > Iris pallida. The sequence continues at coordinate 3,494,005 of JANAVB010005799.1, forward strand.
GGAAGTAGGATAATATCTGTATAGATTTTATAGTCGGCTTGCCAAGAACTCAGAAGGAGAATAATGCGATTTGGGTTATCGTGGATAGATTAACCAGGTCGGCACATTTTATTCCAATAAAAGTTATGTGGGGCGTAGAACTGTTGGCTCCGATCTACATAAAGAAAATTGTCCGATTACATGGGGTGCCAGCTTCTATAGTGTCGGATAGAGATGGGAGATTCTTATCATGATTTTGGATAAGTCTGCACTCAGTAATGGGCACAAAGTTGAACTTCGGTATGGCATACCATCCGCAGACTGATGGTCAGACAGAGAGAGTAAATCAGATTCTTGAGGATATGTTGTGATTGTGCGTGCTCGACTCGAAGACAAATTGGAATGCACATCTCGAATTTACAGAATTTGCCTATAACAACAGTTATAAGGCAAGTATCCAGATGACTCCGTACGAAGCCTTGTATGGACGAAAATATCGATCACCGATATGCTGGGACGAAGTCGGTGAACGGTAAGTGCTCGGACCAGAACTTGTGGAACAGGCCGTCGAGAGGGTTCGCTTAATTCGAGAAAGACTTAGAGTTGTCAAAGTCGACAGAAGAGTTATACGGACGTACATCGACGACCTTGGAATTAACAGTAGACGATCATGTCTTCTTGAAGGTCACGCCCATGCGAGGTGTGATGCGGTTTGGGATGAAAGGAAAGCTTAGCCCAAGATTTGTTGGACAATTCGAGATTTTTGAGAAGGTAGCCTCTGTGGCTTATTGACTTGCACTACCTCCGGCTCTGGCTGATGTGCATAATGTCTTCCATGTATCCCAACTGCAAAAGTACGTGCATGATCCAAGTCACGTATTTAACTTCGATCAGCTGCAGCTGAGCGCTGAGCGCTGACCTATCCTACACTGAAGAGCCTGTCCAAATTTTGGACAGAAAGGAAAAAGTTCTGCTGAATCGGACAGTGTCTTTAGTCAACGTGCTGTAGCGGAACCATGATGTCGAGGAGTCGACGTAGGAATTAGAGAAAGAGATGCGGGTGAAATACCCTTCGCTGTTTAAAAATTTTGAGGTGGGACTTTTGCTTTAAGTTTCGAGAACGAAACTTTTTCTTAGTGGTATATTATGCAGTGTTCCGCTCCTAGCGGTTCACTATGTAAGGCTTGTGGCTTAGCTAACTTGGTCGGAACTGAGCATTGGAGAAACTTACCGTCGGTACCGAATCGATCACGGACAAGTGCATAAGAACCTTTCCAACTAATGGATTGGTTTCTCTTGAAATGCGTCCAAGAGTTTTCTCTGGATGTTTTGCTGCTGGTTTTGTTGCTTGGTTTTGATGGATGCTTTTCTGAATGATTTTCGATGATTTGATTCTTGCCCATTTTTATAGATTTGTATAGCATTCATTCTTGAGAATTCTGAGAGAAGAGAACAAAATGAGACCGGATATTAACCAAACTTTTGGTGCCAATGCAGACTGACGCGTGACGGAAGGCTAAGCGTGCAAGTGTTCCTCTTTCTCTCTCTCGGCAATTCTCTAATTTGGTGAGTGTGGATCTCTGTGGTGGTATTGTCCCTCTCGTTATTCCTTTATGACAACTAAATAATTGTCTTGCAACATCCGTTGATCGTTATTAAGTTGCTAATGCCACAAGTCAATACCACTAAGAAGCTACAGATTGAACATTAAACATTGAACATTGAAAGAATTGATTACACTGTTAACAACATCGAGATTGTGCTTGTCCCTTGAACATTGAATTGAGATGAATTGATGCCTATGATGATGAGATATAAAATGCTAAGAATGAACATGTTGCCTTTCTTCTTAATATTATACCATGCACACTATGCTTAGTGAGTCAGATACGCATTCGCATAGTCATGGACAACTTGTATACAAGGTATTGTTTTCTCGAACGGTACTGGGGCACCGGGAGCGATTCGACCTAGGAGAAAATGCAGTGTGCTTTGGTGGCACGATTGGTATCGGGACATTCATTCGGACTTGCAATCCGAAGGAATGGTGCGTCGCATACCCTTAAAGTCCTATATGGCAAGTCAATATGGTTTAACAACACCAGTGGCTATGTAGTCAGGATGCATGCTAATGATCATTTTTTGCAGGGGCAGTAAGCATATTATTATTATCCTGTGTCTTGTGCAGGAAAGCTAGATTCGGCTAATGGTAAAGTAAACATGGTTTCATGAAATACCATGTCATTTGAATTGTGATTTACTCTAAATGTTGCCAGTCCCTAATAAGTTCATATCTTTAAAATGCTTGTCATTAATAAAATGTTGGTATAGCTGAGTGGGCCAATGGGGATCACCAGCGCATTGTTATAATGTGTTGACCCCTCCTCCACAGGTACTGGAGAAGGCTCAGGCGCACGTCCGAATTAAAGCTTTCTGAACTGCTGTTTCCTTTCAAGTTGTTTTCCCTAAAGACGCACAAAGTATTGCGGAGTTTTCAAAAGATAGCTGCTTATATTTTAAAGTACTAAAGGGGCATGATGTATGGAACGGAAAGTTATTTCATGGCAGCCTATCAGTTGTACTTCTTTTCATGAATCAATGTAGCCGAAATAGCATTTCAAATATTATCAAAAAAAGTTGTATTCTGACTACAATTATCAATAAAATGAGTATTTCTTCTTCCTATATTGTGTCCTCAATATTTCTGAAATGTGGTTGGGTTTCAAATGTTTCTAAATGACTTAACAGTGCACGTTCTTACCTTGTACAAGTACAACACCAGACTTGTACGCGCGAGGATGAACGATTCGGTACGAAACGAAGTAAGGACGAAAGATTCTCCCAATCGGGGCATAACAGATATTGTTCCACTTCCACTCAGAAAGGGCGAGGTTTTGGAGCTCCCCGCCTGGCCTTTGGTGTTCTGCCGTCACTTGCTGGCAAGCCATGTACTGCGATACAAAGGTTACGACATCTTTTTTCTTGTCGTGCCACCAAAAGTTTGTGCGCAAGTCATTGTACATCTTGGTGCTCCCAGGATGTAACGAGTATTTCGCATAATGCGCCTCCGTCAAAATTTTTTTTGAGTTCAGCAGTTTCAGGAATGTAGAGCCTTCCTTTTAGTCGCATCATCCCATCTTTGTCTTCTGCAAAGTCGGCCGCCCTTCCTGTTGAAATAAGCTCGACACATCTTCTTCAGGAATAGATCATCCTTCTGTGTGGTCTTTATTTTGCCAAACAGGCTCGACCCAAGATTCAACTGAGCCAGGTGCAGATATCGATACTCAATTTCGAGTTCGATATCCATCATTTCTAAGTCCCGTCGTATATCATTATTTAGGGCTAGTGATCCCATGAACATTCTGCTCAGCACATCTGTGACGAAGTTTCCCTCGCCCGGAGTATACTTGATCGTTAGCTCGTAGTCTTTTATTAGTCCGAGCCTACGTTGCTCCCTCACGTTGAGTTTGATGGAACTGGGGATTCCCAGGACCCTAGTTTGGTGTGCGTATTGATTGATAGAAAGTTAAACAGATATAAACGTGTTCTAACCCTTCATAGGCGAAAACTAGGGTTCACGAATTATACTTGTGGCGAGAAGAAGACAACAGTTCTTAGTAATCTCAACCAGTCACGACCCCAAGATCTTCTGCACGTATTCCTTTCTCGGGTTGGACGTTGTGTGGGCGACGATCTCCCAACCTTTTCTTCTCCTTGGCAGCCCCTTCTTTCTCTTCTTACGTGGATCACACAATTTAGAGAAAGCTTCTTAGTTATAATAATCAGTTGGCGACCAGAGAATAGTGAATATATATAAGGCTACGACAGGGACCATGAGGAGAAATTAGGATTAGGTCTCCTAACGGATCTGGATGTCCCGTATTCAGCCCGAACACACAATCCAGGCCCATTAACAATAGTTCGGTCTGCTAATGAGCTATTGTTGTACTACCTTCCTAATCCCAAATTAGGATTGTGGGCTCCTTCTATTATATGCTCGTTTGGCTCCCCATGTTAAGATATCGAATGTCTATTGATCAGATTAAGTTACTGACAACTATATTGATCGACATCTTTTATCCTTAAGTAGTACCACTGAACTTTATTTGTCATGTCGGATATAATCTACCTGCAGGGTTTACATGACAATCCTTATGAGCTTCTTAAGGGGACATCATCAACCCGATGTATTGGGACATGGATTCCTTTTATAATCAACAGCCCATCATACATACAATGTTATTACCCAATTCATAGAGGTTGTTGACCCATAATGAATCTCACTCTTTTATGAGTCAAAATAATGCACACTGTATATACATGTCTGTTATTATATCCGGATTAAGAGCACAAGCATCTATAATAACAGAGGTGTCTGTTCACTTATGTAGTCAGTACAAAGAGAACAACCTCAAGTGGTCATGTTCAATACACACAAAGTATACTAGTGTAAACCTATAGTCAAGATAGACAAATACCATATTACACTACAACCTTTCCAATAGATTGTCCAAGTCCATCTAGGTTGTGAACCATTTATATATTCCATAGGGAACTGATAATATGATCTTCTGTGTGACACCACACACCATCACTACACCAAAATAGCTAATTAGGAACACTAGACATATTTCAATCTGGAATGTTTATTTAGCGTGCCTAGATTTTGGAACGGAATAAAACTATGCCTAAACAAAAAAAAATGTTCCAAATATTATATTTTTACTTTAATAAAAAAATTTATTTTGGAACACACATAAACCGTGACAAAACTGTTCCAAATGATAAAATTTAGTTCACGTGAACTCACGTGACCTAAAGAAAGCATCAAACCATTTTTCTCTAATCTGGCACATTAAAACCTTCCTCTCTTTTTTTGCAAGCTAGCAATTCCCTCCCCCTCTCCCTCTCCCTACTTCTATGGCGGGAATTGAAAACCACGCCGAAAATTATTACTTCTCTGGACGTCGTCCTCTTTAATCCATCCTTAGTCTCGGGGTTGAATCATCGTCGGTCGTCCTCTTCTTTTCGTACTCGGCCATCGTATCTCATCATTCGTTTCTTTCCATCCCGTCTGGTCTGGATCATCGTTATCCAAATCATCGGTGACATCACGGCTGTTGGGTACTTTTCCGTCCTCATATTGTCGTCCTCGTACTCTAAGGTATTTGTATGCTCTTATTATTTTGAAACCCTAAAAAATAAAGGATTTTGGAATAACAATGAACACTAGTGGAGATGCAGAAATATAAATAGAAACTTTTATTCTCTCTGAAATGATATCCTCAGAATTAAGCACTTTGAAAATCTCACAATATCATTATTTTAAGGAATCGTGGGAATGTCATTTTAAGGAACACCTTGTTCTGAAACTTAAAAATTGGGAAACAGTTGGATTTGGAAGAAAGGACCGCAGCCAAGCATTTTTGGAAAACAATTATATCTATTATCAAAAAATAATTAGAAAATTCATTTTAAGGGACAGTTTATTCTGAAAGTTTAAATTGGGGAGATGGTTGGATTTGAAAAAAAAAAAGAGTGAGAGGAATGTTATTATTATTATATTGAGAAGATAATATAAAATCTATTATCAGGAAAAATGTGAAATTTGGCTTCTTTGAAGATTGATGATCAGTATTAGGATTTCCTTGGGTCCGGGACTAAGTGGCTCTTAGTAAACATGCATATATTTATATATATATGTACATATATATGAAATTTTATGTTATTCTCCTTTAGATGCAATCACAAAGTCACCTCTACTATATATCTTACAAAAAAAAATATTAAGAAATGGGCATATAAAATTAGGAAAATAAATGAAGCTTGTCTTCACTAGGAGGTGCGTTCTTTGCTCTCAGCATTGAACACTGCTGGAGGTGCAGACGATGGCACCTTTATACAGGCAACCATGACTACTTTGGGGAAGCCTTTGTAAGGAATGCTTATTCTATATTCATCAGTGACACAAATGGTTAAGATATTCATGATACAAACTAATAGCCAAAAAAGAATAAGGGGGCTACTAATTGGTAGAGGTGCCCCAGATATATATTTGATATGGTCATGGTCCACTGTCAAAACTCCTTGGCTCAATCCCTGCATTAATGATTGATGACTTGGTAACTTCCTTTATGGTAGAGTACAGGTTAAGGACATTTAGATATGAGAGACTGGTAACTTATCCTCTAGGCGGATATGACTATAGACTCTATTATATACCATTGCAACCTTGATAATGAGAATTAGTAGCTTTCTATGAAGCACATGTACGGGTACAAGTGCCGGGTTACCCGGTACTTATCCTTATCGGTAGTTTTGAACTGGAGTTTCCGAGTTCTAGATTCAGAAAGCCAAATAATAGTTACTTTTTTAGGATAGCTAGATAAGTGAAACATTTCGGCACAGTGTTATGTTTTATGGTAATTTTGAATGGAATAATTTCAACAGCTGAAACTTCACTTGCATTATATTTTTTATTATTTACTTCTTTTAGACAAAGTACACTGCAAAAGATAATTTTGGATGGAATAATTTTAAGATATGAATTTCGTGATTTTCTGAATATACATCAAGAAATGGTATCAGTTACAATGTATTAATATTATTGATGCAATATAGTATGTCGATCTTCAACAAGAACGGTTCTTGTATTGACATTGATTCCTTGTACATATCTCCTTTTCTTTTAACTTCTTCTTCTTCGATGAATTGACAAGGAAAGAAAGCCCCATATGTTGGTGTTGGTCCGTATCTGCCGATATCAGTGGGGTCAGTAATGGATTAGGACATGTGAAAATGATATGATGTGGCCACAGCCAATACTACTAACCTTGATATAGATACATTCATCTATATTTGTAAATGCATGGAATTACCTTTCAGATGGTTTGCTATATGTTACCACGTATCATATTATTTACTTTCGAATTACAACATCATATGTACTATGTAGTTTGAAGTAGCTATAGTCAATTTATTACATTACACTTGAGAGAGGGTTTGTAATTTTTCATATGGAGATCTGAATTATTTCATATTCTTTTTAGTTTTTAAGCATTTCATTTTTGCCTTCTCCATGTTTAGTGTGTCTCTCTCTGTGTGGGTATGTATGCATGCATGTCTGCAGGAAGGATCATCTCTGTCTAGCAATAACCAGCAAACCAAACTGTTATGTGTGTATGCGGGCTAGAAACCCACTTTAGTTGTCTAGTCTAGATCCTAAAGATGAAGGAGCTAAGAATTTCTTGCATATAGAAAGGATGAGATGTATCTTCTATTTGCCCAAGCTGTTAATCTTTTTCTTAGTTGCCGTTGCATTTGGTATCACAAGTGGCAAACTGTCTGTCATTTGATATGTCTTTTATTTTTGCTTGATTTCTACTTAGATTCTACTATTATTTGATTGATCAAGCGAATCGATATTGGCATGTTTGTCATGCATGGTTAAACATTGGAACTATGATGACAAAAGGACAGTATGTAGTAAATGTATCCATATATCGCTTTATTTTTATTTTGTTTTTGGTAAGTTTAGTATATCAAGCACGAATTTATGTAGTCTGATATATGTCTATGTGTAACCTCAATGTTGAACAAATGATAATATTTAAGAATATTATATGAAGTACTTCCTTATCTTATTAGGAAAAGAAGCTTGAAAGAATCAAAGTTATCATGTTTGTACTTTTTACCTTCTGCGAGTTGCAAAATTACCAGTCCCTTGATCAAGTGAGCATAATTATGATTGTTTTTGCTTTTAGTTAGGAGATAAAAGAATATCCAAATGGTTGGGTGGTTATTCAAATTGATTTCTTTTCCCAAAACAGTGTTAGCGGGTGATTTATATCTTGCTCGCTCTTTTGACGTGGAACGCTAATGTGTTTGTTTGTAGCACCTGAAAATTATGTGAATGGTGTTGATAATAACATCATAATATTCTGCTCACTATGTAGGAGAGATCTTATTATCATTTAGGTTATTTATTTTTAAACTTCTCCAGATTTTTGTTTTATACTCTTTTAAGGAGTGTCTAATACCTGATGTTTATACAACTGAGAAATATCTTGTGGGCAACATCAAAGCATGATGTCTACATGATGCAGAACTACTCCATCATGCACTGGTCATTGCTACGGCAAAGAGGCACAGAAGTGCTAAATGTGTGTGGAAACATTGTACCCATTCAGGTTCTTCCTTTTCCTTTCAGGCGTCAAACATTTGTTGATACTTATCCTTGCTATTTTAACATAGCCTTGTTTATTATATAGAAACGCTTAGCTCAGCCACTGTTGAGGGTGCAAATCAGCACCATATATTTGAGAGAACTTTATGGTGGCTGGTGGTTTCCAAGGGGAGCTTGTCTGCAAGGTTAAACGATTAACACTGATAAATCCCGTCTCCCTTATTTATGTAGACACATAAGATAGCATTCTTAAAGTCTGTTAGCGCTTTTGCCAGTATCTGAATCAACCTGGAGTTACCTTCTGCACAAGAGTAACAAATGATGACAATGCCATCACCAATGCAGTATCTGAATCAACCTGGAGTTATCTTAAAGTCATGGACTTCATGATAGGCTGGTAAGTGCTCGACAATCGATCTTCACAAGTTTTTGGAACCCTTTCCACTCCTCTTAATCTTGTTCTTCTTTAGAATACTGGATTCGCTGTTCTTTGGAGACTATCCTGAGGTCATAAAGAAGATTGTCGGCCCAGGCTACCGTCTTTTATTGAATCCATTCATGACTCAAAATTTTATATGATCGATTAAATATCCTAGCATTTCTTTAACCTTTTGATACTCAATATCAGCATAACTTGATGTTTTTTGTAGTTGGATCCAAAGCTTGAATTCGATCGTAAAGTTTATCCTCTGGGACTGCTTCCAAATGATGGGGGTGGTGGTTGGAGTTTCTCAAAGAACGTCATTTTCAGCATGTTAAAATTCAGTACATGTGGTGGTGGCAGTATGTCCATCTTAGATTCTCTAGAATCAGTTTGTCCTTGGCTTCTAATGCGCAGAGAATTGATAATTCTAATTCTAGTAAACAGGTAAATTCTAAATTAGATGGCAGCATGATAGTTTGGGATTTGGAAAGATTGGCACTCTCTCATTTTACCTATCTGGTAGGAAGCTTATTTTTGCATTTGATGGAACATCCTCTTATGCATTTCAATCATCTAGAGCATTATCCTTAATCTTATTGACCCAACGTCAGCTGCTGCTTCTGTTGGTGGTGTGCAAACAAAAAACTATGTTCTGACTTCATTATATTCTATGGTCCTTTTTTAAAATGTATTTTTGTGTGGAAGATGTTAATGCAATGCTTCTTTCTATGGTCAACAGGTATTCCTCGCTTTGGTCGTCTTAATGGAGATATTTACGTTTGCAATCAACATGTAAGTGGAGATAGCATTTGCATGTTTGGTGGGATGGCTATTGTCCATGTACTTGTTGAGACAGCTGAAACTAGGGACATGATGCACATGGCACTGGAGTTACTCACATGCTCACTTGAACAGAGTCCTCAGAATATTCAAACGCGGATATGGTTGAGCATGTTCTATAAGATTGGACGTTGTGGGCTACAGCTCATGTTCTAATTCAAATTGCACTTCTTGGATTTCTTGAAAGGATGGCCGTGTTGAAGGTTGTGATATTCTGCTGGTCTCTGGGTGTTTGTCGTAATCTTGGTTATAAGGTTGTGTTTAGTTGTTAGATCTAATATTCCTTAAAACTAATAACAATACTAACTTGGATTACTGGTCCATATTGCATGCTAGTTGGATTGTTTTTCTGTGCACAAATATGTTGAACTCTTTTAGTATTGATGATGCTAATTGTTGATGTTGTTCTTATGAATTGGCAATTTCTTTGTTGGTATGAAAATTGGGAGTGCATGATGTGTTTTTTATGGGAACCTATGCTATTGAGTGTGCCTTGATCTTTAAAAACGGAAACATGAGACTGCCCTAGCCTAAAAATTAAAACTTTTGAACCCATTGATGGTGTTTGAAAACTAGAACACGTTTTTGTTGTTAATTGATTCAAAAGATTATTCTAAAATGTTGGTAGGAATGCATTTTTGGTGTTCCAAATCTGGAACACCTTTTAGCCGCAAATGACATCTGAAACACTTTGTTAGACACACTTTACTGGTGTTCCAAATTTGGAACGCATTTAAACCGTTCCAAAATACGTTTTTTGGAACGTTTTATTTTCGTTCCAAGCAATTTGGCAGCCCAAAAATAGGCACGCATTATAGGAGTTCCGAATATTATTTGGAACGGAATATCTCCATTCCAAAATGGCTATTTTGGTGTAGTGCATATTATCTATAATATAGAGTATCAGACACTTGCATCAACATTTGTAACAAATACAATATGCAAACATTGTCCATATGATTCTCATTCAAAATTTAAGGAAATAAAGTTAATACAAAAGTGATGCTTTTAGTATATAACCCTAACAGAGTTCTCGTTGGGTGAATAAGTATTTGAGGCTCTTATGATCCGTGTAGATTCTACAAGCCACACCATATAGAGGTAGTGCCGCCAGAGTTTCAATGCAAACATGATTACCGCCAATTCTAGATCATACGCCGGATAGTTCTTCTCGTGCTGCTTCAACTGCCTTGAAGCATAGGAGATAACTTTGTCTTTCTACATGAGCATGCACCCTAGGCCAGTCCCCGATGCATCGGTGAATATCTGAAAGCCTTCTGGACCATCTGGAAGTGCAAGGATCAGAGCTGAGACGAGCGGTTGCTTCAACTCTCGAAAGTTGGTTTCACAGTTGTCACTCCATTCGAATACGACTCCCTTCTGGATGAGGCGAGTCAGAGGCGACATTAATTTAGAAAAACTTCATACGAATCTTCGATAGTAGTCCGCCAAGCCCAGAAAACTCCGAATGTCGCTAGCTCGGTAGGTAGTTTCCAATCTACCACCGCTTTAATTTTCTTTGGTTCCACCGCGATGCCTTTGACAGAGATTACGTGTCCGAGGAACGCCACACTACTCATCCAGAACTCGCATTTACTTCGCTTGGCATATAATTTATTTTCATACAAAGTCTGTAGTACCATCTTTAAGTGCTCTGCATGCCTTTCTCGATTCTTCGAGTAGATAAGGATATTTTCGATGAACAAGACTACAAATTTATCGATTTAGGGTCGGAAGACTCGGTTCATCAAATCCATTAAAGCGGCTAGGGCATTCGTCAAACCGAACGGCGTGACTAGGAATTCATAACGAACATATCGAGTGTGAAAGGCAGACTTCGATACGTCATCGGGCTTAATCTTCAACAGATGGTAGCCTGAACGAAGATCGATTTTTAAAAATATTGACGCACTATGTAGTTGGTCAAACAAGTCGTCAATTTGTGGCAGTGGATACTTATTTCGAATGGTAGCCATGTTGAGTTCTCGATAGTCGATGCAAAGCTGCATCGATCCGCCTTTCTTTTTTACGAACAACACGGGAGCTCCGTACGGAGAGATGCTAGGGTGAATAAATCTGCGGTCTAGCAACTCTTCTAATTGAACTTTCAGCTCCTTCAGTTCTGCTGGAGCCATTTGCTAAGGCGCTTTTGATATCGGTTGTGTATCGAGGAAGGTGTCGATGGTGAATTCTATTTCTCGATCCAGCGGCATCTCGAGCATTCATCTAGGAAAATATCAAGAAAATCTATGACAACATCAATCTACACTATGTTTGCATTATCCTTCCTCGTATCTCGAACTGATGCCAACTATCCCTCACAGCCGGAATGCAATATACGCCTTGTCGATATTGCCGATACTACCATGGTCGTCTTCGAGACTGTACCGCATGAATATGAGAACTTTGTCTCACCAGGAAGACGAAATACAACTCTTTTTTTCGTGCACTCGATCGTTGCATGGCAGGCGCCCAACCAATCCATACCCAGGATTATGTCGTACTCTTTGATGTCTAGTACGACGACTTCCAAAGATAGATTTATGTCCCCGATGCAAATGTGGTCGTTCCTACAAATAAAGTTTGCAGGTATATTGACTTCCGATGGAGTGCTAATGCTAATGTTCATATCTAGTGATTACATGGCTATTTTATTTTCTTTAGCATAATAGCATATATAAAACTATGCGTCGCACCCGAATTGAATAGTACTTGAGCAGGTATATTTTTATAGAGTAGTATACCTTTTACAATAGTATCGGACTCGAATACCTCATCTCGAGTTAGTGCATAGACTCGACCTTGTGCAGTACCGCATTTATGTCTTGTAGTGTAGGCGCTATATAATGATTTAGAATGTTCCTCGGAGGATTTGGAACATTCCTTGGAGGGTTGTTTTGATTCAGAACATTTCTCGGACAATTTGGCATTATATGGCTTGTCTCACCACATCCGTAACATTTCTTAACCCAACAATCAGCCGAGCGATGTTCGTGCTTGTCGTATTTATGGCAATATAAACCGGGGAAGGGATGCCGATGCTCGAATGTGTTTAGACGCTTTTGTACTCCCGATCCTCCAGCGTCGTTAGGATACTTGTTGAAATTATTACGTACGACATGCACGACTCGTTGCGATATACGGCCAAAGATTCGTTCGCTATCAAGTGCGGCTTCATAGGATTCACGATAAGTTTGGAATCGCTGATTCATGACGTCCCTACGCAATTCGTTATTCAGGCCCTGTTGAAAATGTTCGCACCATTCTTATTTGTTGGGCAGGAAGGCGTCGACAAATTTTGCAAGTTTTGAGAAGCATGCGTCCTAATCTTCAACGGACATATTTCCTTGCCTCAACATCATGAACTCGTCCTCTTTCTGTCAATGGATGATGCGAGGAACATACTGTTCAAAAAAAGCTTTCCTGAACATTTCCCAAGAAATTTTGGTATTGGGGTCAGTTTCGTAGATTTCTTGTTTCTTCACCGTCCACCAATCATAGGCCTTCAATTACAGCTGCATCGCCGCACATGCTACTCTCTGGGAGCCTTCGATACAGAAAAGATTAAATAAGTCCTCAATCTCCGCGAGCCATCCCACGATCACATCAGGCTCCGCTCGACCATTGAACTTAGGCGGGTCCACCTTGCGGAACTATGTTGCTTTGAACAAGGAAGAAGAGTTCATCGTTTGTGGTTAAACTTCTTCCTCGACTTCTTCTTGAACATCTTCCCTCTCTTTAGATGCCATGACCATTGCATGGGTGTTGGCCGCCATATTGCTTACAATCTGTGTCAGGGCGTCCATTTGCTTCAGTTGTACACCAAATTGGGCTTGGATTTGCATCTAAAGCTATTGTTGCTGCAGCTCCATCAAGCGCAACATTTTCTCCATTATAGTCTCGCTAGGGCTAGCGCCCTTTAAATTAGACGAACTATCCACAGCGTTGGTTGTTGTGGCGGGATTATTTTTATTTTTCTTCTACAAAACAAAGTAAACCCGTTAGTATTTTCAAAATATCTACGGGCTTACTTGTATGGAATTTTTATTTCATGCAGCATGTCGACAAGCATTTAATCGAGCAATCGTAACGAACATTTCAACTAAAATAGTTTTCAAAAATTCGAGAAAACTTAACTATGCTCTGGACCAATTTGTCACGCCTCGATTCGACAAACCGTTCGTCCTCTCATCGATTATGCCGAATCGATCGTCCTCGCTAGGGCGTGATACCGTATGAGTCTGGAGTTGCACTTGTACAAGGTAAGAACATTACATTTGATCAATTATTTGAACCATCAAGTTAAAACTTCACAAATCATAGAGTAATTGAATACGCAGTATTCGAAGATAGAAATATGCTTTTTCATTAATAGCTTGCAACGAAGTGCAAGTCGTAATTACATTGGATATGTTGTTGCGGCTACATTGATTGAAACAAAAGAAAATACTCGACAAGCTGGCTGAACTAATACTTGTCGTTCCATACATTCACCCTTGTATACATTGAAAGCCTTCGATGAATTAGCTTCAAAATATTTCAAAATAGGAAGAGCTTCAAAATGCCTCTCCAAACTTTAGCTTTGGCCTAGTACCGTGCACCCAAGAGTTCTCATCACCTTTAGGGTTTAGGGGGGTTAGTACACTTGGGAATTCACTAGTGAGCGGGACGAACCTACTCGTCTAAATCGACTCTGATTGTTAAGGTAGGCATGCATTGGATTTTTCTTTCTATTTCGAACTAAATAAATTTAGTTCATATTGATAGCCTTCTTTAGAACAGTAAAAAAAACATAGCAGTTTATCACAAATTTTACCACGGTCGTGCTCGTCCCTGCATAAAAACAGTGATAATACTTACTATCTGCATAAGATAATAGGTGAGCATGCTACTATCTTATATGTGGTCATTGGTGTTACACACCACGAGGGATATTTATATGGCATTGCGACGCACCCTGTCAACCTGGATTACAAGCCCTACTGGAGGTCCCGCAATGCCTCGCGCCGAAGCACAAATTTGTATTCCCCCTAGGTCGATTCGGTACCGGTGCCCTGGATACTGTTTCGAGGAAAGTTAAACTTGTGTACAAGTCGTCCATGACCATGCCAATGCATGAACAATTTAAACATATGAAACAAATTGAATAACGTGGACAGTATTGAGCAGCATTATCATTTTTTCTAACTCATGCAACGAATCATTTTTCCCAAAGCCGTACTTTCGATTTAACATCCCGTAGGCACCAAATTCCCCAATGCATCATATGTCGATGACGTTTTATTTTATTTTGCAGATCATGAAATAGCCTCTCTCTTTTCTAGAACCTTAACTTTTCTCTTTTTGGTACAAAACTTATATTTTCAGAGTAATTACTTTAAATTGATACAGTTAGCCCGAGTCTTGATCATAGTGATTTGGCATGCATTTAACTTGGCATCATCGATTTGAATAAGTTCAAGGCAAACATAATTTAATTTACGAGAAGGAGTAAAAAAAAGGGGTCGAGCCACCCACCAAGTATTTGATCGTGTAGAGAGTCGAAGCGTTTCGCAACGTTCAAGCTTCAGTTATGCGATCTCCTGCAATGGCACCAATATTTTATCAGAATCCCTTTTTTAATCTTTCGTTTTAAAATTCCTAGAATGAATGCAGAAATCGACGTAAAAATACATTAATCAAAACCAAGCCGCAAAAACTCAAGAAAACCATACAACATTTCGGTCCCGTCGAAGGGACTCTTATATAGAGCTCACTCGCCGAGACGCTGCCTGCTGCATCTAGGACTCATTCCAATAGAAGACGTTCCATGAGTTGGATCGATTCTCGTAACATTAGTCCAAAATTAATTTATTCGATGGCACAAAGTGTTATCGTAAGCCAAGCTCAGCGATCGAGTCAGACTAGCCATCTAAGTTTTCGACCGAGTCTGACTCGCTGCAAGCATATTACATAGTCCGCTGCCTATCGGAACGGGACGCTATAGCAGTGGCAGAAGAAGTAGAGTAGGTTTAGGAGATCTTGTAGGATCTTCCTCTAGTTGATGTGCATATTCTAGTTATACCGATATACTACGACAACCAGACGACTACACAAATGACATCAAATGCTCTTATTAATAGAAAGAAAAGGACTGCGAGACTACGCCATACAACACCGAATGAGCGCATTGGTGACATCATTATAATGACTGATGTTCTGAGCTAGAAGAATTTAGCAGATCCATTCACAAAAGGACCTCAAGTGCCAGTTTGTTGAGGACACAACAAAGAAAATAGACATGAAAGGAATTATGATGTGATATCTTTGCAATTCTACCATAAATTATTATGCTATTAGTTCAAAAAAAATCTACTATGCATCTTGTTTTCGGTTCAAGAAAGGATCATTGACTGTGATACATCAGGTACAAAGGTTAGTTCTTAGGGCCACTATTTGGGATTGGATCCCAGAACCTTAGTGGTCTAGTTTTTGCTCTAGGCAAAGGAAGTCCTGTAAAAGGATGACTTTAAGCTTTATTGAGTTCTTGAGCACTTGGAATGCTCAGTGTATTTTGTAGTGTAACACCCAGTTTTCTAAAATGAGGGTAATTTTGAATTTTGTAATTTTGATCATTATTTATGGCATTTAAATCATGATATGATTTTGGTGATTTTAAATTATTTTAAAAACTATTTAAAACCATGACTTGTGATTTTGATGTTTTGCTAGTGAAACTCTAGAGACTGTCTAACCTAGAGCCCAACCATATGATTAGGATATTTTATTTGTCATTTTGGCTTGAGAGTATTTTGGTCATTTTGAGAATTTGGATTTATTTTGAATTATTGGAGTGGTGGTTGTTATTTTTGACCGTTGCTAGTTGAGACTTTGGAGACTAACCTAGATGTTGACTTTAGCTATGGTGGCTTGATTGGCATGGTGGGACCCTAGTCTAACTTAAGTCGACCCAAGTTGACTTATTTGAATCAAGTTTCATATAGAGAATAAGTGATTTAGGTTCATGGACTTTTGACTTATGGATTGATTCTTTTAGCATTGAAACTTGGTCCAAGCCCATTAGTCATAACCCTAACCCTAATTCCTTTCTTACTTGGCCGGCCTAGGGAATCCCCCTATTTAATTTCTCTTTCTAGTTCTGGCCTCTTTTGCATCACAACAACTTTTGGAAATAAAGAGGTATTGATCTTTCTTCCTCAATCCATAACTCTTTTATTTTAATTCATTTTGACTCTAGTCTCTTGTATTAGAACCTAATCCCACTCTATTTTCTGGTCATGGAGAGAAATCTCAGATTTGGTACAATTTGGAGCTTTTGACTTGCAAGAGGAATCTTTCTATTTGGGGCTTTTTCCTTGTGATTGATACTCTATAGGTAAACACCTCAAACTATCATTTAATCTCAATTTCTTTACATGATAGCCTAGATCTAGGTGTCCCCTAGCTGTGGTGTGTGTTTGGTGAAGTTTTGCATTGGTTTCGTGTCCGTATCGGACACGTATCATTTTCTATTTATAAGTGTTTGTTAGAATGACACAATAGAATTTATTTTAATAATTTTGAAATGTATTTGAATGATCTTGTAGCCCTATATGTAGATCCCAACCACTCTTGTCTGAGTCGACCCTTGTATCATTTTCGTGTCAAAAAGTGACACGGACATGCAGCACGAGACCGCGTCTCGAGTGTCCTGCTGCCACACGTGTCGTGCTCACTGCACAGGCCACGTGGACCCACCAAACTTGGGGTAGAGGTCGGGGCAGTGACTGAGAAGCCACTCGCTCAGTCCTACGACTTCTCGTGTCATGTCGGACACGTATTTCATCGTGTACTGGTTCGACACAGTGACTGTGCACGTATAAAAATGTGTTTGATACGCGTGTCGTACTACGTGTACACGTAGCCGTTGTGTCTCGTGTTGTGTTGCGTGTGTAGGCCTACATGTGGGCTACACGTGGACACGAGCACGAGACGTGTCGTGCCCCGTGTCGTGTCCACGAGTACGTGGACTTGTAGTACGACATAGTCTGCTGTGCGTGTTTAATTCTTGTGTTCTATGAGCTTGGACACGTCGTGTCCCACTTTGGGGACACGACACACACTGTAATGCATGTTCACACATACACGAATCTTTACCAACCCTTTAGTTTGGATTTTCATGTGTTTCAAATTGGATTTCATATTTTCCCCATTTGTCTGATACTCATGTTCTGTTAAATTAATTTCCTGAGATCTAAACTCTGTTCTAATGATGTTTACACTGTTGTTAGATGATTAAATTATAATGTTAGATCATATTCTATGTCTGAGTTTTAAGTTCACATTGTTTGGGATTCATGTTAGCTTGGTTTAGGGTTTGTTGATTTGTGCTTCCCGAGCATGTTTCACTAATTTGGTATATACACACACATGTTCAAGACCTATGACAAAAATCTGTATATACACACACATTGAACTGTTGTAAACCTGGGAACATATTCACCATTCACTAAAACCTGAGAACACCTATGTACTGCTGCTATACATACACACACTCTACTGTTATACACACACACACACATATTCCCTAAAATCTGTGATGAAAACTGAACCATTTACATACACTCTAAAACCTGGAAACACATTCACTAAGGTTGGAAACCTATAACCCACATTGTGTAACATGCTAGTATGTACACGAAACACATCAAACCACTTAATTGCTACCTTATATTTCTGTCATGTCCTTAATTGCATTAGCCCATGTTGGTCAGGTTTAAGCATGATGTTTCAGACCCTCATATATTAAATATTTGCCCATAATCGGTTCTGTCATTTTGACCAATTCCTGCATTTGATGTACCATCTAAGCAATATGATATGTCCTTGTTCAGTGTAATACATCCACTGCATTCTCTGATTTGCCAACATCTGATGCATTGCATTGCCTACAACTTTAACTTCATTGCCTGCATTCATACTCTACTATATTAGCCTAACCCTCATTGCAATTTCATATATGTGCACTACCCTTTCTTCTGTCCACATGCATTCATTAATTACAAACACTATGTTAGCCACTTTGTAAACCCCTTGATCAAGATTTCCAATATTAACAAAACTTTTAGCCTTTTCCTTTCATTACACTTCTCATATATCATTTACTCTTAACTCTTATATTACTTAATTGTTGAGTTAATATGAATATAGCAATGTAACTGCAAATGGGCTAAGGTCTAGGTATGAATTTGAGAGGCAAATCAAGTACTGTTCTGACCCTACGAAAGGGGTCAGCCTTCAAACCCTGTTTAAAACCCTGTTTAAACCCAAACCCTATTTAAAACCCTGTTTAAACCCAAAACTGGGTAAGTGGATCTCTCCAGCTGGAAATCGAATTTGGATTCTCCTGGAAGTCTACTACGACCCTGGTTCAAATTTGAGATAACTCCCACCTCGAGGAATCAGTCCAAATCTGATTTAAACACCACCTCCCTTTATCCCCAACCGGCATCAATACTTATATATATATATATATATATATATATATATATTTATATATATATATATATATATATATATATATATATATATATATATATATATATATATATATATATATGTGAGAGGCAGTCGATTCTTTAGCATCTACGAACCCTAGGAGTTGGCTTTCCCCTTGCCACCAGTTAGAGCAGAGAGGAAGCAGCGGGTAGAAGCGAGCATCCACCTTAACTCCAAGAGGTAAGATCCCTGCCTCTCATGTTATATATCTGCAATGTTAATGGAAGGGATAAGTAGTTGTGTAAATACCTTAAGGGAAATCGAAGGTAGATAAGGAAACCTAGGTTTGTTTCTCAATACCTGTGTCAAGACCCGAGGCTATAAAGAATTCACCTACAGATGTAATGACAGACATAGGGGTATCACAATAACAGGAAGGATAGCATAGATACACGAGTATCCAGCATATACGAGGTATCCTAAGTCGAGTCAGACCTAGAATATCGGTTTTGAATACTGATAACCAAACCAGGCCCTGCCCAGATTGATACCTGATACATATCCCTACTTGTATCCGAAGGATATCAGTGCTACCTTCAATTTGTACCAATATGGCTAACCTTGATCTCAACCATGCAAACACATACGACCAGACAGATTAGTCACCAGGTCTGCAATATGAATTGTAAGACCAAGACCATACAGGTAGAAGGAAACACTCGGAAAGGATCAGCCAATGCAAGCATGGGTTTTACTGCTCCTGTGACATAGTTTATAACCAGAGGACTAGTTTAGCAGAGCATGGGTGTCCCAATGCTCTGTTACTGTGAGTCAGGGAGATGGGGGTTAGATATACAGGTTAGTTGGTTTGTGTTAATACCTGGAATACAAGGTATATATTCCTAAATTGTCTCGAGAAGATTTAAAGCTGTGGGGATATCCAGGAACAACAACAAATTGGTTCAGTCCATTCATCCCCTTATTTGGCTCAGTATGTCCCCGAGTATCAGTCATAGGAGAGCATCTAGCTTGTCAATAAAAGATCACATGAGGGGGGGCTGCATTGAGGATACCATATGTGGTATCAGTATGTTATTACCCTGAGGGAAGTTCAGTTAGGAGTGGACTTGGATAGAATATAGTTTGGTAAAGGAAAACAAACCTAAGGATAGATAGAGGACATGAGTATTGGGGACTCCATCATCCCAGTTTTAATCAAAAACTAAAGAGTGAGAGAGACAGCAAGGTCTCGAGTAGTTAATGACAACCAGTACCCTGGTTCACTGTATAAAGAACGTAGTTGGGTGAAGGTTCCCAAACCTCTGAAACTGCTGTGAGCACTTATAATACTTATGTTTTGGTTTTCTCCACATGTTGTCTCCTAAGACTGGTCAGCTAAGGTTATTGCCAACATCAGTTGCAAGGAACTTGGCCAACCCCTTGACCCTGTTTTACCTAGAGGCTCCTAATGGCTCGAGTATAAGTGCACTAACAGAGAGATTCCTGAAACAGTAGGAAGAGACCTTAGTCGTGTTGTAACCAATGTAGGAAAGTAAGAAATGTACTCTGAGAACGACAGGGCATGGGGTAGATAAGGGTAGTTAGACTATATAAGGTAAAGAGTGTGGAGAGGGTTAATAAAGAGACATGGTTATGCATAAGGGTAAATAGAGTTGTATTAGGGATGTTAGATATGGACAGTACAGCAGGGAAGGTACTAGACATGGCTTCCAGATGACACCTAGGTGCAAGGATGACTATACACTGGATAAAATTTATAATCCACTAGGACTAGGAGCCTAGTGAGTTAAGGAAACCAAGTATCCTGAATAAATCTAAATAACCAAGTAGCTAGTCTATTTTTATTTTATTTCACGTTTTGACATTGTGAACTTATAAACAATAGGTTACTTGGGCTCAGAGTTGGCACCAGACCCATATCATCAGTACAGGACGCCAGGCGAGTACAGTTTATTGCTTATTTTCAGTATTGATCTTTACTATACATCATTGTTAGTCGGTAGAGATGTGATTTCAGTATTTATGATTGATTTTATTCTTTGTGGTGTCGGAGGAGGTGAAGTACCAACGATGTGTGATCTGACCTTATACCGTGTATACCGTGTAGACCGTAATTTATTATTGCATTTATATCGTGTAGACAGTGTTTCTTTATTACAATATACCGTATAGATCGTATAACTTTATACAATATAGATATTGTAGACAGTGTCGTGTAATTGTCCCGAGACCGGTCACATATCAAAGGTACTTCAGTCGGTCAGTCGGTCAGTTGGTGAGTATTTCTTGTATTTCATTTACTGTTTTCGATATTTAGTTTCATTCTGCTTTTCTTCATTTATTTTCTAAATTATATGTCTAAAGGCTAACCTCTGTTATATAGTCATTTTCATATATTGAAACTATATTCAGTGAATTATACTCGTTCCATCCTGACTGGGTAACCAAACAAATTTTAGGTGATTGCGAAGAGATCGTGTCCTGACCAGTATGGCCCGTACTTGGGAGATGTGTTAGAGACAGACTTTGCTTATCAGGAGGAGTATGCAGCACCTGATCCTGCTGTGCTTTCTTAGATATTTTAGTTAGTACTGAGACATTGTACTGGATATTAGAGTTATTTTTTAGGCATGTAGTTGAGATTATTTTTGGTTTTAGACTTCATACATTTCTTTTATGAGACAGTTTATTTTTTCCCATCTTTTGGATGCTGTGTTAAAATCGTGATTTGTTGAATTCCCTTGTGGTATATCTTTATTTGCGTGGATGTTCATCATATTGTTACAGCGTTCTACCGTCGACTCTGCGGCATAGGCTGGACGTGTAACGGTTCATGCCCAAATATTGGGTGCGGGTCGTGACACACTTGGACACTATCCTGCATATTATCTAACTCTTAGACCCTTCATTCCTTAGCTTAGTTCTTGAACATCAGATGTGTTCACTCCTAGATGGATGTAAGTATCTGCCATCCTAGTTAAGTTCAGGTATCTGTCCTGGGTCTTTGGACAGTTGTTCAAATATCCCTACCTCTAATTAGTTCATGTCCACTCATTTGAACAACCTTTGGTTGCATTAAGCCAATACTTGATTTGGGTATCAGTCATACTTCATTCCTAATTACTTTTAGTATCAACTTTAGGATCTTTAGTCCATTCACCCCCTTACATCACTCTACTATATTTTATTCACCCCACAAACATATGTTTTGTTTCCCACTTTTATTTCTGTACAACCACTCTTCAAATTGATCTGTCACATATTGTTCTTCATTGTATGTTCTACATATTCTTCTACTGGGATGACCTGCAACCCCACACACACATTGTTTGCATAACATTCCATACCTGCATACATCATCCACTGCATACCAGACACACCCTATGAATTACATTCAACACACACATGATCCCTTACCTGTGATAGATACTACTATTTGCACACACACATTCTAGTTGTATACACACACATGGTACACACACACATGCCACTGTCACTCTGCCCCTCTCTCTCTCTCTATATATATATGTATATATATAATCATGCATGATAATATGTAAACCCATGTGACTGAAAACTATTTAAACTTGACATTGCCTATACATGATAACCTATATGAGTGTGCCTATGAATGATTGCCTATACTAGTGTATGCAATATGTGTATTGAATATATATGTATATATAGGTAATTGTATATTGATAGCTTGTATAGCATTGTGATGGTATGTGAGTGCTAGCCTAGGCTTGGTTAGGCCTAGTAAGACTTATTAGACTTGTTTGGACTAGGACTTGATCTAGTTGACCTAGTTTGACTAGTGTGGTTGGCTAGAGTTGACCAAGTGTTGACTTTAGTCTAGTTTGACCTAGACAGCATGCAGATGTATTGTACATTTTATTATCATCCCCTGTATACATCTTGACTTGTGTTTCTCTGAATAGGAGTCAGATACCTCATCCCAGATGGTATATTCACTTCAGACATTCAGATACCAGACGAGTATATTCTTTGATCATTTCATAACTTGCATAGGATTATATTCTTGCTCTAGATTACCTTACATGATGCTGTCACGATATTATCACGGATTGGTACTATATGGATCCCTACATTGAGATGTTATCCCCCTCGGGAGCATCGGATACTTCATGTCATGTGTTTCATGTACATCATGTATTCCTCGCTCTCATGTTATTCATGTATACTCATGTGCTTCATGTACGTTCATGTACGCTCATGTACTCTCATGTGCTCTCATGTACGGCCATGTTTCTCATGTGCTTCATGTGTAACCTATACTTCATGTGTACCCCTTTATGGGCCTTCATGTGGAATTTATGTGTACTCAGTTTTGAGCCCTCATGTATACTTCATGTGCACCCATCTATGGGCTTTCATGTAAAAATCATGTACGTAACATAACTTGTCTGGATCCTTGTATATTGATTGGGGTATGGGGGAGTATAAATAGTCATGTGAACAATTCCAAAGTAGTATAACCATGTTAGCCTCTTTAGTCTATTCATGTACAAATCCAGCCGTTCATATGTCGACTTTGTACTCCACATCACTAGTCACTGATAGTTCTCTACTTATAGTAGATATTTCCATTACAGTTCTCTCTTTTACATTATGTACATTCTTTCAGTTTTCATGTATCGTACTCTTTTGCATGTTTATATTTTCTAACCTGTTATGATCTGCGTGAGATGTATTATGTTCACTCCTGTCCTGACTGGACCGGTTGAAAATATTACAGAGGATGATGAGGAACCCTGCACCCATTACTATGGAGCTTGTCTAGATGACACTCGTGACCTAGACCTTTGGGAGGTTCAGGCAGCTGCTGAGGATGATACCCATGCATAGTATAGATAGTTTAGACTGTTCTTTCTTTTCATGTCAGTTGTTGTCTTTGATTTCAGAGTTGTATTATTTTGGAGATGTTGAGACTTGTATTTGTTAACTTTGATTTATTTCACTTCTGTTTGTACCTCAGTTTTGAGAATTCCCTTATCTATTACATCGTGCTATATTCTACCTCTAGGTTTGTGATTGAGTCGTACCTTCTATGATTAGCCTCTTTTTGGAGAGTATTTCATATTGTGTTAGTTATGTTCATGACCTAGAACAGCGTTCTACCGCCGACACTGCGGCGTAGGCTGGACGTACCCACTTCTCGTGCTCCTACACTGGGTGTGGATCGTGACATGTAGGAAGCATGGGTAGCTCAATACTACAAAGGGTAAAGTACCCTATGCTACAATTGCGTGACACTACATGAGATGGGACATCGACTTTGGGCCATGTGACAACGGCCTAGCACCACATAACGACATGTAGCCACATGCTAAAAGGTAGATAATAGCAGCATAAAGGGACATATAGTTTGTGGTGGATTGTAGTATATCATTACAAAGTGGCTATGACCTCATGCTACTGTGGGGTGACACCACCAAGAGGTTGGACCTCGGTATCATGCTATGTCACAGCGGTGTAACACCGCAAGGAGGTGAAAAGCCTCATGTTGGGATATTTAAACTCTCTAAGAAAAGAACTCACCTAAGTGTATGAACATAGATGTAGGCTGTCTCTTGAGGGTAAACTTGCAGATACCCAAAATACATACATTGATATCAGTTTAGCACATAGCCTTAGAGTTTGACCAGAGGCACAGTTGATGTCACAATGTGAATGAAAAGAAGAACAGATATGATACTGAATTCAAGGATTAGTTCATTATGTCTCGTATACTATTCGACTCATACCAGAATATTCAAGTCGTAAACGACATCTATCATAATGCATGATGTATAATCACTCTAAGAATGATCAACTCATATATTGAAATATGTGTGGGATAGTTGGGGTTTGATTTGAAAATGTTCTCTAGGAACTCGGTTTCTTACTCTATGATGTGACAAACTCCAAGTGTGTATTTCAATATATGTATCATCATCTAGTGTCTTACACACAGAGAGTGGTAGCCCATGTGGTTGGTAGGGTGGAGGGTTTTACTAGAGGGCAATGTTCAAATCCTCCAAGGAATAATTATTTTGTCATCTATTAATTTCTTCGGAATTTTCTTTTGGAGCTAGGCCCCAAAAGAGCGTAACTATTCGGACTCTGGCGTGGGCGAAGGACACAAAGTGACTCTTTAATACCACACTTTAGAGTTCGCACGTATGCATCGAACACAAGATGACGCTTTCGCGCAGAGAATTCGCTGGAGCCGTGTGTTCCAGTGGGCCCAACAGGCTCCAGCGGTTCCAGGAGTCCGCGTCTTGCGGGTTCCAGTGAAAACGTCCTCTGCAGGAACTTCAGCTCACGTTGCGCGGCTGCATTGTTGTTGTTGTCGACATTTCAGCTTTGTAACTGCCCGCATAGAGGGGAGGTACTGCTGTAACAATCCACATTATGGAGAGTTGTTCCACGGATATCCCTCCATGTTAGCAGTAGACGGTTATGTCTCCTAGGGACTTGGCTCCCCTATACAATCTCTAAGTTTTTGCACTTAGGACAAAACTATGGAGATTACATGCAACATGAGAGGAGCGTTTGTAGCAGTAACAACAATATAGAGGTCTTGTCCATCATTCGGAAGGTGACAAATGAGCATTCTGGTGGTTCGTCTGAACTTGTTAGTTCTTGGGAGTGGATCGACAGAAAATTGTCGAATATTGTTTTGAACAACGATGATCTTCGCCGGCATGGATCTTCTTCAACAGTTTTCAGATTTCTTCAAACCGAGCAACGGTGATCATCACCCCGCCAAGGCTGTTCTTCAACAGTTTTCAGATTTCTTCAAATTTGTGCACTTGGCAATTCCGTTGCTGTTTTCAGAACCTTTCTTTAGTGTTGCAATACTTGTGCTTCCGCACCTTATTGAAAGTTTAGTTATAATGGCCACTTAGGAATTGAAGATTGTAACAGATGAACGAAAATTTCGTGTATTTCCACAACAGCTTATGCACATATTTTACACAAACTAAAGATAGATAGATAGATAGATATAAATACTAAATAGATCAATATTTGGTGCTAAGCTTCACTCCACTGCCCGTATCAATCTCAAGCTTCTAGAGAATTTTATGAGAAAGGTTCAACAGTATCCGAAAAGCTCTTTGGCCATTCACTAAAGACCGAAATATATACACCCCAATTGAGGAAGCTTAATATAATATACACTCTTTGGCGACTCACTAAAAGATCGAAATATAGACACTCCACTTAAGCTAGCTAGCTTAACATAAAATACACGTCAGTTCATCATAAATATGAGCTGAGAACAATAAAATCAAGTTGAAACGAAACAAGCATGTCCATTCAAATTCAGCTCCTACATAACAAGGCAGGAGAAAACATCAAGATGTCAAAGGCATTCCAAACTCAGGAAGACGAAGGAGAGAGCTACACAGATTATATTATGAGCGAGTGAAGCGACATTTGGACCATCAATGAATTTACAAGCTGATTTCTGAGCTTAAAAACATAAGGGTATTGGATTAGCTGGAGCAAAGTTTTTCAAGGGCCATGTTCTCGTCACCGTTGACCACTTCCAGTGTGTTCCTCACCAGACCCTCTGGGAACCCCATCTCAACCAGCTTTTGCACCTGCAAATGTGATGGATAGAAAATAAACAGAGTTATGCCATATGTTTTGATCTTATCATATCATACGCGTTTAGATGTTGAAGTTAATTCTGTATACCTTTTCTTCAATCCCAACTGATGCCCTCTTGGCAAAAGTCTCAGTCCAGTACCTTGCAGTAACTACAAAAGTCGGCTGGTCTCGCAAGTACTACAAGAAGTGGAAAAAAAAGAAAAAGAATCAGGTTTGCAGCTTGCAGTGCATTAAGACGAACACGCAACAAATAGTCTCCGCAGCAGCTAGAATAATAAGTTTCCATTATGTTGCAAGGGCATGGACACAGCGAGGCAGACATGAAACGGATTTCGGGGTGTCTCCTAGTGTTCTTTGGAGAGTTTGTGTCGTGTTTAATGCATGTGTCACACGAGAGGCAAGGACACGGCACCAAATTTTTGAGTGTTTGTGCTTCCAAGGGTATTAGTGATCACTAGGAGGAGGGATGAAAAGACCATCTAAAAATAATTTTTAAAGGAAGTTAAGGAAGAGAAGTAGGGATGTTATACCTGTTCTGCTACCACAGCATCTTGCGGATCACCAGGTTCAGGTGCCGAGAGTAGAGCTTGCAGGGAGAGCAGTGCCGTTTTCAGGGTGAGGGCAGGGCTCCACTGATCCTTTAGGATGTCCAGGCAGATTGCTCCATTTTGGCTGCTAATATTGGGATGCCTATAAAAAAAATGCTCGTAAGATTCAAGTAATTTGTATGTTACCACGGAAAGAACCACAGAGATGAAAAACTATCCTACCACTAGAAACCACATAAATTGTAGTCTTTCTGACAAATTTTAATTGCCAGAAGATAATAAGTAGAGATGTCAATTAAAGGAAACATACTGACCATTTAGAAACAAAATACATGTTAAAGAAACTGAAGCCTAATAATTTAGGGGATTTTCAACTCCTACTGAGGTGCAGCCGGATGAGCAATCTTGATAGTATAGCACTATTGTGGAAGATAGGTGTCAGAGTTGCAAATGACCCACCACACAATTTTATCGGACTTCTAACCCAGCAAACATTTCAATTGTAAGGAAAGAGGAAGCAAATAGCATGTACTAGTCCACACTATTGTAGGAGTCTGTCGTATCTAAACAAAGTGGTGAGAATTTTTCTTGCAATCTGGTAATCCAGACGAAAACAAGAGAATATGAAAGGCGTCATGAGAATACAAAAGGCGTCTACTTGAGAATAAGAGCATTAATCTATCAGTCGGAATTACAAGACTAGAAAGATCCCTACTAGGAAGTATGAACAAATTTAAGATAAACCTATGCTTTGTTAGTAACAGCGAGCAGTTTGTTCCAAATGACATTCAGAAATCAAGGTATCTTCGATAGAATCAATACTTTGTTTCTATATCAGTTGTCATTTTGAGATTGTCCTGAATCTCTTTTCAGTTTGTGACAATATATCATCAAACGAACTTTAGTCTCATCAAGCAAACAAGAAAGTCTTTGTGAAGATGCTCACCAAAAAGTTAGACAAGTTCGTCATATTTAAAAAGTGGATCACCTTTGCACAAGTTTTGAACTTCCTATGAGATCCATAACTAATCAAACAATCTATATAAAAGCAACACGAGAGAGCATTTATCCAAGTAATTGAGGTCAGCATCATCCCCGGACTACATTTATCTAAATAGTGAATTTTGCAAAAGAACATTTTCTTTAATGGAGACATCATGCCCATATCAGCAGGTAGTCAGTATAAAAATGCTGAATGGCCTGGCCAGGCACCATTAAGACTAAACCTCCTTGCCAGTTTTCATCTTATCAGCAAGCATTTTCTTCTACGAGATTTTTTCCCCACGGTTGCTTCAAATTGTCCAATCTTAAGAAATCTCATTTGTTCTTATCTTGTTTTTGTGGCATTATAATAATAGAGAGCCATTTTAGCTTACATTAATATTCCCTTCACCAGTCCAAAAAGAATCTTCGCGTACAACCTATTGTTTCTTCCTCCATATAATCTCTACCTAATGCTATACTTTTTGTAATGCACATTGTCTAGGGATTTGGTGAGTGAACATTGTCGTCCTAACAATCATCCGCATTGAGGTGCTGATCATGCTCTAACTTTCTGTAGAAAAACAAAGTTTAACCTACCACACTTAGAAGTAATGACATCAACTTGCTCAGTTATGGATATTAAGATACCCAACACAGCCAATTCCAAACAAAGTCGTTACAAATCCTAGAACAGCCAGTTATAGGTTGTCAGTAAGTTTCTGAAGAAACAATAAGAGGTACATTGTCGATTAGGCATGTTTGCATTATACACTAGGTTATCAATATTTCACATCAGTTCACAAGATTTAAGAAACTAGCTAAACATTCAAATCCTCAAGCAGCACAGAGAACCATCGGAAGAACCTTCCCACCTTCTCGTTACATATATGCAACCTCAATGAAAATCAACCCCCCCCCCCCCCCCCCCCCCACACACCCACCCACCCACTCCACCCACCCACAAACCCACCCCCACACACCCACCCCAAATAAATATATGGAAAACCAGTACAAGGTACATTGTTGATTAGGCATGTGTGCTTACACAATGAAGATCGGCTCCCTTGAACCCTAACACATACAAGATGAGGGGGAGTAGGGCTATAAGAGCGAAAAGAATGGGAACTTGCAAGTAGAAGAATTATTGGGAACATGATATATATGGCAATCAAAAGTTCCGCCAACATTATTGACAAATTCCATAACTTGCAACCATCAATTTTCCATCCAATCCAGCATAATATTAATCAATGTGCCACGATAAGTGTACCTAGAAAATCATACTGTCAATTTCTTAATTAAAATCATTAGTTGTTGACTTCATAGCCAGAGATCGCTCCTATGGTCTTTACTTTCTATTCAGAAACATAAATCCTTTTAGCACATGGGGCATGACATACAAGCAATGTTAGAGATTGCATTCTTCCATCAGAATGGTCTCATATGACGATTTGAGGGCCAAATTAAGATGTTTTAGAATAAGTACAAAAAGAAATATATAACTAATAATAAAATAGTAAGTGATAACATTAGATGTTAATTTGAATGATGAGCATTAATATATGTGCAAAGAAACACATAGATTATATGGAATACAAACTTCTGAACAGGAGACATACAACCAAGGTTGAAAAAGAAAAGAAGGGTTAAAACCAGATATAACCAGCATCCACAAATAAAGATCTATATTTATGAAGTATCTAAGAAAAGAAGATGCAGGGGGGACATATCATATTTGAAGCATAAGATATAACAACATTGTACTAATACTTGGTTTGTGGGATTGCTGCTGCTTTTCAAAAGCCCGCAACATAAGCGGCTTTTGACAGCAAGTGAGAGACTATTGTCAAAACAAAAGCTGCCCCAAATTTGAACTAACTTTCCCATTTTTTTTTTAAAAGATGATGTTACCGAACAGCCTTGGACTGCTTTCCAAGGAAGAAAAAAGTAGAAGAAGCCAACACCATAAGCAATCCCAAAACCAGCCTAACACGGCCTATGATATTAACTTTATAATAAATGTGAGATGGCATGACATGTTAGCTGAAATCTATCTAGTAATAGCACAAACAAAATAATGAAGGGGCTGAAGGTAAGAAATGGACCATGAGAGAACAAGTACTTACCAAACTTTTGTTATAAACTGCATTTTGGGTGGTTCAAATGGATAGCCACCTGCAAGGATGGGAACCAGCATCAACAATCTCAAAACTCATACACTCCTCTCAAGTGAAAAGTTTCTATATGAATGATAAAATCAACAAATAAAAATGTTTGAATAAATGCCAATTGAGTTGAGGTGTATATGATACATTGTGCAAAACCATTATACAAAAGACAGGCTTATGAATAATATAACAATAAGTGACAACGCTTATTACAACCCCATCACATCTACCTGTATATTACTGCTTGATTATGAATCAAAATGCATATTATAAAAGGAGAATGCACATTACTACATAGAAGTCTGAATTTGAGGCGTTTGCTCATAAGAGAACTCATATAGCCTGTTTTAGGAAAGGTCAAATAGAACCCAAGCACTAAGTCCTTTCAATTGTGACAGTATCAAATTAGAGAAAGAAGTCCGTGATATTCATAAATTTATCCAACAGGAAACACAGAAAGAGCAATCCTCAAAGAATAAAAAGGTGCCACAAAATTATCCAACAAAACAAGCACTGCCAACTAAGAAGCCCACTCAACTTCAAGGCAGAACATTTCATCCACCAATCACCAAAGTAAGCATTTGTAATCCTCTACGTCATGAAGTGGGTTGCGTAGATATAACCCACCACATGATAATCCAAAGTGATTATCCCCTAACTACTCAGTAGTCTAAGCAGGACCTACAAGACTCATTTCAGTAGAATGCCAACAACAATGACTATTAACATTCAATACAGGGAAGAAAAAAAAAAACTAATGCGATCGGGGTCCTCGGAATAAGTTTTGTACTTTATTCAGGGAACTTCAAGTTAGGTGTTTGATCCGCTTCCATTAGGGGGTCTTTTGGTAAACTAGAACATGCTCAAGAGGCAACTAGGAATTCTTGTTTGATGTGGTATGCCTAACGGGTCGAAAGGTAGGCTTGACTCAAAAGATGGACATGAAAATTAACCGGTTTCAGTTTTCTTTTTTGTGTCTAATACAAGGATTTCTTGGGCAATAAGGTGGTTCAAGTCTATAAATAAGAGTTAAGAGTTCGAATATAACAGTCCTAAGATGTTTCAATTTAATTATGAATCAAGTACAGTTCTTACGTAAATAACTAACGATATCCTCTTCCTCTTCTATTACTTCATCGTCTTCTCCCTTCCTTAGATATTCACATTTTCCAAATTTACCTTCTTTTTCTTCTTTCCATCATGTAAAGTATCACCAACAACCAGAGATCCAACTAAATAAAGAACTATCCCTAGAATATTTTAGAGAATTGGGAGTTAGATAATCATAGTCTAAATCTTTCGATCGGCATCTTGTTCCAGTTGCCAACATCGAACCAAGAAAATGTCCCTAATTGAAAGAGGTACAAAGAAGATCATGATCAGGGAGGGTGAAGATATTAAGGGATAAATGTCACGTCGTGGTCGAGACCCGAACCAAGCCAATTCTACTCCTTCATTGCTTCATTGATCCTTCCTTTGATGATTGCAAATCTATCAGAGGAATAGAAAAGAAAAGAAAAAAAAAAAGGAATTTTGTTCAATGATGTGAACACAAATTTTGATTAGAGTCCCTTTAAAAAAACATTAAATATACCAACTTTACCAAGGAATCCAAGATACCCATCAGAAACCCAGTCCCCAAATCAAGGAACCATTTTCATAATTTAAGCACTCAATCAACCAATTCTAACAGAACCCATTAACACAAATCATGGAAATTTACTACTAAAAGAACCCACCCCCGAGTTAGGGATATGATTTCGACTATTATAACCCTAGAGTTCATTAAAAACCCATCTTTTCTTCCGCACTATATATAACCACTGAACCAACCAAATAAATCGCCTAAAGGCATCAAATTTATCTACACCGATACGAAAATGTGCAAAATTTAACAAGAAATAAGCATGAACCAAAGAAATTTTAACAGAATCAAACAAGTTGGAAGGAAAAGAAAAGAATGTGTTCATTGTTAGGGTTTAAAAATGGAAAAAAAAAAAAAATGATGCGCACTCTGCAGTTGGATGTCTATGTGGAAGGTTCCCCCCTCGTAGGGGGTCCCGAGGGGCCCGGTGATGGTCCCGGCGAGGTGGGTGAGGTCGGCGGCGCCGGCGTGGAGGCTGAGGGTGACACCGGAGATGTCGGAGTCCTTGTTGCACTCCACCAGCTCCTTCTGAACCCTACACAAATCCAACATCTCTCCTCCCTCTCTCTCCTCTCTCTACACTATCTCCTCTCTCTACGAAGGAGGAATAGGAGAGAGAAAGTATTCGGTTTGGTTTGGTTTGGTTTGTTCTCTCTCTATTCGATGGGTCTATATATAACTAGATAGACTGGGGAATAAGTGCTTTGATTGGATTAAAGGACAAGTTACCTTAAATAATCACTTCCTGTATTTGCACTTTCTAACAAACTTACTAGAAATTATTTCTTTATTCTCCTCTACTTGGAGTTCTCGTTTGGTTCGCAGAATGATCGGATTGAAAAAAAAAAGTGATTATTTTTTTATATTTGGATGCCAAAAAATTTAGGAGAAAAGAAAAGTGATTTTCAATAGAAAAAAAATTAGTCTACATGTACGTGCTTTGAACGCATTTTAATTAGAATATCATAAGGCCAACTGTCGTCTTTCTGTCTTTTTCAGTTGACTATTTATGTGTGTGCTTTATTTTTTTTACAATATCAAGATATTCGAAGTACGAATTTTGTTCTTTTTTTAATTTTCTATTGAGAATAATAACCTTTGAAAAATGGTAATAACAGAAAATTTTATTACCATTGAAACATGAATAGTTGTATGAAAAAAGAAAACTTCATAGCATGCAAACTTTATTGCTTTGATTTTAAACATAAATGACATGCAAGTCTTTACAAAAATTCTCGAGGGTATTTTAGAACAAAAGTTTCACCACCAATTTTTCATACTATATAGTAGAATAGATTATGAGGGAAAGTGATTTCTTCCATTTAAGCAAAGAATCACTTTTTCACATTGAAGTATTCACTTTCGTTTCCAAATTTTTTGGCATTTCCAAACATTGAAAAGGAAAATCAATAAGAATTATAATTTTCCAAAGGAAAAGGAAATGGCTAGGAATTGAATTCCTTTCCCTTCTATTCCGCGAACAAACGAGACCGGAGTATACATAGATGAATGCATGAAATGGCAACCTAGAAGA
This sequence comes from Iris pallida, assembly GCA_029216955.1. Taxonomy (NCBI): domain Eukaryota; kingdom Viridiplantae; phylum Streptophyta; class Magnoliopsida; order Asparagales; family Iridaceae; genus Iris; species Iris pallida. The sequence continues at coordinate 3,527,433 of JANAVB010005799.1, forward strand.
GTCTTTTCCATGTCACGCCCGGATTCGGGGAATCGCTCGCTTTGCTTCGATTCACGCCGAATCGATCGTCCTCGCTAAGGCGTGATGCCGTACAAGTCTGGAGTTGCACTTGTACAAGGCTAGAACATGCACATTTATATCACTTTGAAACATTTGAAAATAAGCCATAGTTGCGGAAACATTGAGACACAATATAGGAAGAAGAAATACTCATTTTATTCATAATTGTAGTCAGAATACAACTTTTCTCGATAATATTTGAAATGCCATTTCGGTTACATTGATTCATGAAAAGAAGTACAACTGATAGGCTGCCATGAAATAATTTTCCGTTCCATACATTATGTCCCTTTAGTACTTTGAAATATAAGCAGCTATCTTTGAAAACTCCGCAATACTTTGTGCGTCTTTTAGGGAAAGCAACTTGAAAGAAAACAGCAGTTCAGAAAGCTTTAGTTGCGAGGTGCGCCCGAGCCTTCTCCAGTATCTGTGGAGGAGGGGTCAGCACATTATAACAATGCGCTGGTGAGCCCCTTTGGCCCACTCAGCTAAACCAACATTTTATTAATGACAAGCATTTTAAAGATATGAACTTATTAGGGACAGGCAACATTCAGAGTAAATTACAATAAATGTAACATGGAATAAACCATGTTTACTTTACCATTAGCCAAATCCAGCTTTCCTGCATAAGATACAGGATAATAATAAATTACTTACCGCCCCTGCATAAAATGATCATTAGCATGCATCCTAACTACATGGCCACTGGTGCTGTTAAACCATATGGACATCTCTTTGCCTTATAGGACTTCAAGGTAATGCAATGACTCCAAAGTAGGTAGCTAGCCCCTAAGGATGACTCGCAAGACCCGTGCTCCCATTAGCACGCCAATGCTTCCTCCTAGGCCGAATCGGTCCCGGTGCTCCAGTACCTATTCGAGGAAACACACCACCAAACCTTGTGCACAAGTTGTCCATGACCATGCGAATGCGTGACCGACTTGATAAACATAAAGTGCATGGTAGTTTTGAAAGTAAATAGACAACTTGTTCATTTCGCAGCATTTCATCATCATTCTAGGCATCAATTCAATCTCAATTCAATGTTCAGTGGACAAGCATAATCTCAATTGTTGTTAACAGTGTAATCGATTCATTCAATGTTCAAGGGACTAGCATTCATTTCAATGTTCTATGGACTAGCATTCATTTCAATGTTCTATGGACTAGCATTCATTTCAATGTTCAATCTCTAGCTTCTTAGTGGTATTGACTTGTGGCATTTAGCAACTTGATATCGATCAACGGATGTTACAAGACAATTATTTAGTTGGCATGAAGGAATAGTGAGAGGGACAATACCACCACAGAGATCCACACTCACCAAATTAGAGAATCGCCGAGAGAGAGAGGAACACTTGCACGCTTAGCCTTCCGTCACGCGTCAGTCTGCATTGGCACCAAAAGTTTGGTTAATAATCCGTCTCGTTATGTTCTCTTCTCTCAGAATTTTCAAGAATGAATGCTATGAAATCGATGAAAACGGGCAAGAATCAAATCATCGAAAATCGTTCAGAAAAGCATCCATCAAAACCAAGCAACAAAAACAGCAGCAAAACATCCAGAGAAAACTCTTGGACGCATTTCAAGAGAAACCAATCCATTAGTTGGAAAGGTTCTTATGCACTTGTCCGTGATCGATTCGGTGCCGACGGTAAGTTTCCCCAATACTCGGTTTCGACCGAGTTAGCCAAGTCACAAGCCTTACATAGTGAACCGCTAGGAGTGGGACACTACATAATATACCACTAAGAAAAAGTTTCGTCCTCGAAACTTAAAGCAAAAGTCCTACCTTAACATTATCAAACAGCGAGGGGTATTTCACCCGCATCTCCTCTTCTAATTCCCACGTCGACTCCTCGACAGCATAGTTCCGCCACAGCACGTTGACCAAAGATACTGTCCGATTCCGCAAAACTTTCTCTTTCCTGTCCAAAATCTGGACAGGCTCTTCAGTGTAGGATAGGTCAGCGCTCAGCTGCAACTGATCGAAGTTCACTACATGGCCTGGATCATGCACGTACTTTCGCAGTTGGGATACATGGAAGACATCGTGCACATCAGCCAAGGTCGGAGGTAGTGCAAGTCGATAAGCCACTGAGGCTACCTTCTACAAAATCTCGAATAGTCCGACGAATCTCGGCTTAGCTTTCCTTTCATCCCAAACCGCATCACACCTCGCATGGGTGTGACCTTCAAGAAGACATGATCGCCTGCTGTGAATTCCAAAGGCCGTCGATGTACGTCCGTATAACTCTTCTGTCAACTTTGAGCAACTCTAAGTCTTTCTCGAATTAAGCGAACCCTCTCGACGGCCTGTTCCACAAGTTCTGGTCCGAGCACTTACCGTTCACCGACTTCATCCCAGCATATCGTGATCGACATTTCCGTCCATATAAGGCTTCGTACGGGACCATTTGGATACTTGCCTGATAACTGTTGTTATAGGCAAATTCTGCTAGTGCGGGATGCGCGTCCCAATTTGTCTTCGAGTCGAGCACGCACAATCTCAACATATCCTCAAGGATCTGATTTACTCTCTCTGTCTGACCATCAGTCTGCGGATGGTATGTTGTATCAAAGTTCAACTTTGTGCCCATTGCCGAGTGCAAACTTATCCAAAATCGCGACAAGAATCTTCCGTCTCTATCCGATACTATAGAAGCTGGCACCCCATGTAATCGGACAATTTTATTTACGTAGATCTGAGCCAACCGTTCTACTCCCCATGTAACTTTTATTGGAATGAAATGTGCCGACTTGGTTAATCTATCCACGATAACCCAAATCGCATTATTTCCCTTCTGAGTTCTTGGCAAGCTAACTATAAAATCGGGTTAATTAGTTGTACCCCCCTATGGTTTGTATGTATTTTGGTAACTGTCCCCGTTGTTTCAAAAATAAAGAACACCCCCTGGCTGCTTAATTTTCCACTCATTTTCTTCTATGCACCAGGGGGGTACAACTAATTAACTTTATAAATCAGGGGGGTGTTATTTATTTTTAAAACAACAGGGACAGTTACCAAAATACGTGCAAACCATAGGGGGGTACAACTAATTAAGGGTTAATTAGTTGTACCCCCCTATGGTTTGTACATATTTTGGTAACTATCCCCGTTGTCTCAAAAATAAAGAACACCCCCCTGTCTGCTTAATTTTTCGCTCATTTTCTTCTATGCACCAGGGGGGTACAACTAATTAACTTTATAAATCAGGGGGGTGTTCTTTATTTTGAAAACAACAGGGACAGTTACCAAAATATGTACAAACCATAGGGGGGTACAACTAATTAACCCACTAATTAACCCTATAAAATCCATACAGATATTATCCCACTTCCACAGTGGAATAGCCAAATTTTGTAGTTCTCCGCCTGGCCGTTGGTGTTCGGCTTTCACACGCTAACAATCTAAGCATTGTGACACGAATAGCGCCACATCCTTCTTCATGCCATGCCACCAAAATGTTGTGCGCATATCCTTATACATTTTCGTGCTTCCCGGATGCAAGGAATACTTCGCAAAATGAGCCTCGGTCAGTATTTTCTTCCTGATATTCTCATCCTTAGGGACGCACAATCTCCCCTTGACACGAATAGTGTCATCTTCAACGGTAAAGTCCAACGCCTTTCCTGCTAGAATCAACTCGCGTATCTTCTGCAGAAACGGGTCATTCTTCTGAGCAATCTTAATCCTTCCCTGGAGACTCGGCTCAAGTTGCAACTGAGCCAACTACACATTCTGCGGACGAATCCTGAACTCGATACCCATCTCTTCAAGATCGTGCGGACGAATCCTGAACTCGATACCCATCTCTTCAAGATCTCGTAGTACCTCTTTTGCTATTGTTAGGGACCCAACAAATTTCCGACTCAAGGCATCAGCTACCACGTTTCCTTTACCCGGCGTGTAAGAGATTGTCAAATCATAATCCTTGATCAATTCTAACCAACGTCGCTGCCTCAAATTCAATTCCTTTTGCGTGAATATGTATTTCAGGCTCTTGTGATCCGTGAAGATCTCACAGGATACACCATAGAGATAGTGTCGCCACAATTTCAACGCGAACACAATCGCCGCCAGTTCCAAATCATGTGTTGGATAATTCTTCTCATGCTGTTTGAGCTGTCTGGACGCATAAGATATTGTCTTCCCACGTTGCATGAGAACACATCCCAGACCAAGTCCCGATGCGTCACTGTAGATCTGAAATCCCTCAGAGCCCTCTGGAAGTGCTTAAATTGGAGCCGTAACGAGCCGCTGCTTGAGTTCTTGGAAACTACTCTCACAGTCGTCGGTCCACTTAAATACGACTCCCTTCTGGGTTATGCGAGTCAAAGGCGATGCGATTCTAGAAAAATCTTTCACAAATCTACGGTAGTACCCGGCTAAACCAAGGAAACTCCGTATCTCACTAGCTGATGCAGGCTGCTTCCAGTCCATAACTGCCTCAATCTTCTTTGGGTCGACGGTAACACCTTCTGCCGAAACAACATGTCCAAGGAACGACACGCTGTTCATCCAAAATTCGTACTTGCTTAGTTTTGCATAAAGCTGGTTGTCTCGCAGCGTCTGAAGTACTTCTCTCAAGTGTCCGACATGAGTCTCCCTGTCTTCTGAGTAGATCAAGATGTCATCGATGAACACAACAACAAACTTGTCTAAAAACGGTCGAAACACTCTATTCATTAAATCCACAAAGGCTGCTGGAGCATTAGTCAAGCCGAATGGCATGACCAAAAACTCATAGTGTCCGTATCTCGTACGAAATGCTGACTTAGGAACATCTTCGGGTCTGATCTTCAACTGATGGTATCCTGAACGAAGATCAATTTTAGAAAACACGGTCGCCCCTTGAAGCTGATCGAATAGATCATCTATACTTGGCAAGGGATACTTGTTACGGATGGTTGCCTTGTTTAGTTCTCTGTAATCGATGCACAGCCGTATCGTCCCATCCTTCTTCTTTACAAACAGTACTGGAGCTTCCCATGGAGATACACTTGGGCGAATGTATCCCCGATCTAGTAATTCTTGTAGCTGTACCTTTAGTTCCTTCAATTCTGCCGGAGCCATCCTGTACGGCGCCTTAGATATCGGACGAGTATCCATAAATGTATCAATTATAAATTCAATTTCTCTATCCGGCGGCATCCCATGTATCTTGTCCGAAAATACATCGGAAAACTCTGCCACAATTTCGGTCCGATTCGAGCCTACACTCTTCATTCGAGTGTCTTGGACAAAAGCGAGAAAGCCTTCACACCCCGAGTACAGCATGTGCCTTGCTGTAACTGCCGATATTACCATAGGTCCTTGGAACGCTGAACCGCACGAGTAAGAGAACTATGTTTCTCCAGGTAGGCGAAACACAACTCTCTTATCCGTACAGTCGATCGTTGCATGACAGGCGCTGAGCCAGTCCATTCTCAATACGATATCGTACTCTTTGATGTCGAGTACAATTGCGTCCAGAGATAAAGTCTTGCCTCCAATCTTAATGTAGTCGTCCCTACAAATCAAAGTTGCAGACATATCTACTCCTGAAGGAGTACTAACACACAAAGCTGTCTTTAGTTGAGTCATACAAAATTTATTTTCCGTTGCAAAATCAGAAGAGATAAAGCAATGAGTAGCACCAGAATCAAAAAGTACTCTTGCAGGTATGCCTTTGTACAGCAACATACCTGTTATAACATTCTCTGCGGTCTGGGCCTCTGCCTGAGTCAAGGCATAAACCCTTGCTTGGCCACCTTGTTGATTCGGTGCATTCCCAGTTGGAGCTGGCAAGGCTGGTGGCGCTTGGCCACGATGCTGGTTGTTATGTTGGCCCCGGTTCTGATTGTTGTTATGCCCACGATAATGATTATTGTTATTTCCACGAGGAGGATACTGATTCTCTCCCCTAGTTCTGTATTCAAATGCCTTGTGATTCATTCCCCCACATTTGTAACACCCGACACGACAATCCTCGCGACGATGACCAATTCGCTTGCACCTGTTGCAACGCAGTTCCTGATACGGTCCTTTGTTATTGTCCGTATTCGGACGCTTAGACGCGTCATTTCTTCCTGCAGACCAAGTTCGTTTCTGATTATTGAGTCCTTGGTTGCTCTGCGTTGTCCCACGACTAGCCGGTTGATGAAATCTCTCCATCTCGAGAGCTGTCTCGTACGCCTCCCGGTAATACGTACATTTTCGACTTAGAACATCCCGCTCCAGGCCCTCATTCAAGCCTTGCATAAATTTTCCTCGCTTGGCATCGTCATTCGGTACCATGTACCCAGCGAATGCGACTCTCTTCAAAAACACTGTCTCGTAGTCATGCACTGACATATTGCCTTGTCGAAGTGCAATGAACTCATTCTCTTTTTGTTGATGGACAGCAGGTGGAATGAATTGGGTAATGAAAGCCTGCTTGAAAGCCTCCCAAGACATCTTCATATCCTGACTATTTCCGCAAAGTGCCTGTCTCTGCGAAATCTACAATTCATAGGCCTTGAGACGAAGTTGTACAGCGGTACACTCCACTCTCTTACTGCCCTGAATCTCTAACATTCGGAAATAGACCTCCAGTGTGTTCAAGAAGTCCATCACCTCATCTGGCTCCTCTTTTCCATTAAATTCAGGCGGGTCACAACTCTTAAATTCAGAGAACTTGAAGCTCGTTCTCTTCCGTGTCGGCGTCTCAGATTTCTCTGCCGGCACTTCCACGGTCTCGGTTGCTGCGGCCTTTACAGAAACATTGGAATCGGCCGCCAGCTTGGTGACAATCTGAGTTAGACTATCCACTTGTTTTTGTTGAGCATCCAGCTGCTCCTGAAACTGATACTGAAGCTGCTCTTGAAGCGCACGATGTTGAGCTTCGCTATGCTTCCTCTGAGCCTCCATTTGCTTAATCAGTTTCTCAATTGGGTCAGACGACGAATTCGTCTTTGTGCTATCACCCTTGGTCATTCTACAACAAAGAAATAATTCCATTAGCACTCATAAAATATTTATGGGCTTATTATATGGAACATTATTTCATGCCAGCACTATCGACACCATCAATCGAGAAAATTTGCATCAAGACTTTCTTTTTGAAAAATATTTTTGAAATCCGAGGATTTGAAACCGTGCTCTGATACCAACTTGTCACGCCCCGATTTGGGGAATCGCTCGCTTTGCTTCGATTCACGCCGAATCGATCGTCCTCGCTAAGGCGTGATGCCGTACAAGTCTGGAGTTGCACTTGTACAAGGCTAGAACATGCACATTTATATCACTTTGAAACATTTGAAAATAAGCCACAGTTGCGGAAACATTGAGACACAATATAAGAAGAAGAAATACTCATTTTATTCATCAATGTAGCCGAAATGGCATTTCAAATATTATCGAGAAAAGTTGTATTCTGACTACAATTATGAATAAAATGAGTATTTCTTCTTCCTATATTGTGTCTCAATGTTTCCGCAACTGTGGCTTATTTTCAAATGTTTCAAAGTGATATAAATGTGCATGTTCTAGTCTTGTACAAGTGCAACTCCAGACTTGTACGGGATCACGTCTTAGCGAGGACGATCGATTCGGCGTGAATCGAAGCAAAGCGAGCGATTCCCCGAATCGGGGCACGACATTCCATGTCCTTAAGTGAAGGAGAATCAAGATTCATGATGAGTCTGACTCACTGAATAATTTTTTTGTACTTAGCTATTCATGTTGCTTTCCATTCCAATAAGGCCTTGGTTGGTTCGCGGAATCTCCGGATTGGGAAAGGAAAGTGATTACTTTCCTATGTTTGGGTGTCCAAGGAATTGAGGAAGAAAGGAAAGTGATTTCCAATCGAAGAAAAATTAGGGGAAAAGTGATTCCATCCATCCAAGTAAGGAATCACTTTCCCACATTGAAGTATTCACTTTTCTTTCCAAATTCTTTGGCGTTGCGAAACATCGAAAAGAAAAATAAATGGGAATTAAAGTTTCCCAAAGGAAAAAAATGACAAGAAATTCATTTCCTTTTCCTTCCATTCTGCGAACCAAACGAGACCTAAAAGCACAAACAATTATTTGAAAAGAGTTTTTTTTATTTTTAAGACTTTGGTTTCTATTCCATTCCAATAAAAGCACAAACAACTCTTTCCACTTCATAGGGAGAGGTAGTATCCTTTCCATTTCTTGAAAAAGAATTGAGTCAACCTCAAATTCATATTCAAATTCAAATTCAAAGGTATCCCAGTATAATATAAAAATAAACTAGAATTCTATAGTCTATGAGAAGTAGATTTAAGGTCTAGCTAAATAAAATTTTTGTCGATACAAATCCTACACGTTTCAAAGACCGGTTCTACTTTTGAAGTTCGACATTCCCTTCGGAAGAATGAAGTGCGAATAGAGATGAGAACGAAGTGTGAATTGGCTTGGGAGTAAGGATAGGAACGAGATACTTTGATTAGATTAGAGGGCAAGTTTAAAGTTTTAAGCACTACTTTTGTTTAATTTGGTTTTAGTTTTCTTTCTATCTGTGTCAACTCTTTTGGATATAACATATGGTCCTTTATCTAATTTTTGTTTTGGTAGGTTTAAGCACAAATCTATTTTTGTTGTATTTGTTTCCTCGATAGGAGTAGGGCGAGCATTATTTGATTTTGTACTCAGAACCGAACAAAATTCAATTAGAGATTCGGCTCGGTTTGAAGAAAAAAAAAAACTCGTTCTATTTCGATTTTGAAAATATTAAAAAAAAATTATTTTGATTTCTGTTTCGGTTTAAGTCTAAAACCAAAAATCAAATCCCTCAATTTCTCTACAAAAAAATCTTCCAATTCTATACATATTTTATGATAAAAAAAAAAATTTGAAATAACAATTTCATGTTAAAGCCAAAATTTGATAATTTAACAATTAGTCTAATTTTAGAGTCAACTTTAAAAGTATTAGATCACAACCCTAATTTTAGGTCTGTCCGGTAAACAATAAAAATAGTTCGATAGAATAAACCAAATAAACCGAATCGTTTATCGGTTTGATTTTGATTATAACTAATTTTGATTCGTTTTTAGTTATATTTTTTTAGAATTTAGATTTATTCGGTTGAAACTATTTCTATTATGTTGAAATGGAATAACCCGAAAGCATATCCTTAGCTAGAAGTTTGAATTAGCATCATGTGCAGTAATTAGTAGAGTAAAACTACCCTTTTGCAAAAGTATCTGTCATTGGTCAGTGAACAATTCTACAGCGGTGAATTAACCTAAAATCAAGAAACCAACGATAGCTAAGAACGCTTGGCTGCCACAAGCCTCTTACGTCCGTATTATTGTTTGGTGGATAATTTTTTTTTTGCTTAAATATCACTTTTTTTAGAATGTTCGGTGGGTTAACGTTTCAAAAATGACGAAACTTGAAATGTGTATAAAGTATTTGGTCCAGATGGAGCCAAATGAAATTAAATTGTAAATCAAATTTCAAACCAGCAACATTATGTTTAAGTTATGTTTGGTTTTCGGATTTAAGAAATCAAGTTGTTTATTTTTTATTTGGTAGCCACAAACTTGAAAACTATTTTTCTGATAAAAAATTAATAGAAAAAAAAATAGTTCTTCTCGAAACTCACGAGATTTTTTTTTTCTCGTATTTATTACGAAAACTCAGTAGCACAATAGTCATTTTCGAATGCATTATTACCTATTTTATTAATTACTTTTTGATATTCATAATATTATTTTTATCATAAAATATAGTAATATTATTGATATATTGATATATATTTTTCTTTGTTTTCCTGCCTCAAAGATATCTGTGAATTATATCTTCGTTCATATAGAATAGACAAAGAAATTGATTCCCCTTCCGAGAACTAAACTGTCCTTTTTAGTTTGGATTGGAGCATACAAATTGTTAGTCCCGGGACTTGATCAAAGATGAAAAACTGATGCAATCGAGATCTGAGAGTCACACAAAACTTTGCAGTGATCAAACTCAAGATCTACGATGATACAAAAAACCAAATAGCCAGATTACAATATGAAGGAGAGAATAGAGAAGAGAAGATCTCTTGTTCTTCCTTGCAAACGTGTTGCAATTGGGACAGAACGAGTTACAATAATCTAGAGAAAGATGAGATGAAGAAAAGTTGTTGGGGTGTCAAAACATCGTTGCTCAAAGCAAGATTCGCCCCACACGAATTGCTTCCAGGAACCAGCAAGTTGAAGAACTTGTGGAACGCTCGAAGTCACCTCTGTTCTGACTCCTCGGATGGACTTGCAATGGCGGCAGCAGCTCCCTCTCTCTCCCTCTCTTTTCTGACTTATGAAATTCGTAGTCCCCACAAAGGAGGCCAGAAGAGAGTATATATAGAGAGAGGGTGGAAACCCTAGCCGCCTCTTCAGTTATGGAAAGATTGAATCAAATCCCACAAAGATAGCAACGAATTTAATTCAAATCTTATGGAAAGATTGAATCAAATCCCACAAAGATAGCAACGAAATTAATTCAAATCCCACAAAGATAGCAACGAAATTAATTCAAATCTTATGGAAAGATTGAATCAAATCTCTCAAAAAGTGGATCTGAATTAATCGCATTGAATCAGTCTTTCCATAACTGACTTGTAGCCTGCACAGTCAGCGGAGCCCTCCATACGTCAGCAGCAGCAGCCGCCTGGCCGCATGAGCCGCATGGACCGCATGGACCGTATGAGCCCCATGAGACCGTATGAGGTCGCATGTGGCCGCATATGAGCCGCATGCCACATAAGAGCCGCATGTCGCATAGGACCGCATGACTGCTAACGTGCTAAGTGCAAAGTGCGCCAACAAAATGCCACATTACGCCTCATGAGCCCGAGCCCGAGTCCGAGTCCGAGTCCGAGTCGCTAGCTCCAAATGGAATTAATCCAAGAGAATGACAAAAGCATTAATGCATAATCCTTGGACCTTATTCTTACCTCCTAGTAAAATCACCCACATGGTTTCCTCCTTAGGGTCACCACCCCATGTGCATCTCTCAACAACACAACCAAGTATATATGTTGAGATAACTCATGGTGCATTTTCGATGTGGGACTAAACTTTTACAAGGCATGTTGAGAGCAAGCTCTCTCCATGTAAAGAAAGCACCAACAATCCCCCATATATCACAACATATATATGTGTCCAGGGTTGAGCGTTCCCCACAGTAACTGTCCATTTTGCATTAGGATAGATGTCGCTGACGACTTGAATCTTCCCGCATGGGTTAAATAATAATGTGATACAAGAATAGACTACGCCTTGAATTCTGCACCACAATTGTAATTCTTCCCACTCACAAAGTGTAGTTACGTGTGCTTCTGGCTGCACATTAAAGGTCCTGTGCTAGCCTGATTTCAGTGTATAATTTTGGGCGTCTACAAGTTTACCCTCAAGAGACGGCCTGATATCTCTTTCCATACACTATAGGTGAGTTCTTTATTAAAGAGACATGGCACGAAGCCTTGCGTTTCCTTGCGGTGCTACGCCGCTATGACATGGCCTAAAGTCGGGGTATTACCCCTACCTGGGAACCTCATCGTAGTGTCATACTTGTAATGCCCCACTCCGCACGGTGCATTATGCTGAGTCGTTGACTCGAAGAGTTGCGTTGGCCCGATTACGTATCGATGCGAATCGATACAAAGTGTTAAGGTTTCCCGAGCAACGCATCGAACTAAGTCGATGCGAAGAGTTCCTTGTCCCAAAGAATGTATCGAGTGAATCGATGCGAAGCACCGCGTTGCCTCGAAGGATAAGTGCGTTGAGACGACTCGAAGATTCTAAAAAATCGAATCGACCAAAGCGCAAGTCCGAATCGATGCAAGTATTGATTTTAGTTGGTTTCGTGGGCAGGCTATACATTTACGCTGAAATGTTAGAGGTCGATCTTTTGCCTTATTCAGTAAGGGGTCCGCGAAAGCAAATCGTCGCCTTGCGACGGACGGAAGCGTTGGCACGCTAAGGCAAATCGGACGTATGATTCAATGAAGTACGAAGTGCTCGAATGGCTAAGTCAGGAGAGTGGCCGTGCAACAAAGATATGAAATCGAGCTGCATCGGCTCGGCGAAACGACAAAGGCGTATCGACTCAAGGTGGGAGGATTGACTTCTTTTTACTCCTTCATTCGATAAGTCAAATATATCATTGTTTGTAAAGTTAACCTATCGACGCCACGGACGTGGTCCGATCGGAGATAAATCATAGTGTGCGTCGAACACTAAGTTAGTACAATTGAAATAAAACGTGCATCAAATGCACGAGTCGCTACGGAACATTGGATATTCACAATTGAAATGAAACGTGCATCAAATGCACGAGCACCTCGGTGCGTAAGCCGCAAGAACATGGGATAACTGTACTCGACAAGTGCCTTAGTGCGCGAACCATACCGTGCCTTCGCGCACGAGTTAGAACGGCTAGAACATTGAAAGACGATAGGCGAGCGCCCTAGCGCGCAAGCCACGGACATTAAATGCTAAGTCATAGAACATCGGAAATACGGTCGAAACGTGCCTACGTGCACGAGATAATAAAAGATGGCTTCATTGTGAAAGAATACAGTTGTGGCATGAATGTGGCGGAACTGTCGGATATGACATAATGCCTCGAAAGGTGTTCGGGACCTTCGGATCGTTCGGTTGACGAGCATTGAGTTGAGGCATGATGCCATTGAAACATTGAAACGAAGAATGAAACGTAAGAACATAGAAAGTTAACGGAAGAAATACGAGATGATAATGCGGCATGGTGCCCTTCGAAATGTTCGCGGCCTACGGGCGTTCGATGAGAACATTAGGGCGTTGTGCCAATTGAAATAGAGATAAGCGAACTTGCTTGGTTGTATGAAATATAAGATTCGTTGCATGGTCAAATGGACTTAAAGATATAAAAGCCCGTGATGGGTATTCCCTCGAACGCGGTGCGCCAGGGCACTGGGACCGTTCGGCCAAGGAGGGATTCGTTTACTGTATTGTTGGTGCACTTCATTTAGATGGATAGCGACCGTCTGATGAATGTGATAAGCCACTTGCTGCGATTATTTCGGTGGCCTCTGATGTTGGTTAGCAACCGCACAGAGTTAACATCGTCTTATGTTTCGATTCGATAAATATAAGTCCATTCTAGTCCGAAAAGCTAGTGAGCTTCATATAGTTAAGGGCGACGGGTTTGGAAGTACAAGGTATACGTGTATCCTGGATGGATGGATCCGAATAGAGAGCACTTATAACATGACAGGGAAAAACGGACAGGCGTATTCACCTTGCGTCGGTGCAAGGGCGAGTGCGTCGACTTAGTAAGAGTCGCGCCACGAATCAAACACGAGAATGCTTGCTTGCCTATTCAATTTGATAACATGCTTGCTATGATAACATGCTTTACGCTTTCGAATATGCCATGAAATTGACCCTAAGGAGAACATAGCATGATCATAAGCTAAGTTGCATGATTCAACATAAATACTAAAATGTCGGTTTGGAAAGAAGATCTTTGCTTCAGTACATGCGAGGACGAACGTACTGATCCCCCACCAGCTTCATGCAGGGTGCAGGAAATGGATGGGTCGCGGTGAAGCGTTGCTTGAACGCGTTGAGGCTTGGAATGCCGGAGCGTATTGAAGCGTGCAATCGCATTGACGCTCGGACTCGCGACAGAATTGATGCGACCGAGATATAGAAGGCATGATGTATGGAACGGCGAAATCCTTTGTGGGCAAGAGAGAACTTGAGTGTTGTAGCCAATCTGGCAAATTCCGTTGGGCTATCGAAAGCCTTTGTAATCTGATTTCGAATATCAATAAAGAGAATCATTTCGTATACTCTATTTTCCTTTCGTTGTTAATGTTCAACTCAAAGATAACCATTTGAGAACTTGTCATCTTGCCTTGCACGAGCGCAACTCCAGGCTCGTGCGGCATCATGCCCCATACGAGGACGATGATTCGGGTGATTCTGGGTCGGGGCGTGACAATACTACTGTAGCATAAGGTCTCAGCCTCTTTGTAGTGCCAATCTACTCAGCTTGAAGCCTAAGGCTTCCTTGCAGTGTTACGCCGCAACGACATGGCTTGCAAGGCCGAGGCTTTACCCCTATCTGGGGACCTCATCGTGGTGTCGTACCACTGTAACATAGGGCCATCCTCCCCTTTGTAGTGCTGTCTACAACTCTTTAATTACGTCATACAACATTAGGCTACCTGCCTATTTGCGGTGCTACGCCGCTATGACTTAGCTTGCAAAGCCGAGGCATTACCCCAGACCTGGGAACCTCATTGTGGAGTCACCCTACTGTAGCATGGAGTTTCACTCCTTGTAGTGCTGCTCTATCGTGCTTCCTGTAAAGCACACCAGGCATTCACTCTGCCTGAGAACTCATTAAGGCGTTTAAGCCAACCTTCCACATGATCTATTTTTTTCTGCAGAAAATACATAGTAGACAACAGTGGTTATGGGTCCGTATCCCTTCCATGTTCCAGAGAACAAGTACCCACCGTTACCTGATAGTTTCCCAGTCAGTAATCCTCCTTTGAACCAAAAGTTAGATGCCTAGTAGATTTCTCTTTGAACTAATAGCATAAAACTTTATGGTATAATTACAAAGACACACTATCAGAATGCCTTCAAGCCCATTTTACAAGATGTGTCATCGACCAACTGGCGCTTGAGGTCCTTTGTGAACGGATCTGCCAGGTTCTCCTGACTCCGAACATCAATCACTGCAATTACACCTCTTTTGATAAGATCATGTACTGTCCTGTGCTTCAACCGCACAGTCCTCTTCTTTCCGTTGAAGAGGTCATTTGATGCCACCGCCGCAGTCGCCTGGTTATCATAGTATATCGGTATCGCCGGTATCTGAGCCCCAACCACTGGAAGATCATACATGAGCTCCCGAAGCCATTCTGCTTCATCTGTTGCAGTTTCAAGTGCATAGAATTCAGATTCCATAGAGGAACGAGAGAGTATAGTCTGCTTCTTCGACTTCCACGATATAGCAGCTCCATCCAAGGAAAGGACATATCCACCTGTGGATCCCTCGCTTTCTACCTCTGAACACCAGCTAGCATCACTGAAGCCTTCCACTACTGTCGGATACCCGTTGTAGTACAGTGCATATGTCAGAGTCTTCTTGAGATATCTCATCACCCGCTCACAGCTTTCCAATGCTCAACTCCTGGGTTGCTTGTGAACCGACTCAGCATTCCCACGACAAAAGCTATGTCAGGCATTGCGGCAGTGGTTGCGTACATTAAACTTCCGATAATGCTAGAATACTCCAGCTGCCTGACGCTTTCCCTCGAGTTTGGCTTCAGCTTCTGATCACACATGTATGGCGTATCGATCCCTGGAAGATCCTTATACCCATAGCGTGTGAGCATCTTCTCAATGTAGTGAGATTGTGACAGCGCTACTCCAGTGTCTGTCCGGATGATCTTTATGCCCAAGATGACATCTGTATCCCCCAAGTCCTTCATACTGAACTTGGTTGAGAGGAACTTCTTTGTCTCCGTGACACAGCCTATATCCGTCCCTAGGATTAGCATGTCGTCCACGTACAGACAAACGATGACTCCTCTTCCATCAGCGAACTTTGTGTAAACACATTTGTCCGTCTCGCTGACTCTGTAGCCGTTTGACCTAATAACTTTGTCAAACTTCTCATGCCACATCTTGGGAGTTTGCTTCAAACCATACAATAATTTCAGCAACTTGCAGACTTTGTCTTCAAGACCTTTGACGACAAATCCATCTGGCTGTTGCATGTAAATCTCTTCGGTCAGCTCCCCATTCAGGAATGCTGTCTTTACATCCATCTGATGTATCACCAACTTATGTATGGCCGCTAGAGCGATTAACATCCTGATGGTGGTCATCCGAGCTACTGGAGCGTACGTATCAAAGTAGTCTATTCCCTGTTTCTGAGAAAATTCCTTGGCTACCAGCCTGGCCTTGAACTTGTCAATAGTTCCATCTGCCTTCATCTTCTTCTTGAAGATCCATTTACATCCGATGGGCTTTTCTCCTTCAGGTAGATCTACCAACACCCATGTGTTATTGGAGGTGATAGAGTCAAACTCGTCATTCACTGCCTCCTTCCAGAAGATAGCATCTCTGGTCTTCATCGCCTCATCATAGGTAAGCGGATCTGCTTCCACATGATAGGTGACAAAGTCATCTCCGAAGTCTTTAGGTCTCCTCGCTCACTTTGCTAACGGCTCTGCGAGTTCTGGTACAAGAGTTGTTTCATCAACAACAGCTTCTTCTTGGACTACTGGCCCATATGGGATTTCAGTCTCATTTGTACCTACATCATTTTTCGGAATATCCGAAAGAATAATATTTTTGTCTTTTGCAAACTTGTCTTCAAAGTATTCAGCATCGCGAGATTCGATGATATGATTTGACTCAATATCAAGAAATCTCTGAGCATCACTCTTCTCGGCATACCCCAAGAAGATCGCCTTCGTAGTCCTTGTCCCCAGCTTCTGAATCTTCAGATCTAGAAGCTTCACATACGCCAGACACTCCCACACTCGAATGACATTCAAGTTTGGTCTGACTTTGAACCAGAGTTCATGAGGAGTTACGTTCGAAGTTGCATATGGCACTCTATTCAGAATGAAAGTGGCCGTTAATGCAGCTTCTCTCCAGTAGCATTTTGGAAGACCTGCAGTAAGCAGCATTGAATTCATCATTTCTGTTAATGTTCGGTTCTTCCTCTCTGCTACTCCATTGGATTGAGGAGAATATAGAGCAGTAGTCTCGTATATGATTCCATGTTCTTTGCAGAACGATACGAAGTCATGAGATCTGTACTCCCCACCTCGATCACTTTTCAACCTCTTGAGTTGTTGTCCAGTCTGCCGTTCAGCTTCGGCCCTGAACTCTCTGAACTTCTTGAAAGCTTCATCTTTAGTCTTGAGCAAGTAGACGAACGCGTATTTTGAGAAGTCGTCGATGAAGGTTATGAAATACTTCATCCCGACCTTCGTGGAGAAATGTTTGAAGTCACAGATATCGGAGTGTACTAACTCCAGAAGATCTGTGCTTCGATTGACCCGATGAAAGGGTTTCCTTGTGATCTTCGTCTGAGCACATACTTCACACTTCTCCACCTTACCCCACATTTGGAGATAAGTCGTAGACTTGACATTTTGTTAATTTTTTTACAATGAACATGTCCTAGTCTATTGTGCCACAACTCAAGAGAATAATCAGAAAATGCAACTGCATTAATGTCATCAAACTGGTTGACAAGCTAAATTTTAAACATTCCTTCGGTTTGATAAGCCTTTCCGAAGTATATTCCCTTCTTGGACATCACCATCTGACCAGCATTGATGTCCATCCTTAAGCCTGCGTTGCAGAGCATGCTCCCAGAGATCAGGTTCTTGGCAATCATCGGAACATGCTTCACACCTTGAAGCGTCAGAGTGTTCCCAGAAGTGAGTTTCATCTCCACGGCCCCGATCCCCAGAACTTCAGCTTGGGCCTGATTCGCCATGACAACCTTCTCAGATATCGGCTGGTATGTGACGAACCATTCCTTGCCAGAACAGACATGGCAAGTCGCACCAGTGTCTATCCACAAGTCAGAGTCAACCCCCACAGTTGTGACCCGTGCGATCATAGCAACAATGTTAGAAACCAATGAAACCTTACTAGGCTCATCTTTCTCTGATTGTTTAGGCTTGGATCTGCATTCACTCTTGTAGTGGCCTTTATTATCACAATTGAAACAAGTCACTTGGGACTTGGACTTCTGTTGCTTGAGTGAAGGACCCTTCACTTTTAGATTGGTGAAGTCCTTCTTCTTGTGATGAGAAGCCACCTGCTTCCCCTTGGGATCTCTCGTCTGCACTAGATTGGCCTTAGCCAACTGTTTGGACAGAGTGTCCATCTTCTGTTGGGAACACATCTCGTCCTCAACATGGATCTCTTGAAGTAGATCTCCCAAGCTAATGTCTAGCTTCTTTCTGAGCATCCTTGCATAGAAGGTACTCCATCCAGCAGAAAGTTTTGAGACGATTCCTCCAACGACAAACTTGTCGGGAAGGGGCATCTCTTCGTCTTCCAGTTTCTGACGCATCTTCAGAAATTCTTTCACCTGTGGCAACATGGACTTCTCGTCCTCAAAGAGCAATTTGTGATATTTTTTAACCACAAACATCTTGCTCATGTTCCTGTCTTCTTCATACAGTTTTTTCACAGACTCTCATATGTCTCTGGCAAATTTCTTCTTCGAGTAGGATTCTGCCAGGAAATCCTCCATAGCATTCAGGATGAGAAGCCTGCAGATGCTATTTTTCCTTCTCCATTTGGCCTGGATTTTGGTAGCCGCATTGATTACGGTAGTAGACCCAGTGTCTGGAACAGAAGGTTCTTCCTCCAACAGTACATGATCAACATCTTTGAGTTGAAGAGTTAGATAAACCTTCTTCTTCCAGACTTAATAATGCTCTCCATCGAACTTTTCCAACTTGCAGTAGTCCGATTGGACGAGCGAAGCATTAATGTTTTCCATCTACAAGGATCTTGCTTTGAGATTGTTAGTCCCGGGGCTTGATCAAAGATAAAAAACTGATGCAATCGAGATCTGAGAGTCACAGAAAACTTTGCAGTGATCAAACTCAAGATCTACGATGATACAAAAAACCAAATAGCCAGATTACAATATGAAGGAGGGAAATAGAGATGAGAAGATCTCTCGTTCTTCCTTGCAAACGTGTTGCAATTGGGACAGAACGAGTTACAATAATCTAGAGAAAGATGAGATGAAGAAAAGTTGTTAGGGTGTCAAAACACCGTTGCTCAAAGCAAGATTCGCCCCACACGAATTGCTTCCAGGAACCAGCAAGTTGAAGAACTTGTGGAACGCTCGAAGTCACCTCTGTTCTGACTCCTCAGATGGACTTGCAATGGCGACAGCAGCTCCCTCTCTCTCTTTCTTTTCTGACTTATAAAATTCGTAGTCCCCACAAAGGAGGCCAGAAGAGAGTATATATAGAGAGAGGGTGGAAACCCTAGCCGCCTCTTCAGTTATGGAAAGATTGAATCAAATCCCACAAAGATAGCAACGAATTTAATTCAAATCTTATGGAAAGATTGAATCAAATTCCACAAAGATAGCAACGAAATTAATTCAAATCCCACAAAGATAGCAACAAAATTAATTCAAATATTATGGAAAGATTGAATCAAATCTCTCAAAAAGTGGATCTGAATTAATCGCATTGAATCAGTCTTTCCATAATTGACTTGTAGCCTGCACAGTCAGCGGAGCCCTCCATACGTCAGCAGCAGCAGCAGCAGCCGCCTGGCCGCATGAGCCGCATGGACCGTATGAGCCGCATGAGACCGTATGAGGTCGCATGCCGCATAAGAGCCGCATGACGGCTAACGTGCTAAGTGCAAAGTGCGCTAACAAAATGCCACATTACGCCTCCTGAGCCAATGAACCCGAGCCCGAGTCCGAGTCCGAGTCCGAGTCCGAGTTCGAGTTCGAGTCGCTTAGCTCCAAATGGAATTAATCTAAGAGAATGAAAAAAGCATTAATGCATAATCCTTGGACCTTATTCTTACCTCCTAGTAAAATCACCCACATGGTTCCCTCCTTAGGGTCACCACCCCATGTGCATCTCTCAACAACACAACCAAGTATATATGTTGAGATAACTCATGGTGCATTTCCGATGTGGGACTAAACTTTTACAAGGCATGTTGAGAGCAAGCTCTCTCCATGTAAAGAAAGCAACAACACAAATATCCTAAGAAATCATCATAGGTCGGCTCGAAATAGATTATTTGGCATACCATGTTAATGAACTACTTTATTAAAAAAATCGAGTAACATTAGTCACACATATGGATGAACATGAAATGTGTGTATGTCGACTATAGTATAGTCTAAAAATTAAGAAAGGAGAGTGTGAGTGTTAATATTCTAAGGGAGAAGGATATGTAAATTGGGCCTATCAAGCTTTCTTTCGAAAAGATATAGATTTCGACCACCACAAATAGGCTCATTTTGAGGGGGGAAAAAAAACTTAACTTGATGAGAAATTCAAAAACAATCTAATTTTCGAAAATCCTTAAAAAAAAACTCACAATAAAGAAATACTTGTGAAGATTTCAGGAATTATAGTATATAATACCATGATAGTGTTTGGTTGAATTGAGAAGAATTGCACATCAATTCCTTCTATTACGCTCCTCCTAATAAATGTTTACAAACTACTAGTCGCTAATCACTTTATTTATAGGTTTTTGGAGGCGTGGGATTGCGGTCTTCACACTTAGGCCTAGTTTGGTTCGCGGAAAGGGAAAAAAATGATTCTATGATATTTTTTTTTCTATTGAAAAATTGTAATTTCAATCAATTTTTTTCGGTGTTTGGAAAAATCAAGAAAATTGAGAAAAAAAGTGAATCCTTAGAGGGAAAAATGAATCATTGGATTGGTAGGAGGAACCACTTTTTCTCCTATTTTTCTTCCTCTTGGGAATCAAATTCCTTTCCTCATCATTTCTTTTGGCATCCAAACAAAGGAAATGAATCACTTTCCTTCTCCAAGGTTCTAGGGGTGAGCATTATTCGTTTTTGGACCGAAAACCGAACCGAATAAGAAAAATTAGTTCGGTCGGTTTTGAAAGTAGTAAATTTTCTTATTCGGTTTCGATTTCGATTTCGATTTTGGGTTTCGGCCTAAAACCGAAAACCGAATAAACTTTTTTAGTATATATATATATATATATATATATATATATATATATATGTATATATATATATGTATGTGTGTGTGTGTGTGTGTATATACAATAGGTATATACTAAATAAATTTAGGTATATTTAGTTACTATATATTAACAAAAATCGCAAATAAATCGAATAAACAGAATAAACCGAATCAAATTAATTCGGTTCGGTTTGATTCGGTTATGGACCAATTCGTTTCGGTTTTGCTTATTCGGTTTTCGGTTATTCGGTTCGATTTGAACCGAATAAACCGAATGCTCACCCTACAAGGCTCCAATTCTACGAACCAAACGTGGCCTTAGACTTAATATCTCATAGAAATGAATATTATCAGTATAGAAACATTTTACCTTTGTTATGGTTGTAGGGAGCCTTGTTAGTTATGGTTGCAGGGAGCCTTGTTAGCAATTCGGCAAACGAAAAAAAAATCGTAACGACAAAAATACGAGTATAAATCGGCACACAGTACAAATGAAATACATCAAAAAATTGGTCAAATATTCGACAAATGAAATATTGAGGTTAGAAATTTCATATTCTTAAACTTGTTATCAAATTTGGTTAATTAAACAGGTTCTCACTATATTTTTTGGCCAAAATTTCAATAATCTATACCGAACATGTTAAAAACTTTGTATGCTTAAAATTTACTGTCACTCCCCGTTTCCGGAATACGTAAATTTTTAATTTTTCTGTATGTAGTATCTGGCACCTGTATTTTGATTGCATGTATCATGTATTTGTAACTGGCCATGGCATGAAACAGTATCTCGTCGCGGATTAGTAGGCCATCCATTGTCCTTGTCTGGTTGTAGGCGTGGCTCACTGCTTCGATGATAAGATATCTGAACCGTATTGTGGTTAGGATTTTATTTAATTAATTTAATTAGTTGTATCATGTAGCATTTAACATGTCATTAGTCATATGGTTAAGAGCATGCTTAAGATTAGGATTTCCTTGAATCAACCCAACCCACTATATATATTCTCTTCCTCACTCTCTCTCCTCATTCACTCTTTCATTTATTTTTCTCAAACCAACTTTTAGGCAAATACACCTTGCACCAAATGGAAAGATTTTTGTATTTTTTATTTCTTGATTTTTTCTTTGATATTATTTTTCTATATTGTTCTTCTCATCATCCTCTATAAGTTTAGTACTTGGTATTTTCGGTTTTGATGGCTAGTTTTGAGTAGATCTATGTTCCAAAAACTTGGACTTATGGATTTTTTTATGGTTTTGATCTATCAAACTTACTCTTTTTCGAAAACTACTTGTTCCATGTTGTAGAGAATTCAATATCATTCAATTCAGACCTTCATTTTGCTCAATTTCGAGTCCTATACCCTAAGTTATGGACACTAGAAGTTTCTAAAACTCCACGGATAAAAGTTTGCTGGTAGGGACGACACCTCGTGCACCTCATGCACACCTCGTGCGCACCTTTCACCTCGCGCATCTCGTGCGCACCTTGCACCTCGCGCACCTTTTGGGTTACGTACCTTGCACCTCGCGTACCTTTTGGTTCGCGCATCTTGCACCTCGCGCACCTTGCGCACCTAGCACCTCGTGCAACTTTTGGTCCGCGCACCTTGCACCTCGCGCATCTTTTGGTCCGTACACCTTGTATCTCGTGCACCTTTTGGTCCGCGTACCTTGCACCTCGTGCACCTTTTGATTTGCGCACCTTGTACCACGTGCACCTTTTGGTCCGTGCATCTTGCACCTTGCACCTCGCGCACCTTTTGGGTCGTGCACATTATAACTCGTGCACCTTTTGGTTCGCACACCCTGCACCTCGTGCACCTTTTGATTCGTGCACCTTGCACCTCGCACACCTTGCACCTTCACACCTTGTGCACCTTTGACCTTGACTTATTGTCCTGACCTTAGTGTGCCGTGAATATTTGAGACTTGCTTATCCTATGTGACTTTTATGTCACGAGTGGTCCATGTGACTTTCTGACTTGACCGTGTTCCTGACTTGATTACCTGTATACGTACTGGTACCTTTTCTAAGTGTGTATTGAGATACAATATTAGTATGCACTGCGGTGCTATTTAATGAGTGCACTGAGGTGTGACTCTACGTGCTAAGTGATCATTCGTGTTATATGTCAATACATGCGTACTTTTCAGCACTGTCATGATAATTGGTCAGTAATAATGTCGTGGTATATTGATTGTTGTTTGATGCATTACACTAAGCATGGATCTAGATTTGCGACTACTTGAGTCGATGTGGATTCATACTTAGGGTATACGTACTATGGTACGACATATAGGAGGATGACCATATGACCACGACATGTAATTCCAAGATCAAGATAGGGTTAATCTAAGCAACTTAAATCGATAGAAGCATTGGAAGGGAACGAAATTTCGAGATCGTACGTTACCAGCCACTCTAGGCCCTGTCCTAACGTGTCGGGTTGGCCGCCTCAGATACTGTATAGTCATCCGCACTAGTGGAGTGCAGTGTCTGATTTGTGAATGCCGAGCCAGCTCTCCCTACAGGAGGGCTGGAACCGTTATTGCTTGTTCTAGCACGATGGCCTTTCGAAGGACTGGTGCATTTCATACGTGCATGTATATAATGGATTGGCTAGCCCTGCTTGGATACGATATGAACTGAGAATTCCTATATTATATGTATTATTAGGATAACCCAGACAAATCATAGAAAGCCGTAGGATTGATTGGCCGCTTGTAAACTGACTTGCTTGTGATATGTTTCTTCTGTTAGTAACTGAGGAACATGGACTATCATGGTGCGTGGTCCAACCCATATCCTTGTTTGGTTGTTGGGTTGGACTATTGTGCTGCGATAGGCTATGGACCGAAATTGCGACCAGAAGTCCTTAACTTGACCATGATTATAGGTGGTGTCTCATCTCGAGTCAATATTGGCACCATTTGTCCTTGTTTGGTTGTAAGGGTGCCGTATAGACTCGATGATGCTTCGTCACCCTACAACTCGTGCGCCAAGCCTTATTATTTATTTATGCTTGGGTTTATCTCATCTTTATGTGCTCCCTTGTGGTACTTGCTATTCGGGGCCTGATCCCGCTGGTTTTGTTTGGCCAGATATCGTAGCAGCACCAAAAGATCCAGCCTTCTACCCGAACAATGGTGCACACCAGGAGTATGGGCGCCAGGGTCCATGAGTGAATTTTTTCTTCACTGCTCTGATATCTTCTATTTTGTGCTTGTCATTTAGCCACCGGCACCTGTTTAGCCGGCTGTTCTGGACATTAGTTTTTTTACATAGTTGAAATTAAATCAGACTACAGCTGACTACGGTTATGTACCTATGACTCTCGGCACTAGCTTATCATTTTGTATAGCTAGGCTCATGATTCATTTTGATGAAGTGTCAGGGACACCTTACTGTTTTGTCTTATATGATCATTATTTACTGCTTTTTATTTTGATTGATTGAGACATAGATACTCTGTGAGACCATAGGAGACTTGATTGTAGCATGCACCCCCTTGTCTCTTGACAGCCACGATCGCCATATGACATTTGCATACCTCATATGGTGTAGCTGGCCTAGTTACCCTCTGTATTCTAGTACTGGGGCTTGACAAGGTTTTATTGGTGGTCCATGCAGGTCTAATTTTTAGACTTGTAGAGTGTTGCGATCATAGAAGTCTCAATCAAAACTTATTCCTTTTGATCTTTTGCTCCGCCTTCCCTTCCTCACATTGATTGATAACTTGAATTGTATCCTCGAATCTTTTTCGTACTATCAATTGATATCCTATATCTTTCTCTATAGGGGTGCTTCTTTCTCAGTAGCAGGCGAGGTCAATGTGGTAGAACAACCAGCAGAGCATGGCTCGACAGGACAACAATAGGGATGCGTACCTTTCCCTGGGCAGATCCGAGTGGAAGTGTTGGCAGAGCCAGTAGGGCAACAGGTACCAGAAACTCCAATACCACCAGTGGTGCCAGCAGTGGAGGTAGTACCTGATGCTGCAGCTCCCTTGGAGGTTATCAAGGGATTTCTGGCCACCCAGCGGCGTCAGGTGGCAACTCAACAGCAACAGCAGACCCAACAGCAGGAACAGAATGTATTACTGAATCAAAGGTTATAGCTAGCTCTTGAGAGGAGCATCAAGAATGACTCGGGAGCGTCAGGAAGGTTTTGTCGACTTAACCCGAGGTACTTTGATGGCACGGAGGATGCCATTACAATGGATGCTTGGCTTCAGGATATTTAGGCCATATCGACAGCAGCAAAGGTTCCAGCAGAAGAGAAGGTTGACCAGGTCAGACTGTTACTTTAGGATCTCGCCCGCGACTGGTGGGTATCAGAAGAGGTTGGAATGAGGCATCATGTTCCTTGGAATAGCTTCAGTACCAGGTTCAAGGCCAAGTACTTTGGCGTGGTAGCTCGGTATGAGCTTTAGCAGAGATTTATCAGCCTCAAGCAGGCTGGTAGGACGGTAGACGGCTATGTAGCGGAGTTCTGCAGATTGAGTTGGTTTGTACCGGCAATAGTAGCTACAGAGCCAGAGAAGGCTATGAGGTTCCAGCAGGGACTTCAGTTAGAGATTATACAGCTAGTCGAGGGGCACGACTTCCAGACATTCGATGCAGTATTGATGGCAGCTCGGAGGCACGAGCTTACTATTCAAAGGTTATCAGCAAGGACTGGAGGCCAAAAGAGGTCTCATACACAGAGTGCGGGAGGAGAAGGAGCAATACCTCGGACATCAGCACCAGCACCTGGCATCCGTATTCGTGATGCAGTATTGGTCACGACAGTTATGACAACACTAGTTCGACAGCAGCAACCGAGGCACCAACAACGTCATGAGGCACCAGTGGGTTGCACTTATTGTGGTAGGGGGGCACACTCGGGAAGTGTGTCGGTCAGTGAATGGGCAGTGCTTGAGGTGTGGAGGTTCATACCATCGTATAGCAATGTGCCCACAGATATAGAGGCCAAGAGGCCAGCTCAATAGTTTCCGGCGTTACCAGCTCTAGAGGTAGCACCGTATCAAGGTCCAGCACTAGCAGTGAGGCCATTAGCCCAGCATCCATTACTGATGCAGGCTCAGATGTACTGATAAGTGCAGCATCAGGTAGGACAGCAGAGGCTGCAGCAGCAAGGCCAGGGAAGGCAGCAGCAGGGGTTCAGCAGGATCAGAGGCATGCAGAATTTGGAGTATTTGAGCAGAGGTTGGCCGAAGGCGGTCAGATTGTGGTTAAGTTTTGAGTATTATTCATTATAATTTCTTGAGTTATATATTCGAAGAGTGATGGCGACTTTCTCGTCTCACTCATCTACTCTCGTATCATGTGATACGTGATATTCATCATGTGTCTTGATTACGAGAGTTCGTCCTGCGCAGAGTCTCGTTCTTGATTAAGTCATTGGTACCGACTTATCTCAAGTGTTGACCCTTGTCCACTTTGGAAGTCAGCGTAGGACCTCGAGGACGAATTCCTACCCAACTGACTCGGGAGGCATATTTTATTCGTGTGTCTCCAATCACTTTCCTTCTAGGGTATGATTATTGTTTGTACTTTTACTTAGTTGTTCTTTCTTTCGTAATCTGTTCATGTGCCATGTTTTTTTGATAATTGTGCTTCCTATATGTCCTGAGTGTATTTCGTGATCTGAGAGCGCGCTCGACTAGCCTTATCGAAATTTCGAGAACAAAATTTTTCTAAGGAGGGTAGAGATGTCACTCTCCGTTTCCGGAATACGTAAATTTTTGATTTTTTTGTATGTGGTATATGGCACCTGTATCTTGTTGCATGTATCATGTATTTGTAACTGGCCATGGCATGTAACAGTATCTCATCGCGGATTAGTATGCCACCCCTTGTCCTGGTCTGGTTGTAGGCGTGGCTCATTGCTTTGATGATAAGATATCTGAACCGTGTTGTGGTTAGGATTTTATTTAATTAATTTAATTAGTTGTATCATATAGCATTTAACATGTCATTAGTCATATGGTTAAGAACATGCTTAAGATTAGTGTTTTCTTGAGTCAACCCAATCCACTATATATATTCTCTTCCTCACTCTCTCTTCTCATTCACTCTTTCATTTATTTTGCTCAAGCCAACTTTTAGGCAAGTACACCTCGCACCAAATGGAGAGATTCTTGCATTTTTTACTTCTTAATTTTTCCTTTGATATGATTTGTCTATATTGTTCTTCTCATCATCCTCTACAAGTTTAGTACTTGGTATTTTCGATTTTGATGGCCAGTTTTGAGTAGATCTATGTTCTAAAAACTAGGGCTTATGGGTTTTTATGGTTTTGATCTATCAAACGTACTCTTTTTTGAAAACTACTTCTTGTATGTTGTAGAGAATTCAATTTCATTCAATTCAGACCTTTATTTTGTCCAATTTTGAGTCCTATAGCCCAAGTTATGGACACTAAAAGTTTCTAAAACTCTACGGCTAAAAGCTTGCTGGTAGGGATGATACCTCGCGCACCTCATGCACACCTCGTGCGCACCTTTTACCTTGTGCATCTCGTGCGCACCTTGCACCTCGCGCACCTTTTGGTTTGCGCACCTTGCACCTCGGGTACCTTTTGGTTCGCACATCTTGCACCTCGCGCACCTTGCGCACCTAACACCTCGCACAACTTTTGGTCCACGCACCTCGCACCTCGTACACCTTGCATCTCGTGCACCTTTTGGTTCGCGCATCTTGTACCTCGTGCACCTTTTGGTTTACGTACCTTGCACCTCGTGTACCTTTTGGTCCGCGCATCTTGCACCTCGTGCACCTTTTGGTCCGCACACCTTACATCGCGCACCTTTTGGGTCGTGCACCTTGTAACTCGTGCACCTTTTGGTTTGTACACCCTGTACCTCGTGCACCTTTTGATTCGCGCACCTTGTACCTTGCACACCTTGTGCACCTTTGACCTTGACTTCTTATCCTGACCTTAGTGTGCCATGAATATCTGAGACTTGCTTGTCCTATGTGACTTTTATGTCACGAGGGATCTATGTGACTTTCTGACTTGACCGTATTCCTGACTTGATTATCTGTATACGTACTGGTACCTTTTCTAAGTATGTATTGAGATACAATATTAGTATGCACTGCGGTGGTATTTAATGAGTGCACTGAGGTGTGACTCTGTAATGACCGTGGTTCGTATTATGTATTTGGAATACGTATACGAATCTTGACTCGTATTTTATGTCTCCTGGTTTAGTTCGACTTGTTTGGGTTGGCTTGGTTCGGCTTGGGTTGTTCATTGGTTCATCATGAACCAAGGGGAGAACCCCTACCTACCTACCACCACCATCACCATTTATTAACCCATTCCCTCATTCTCTTTCTTTATTTACTTCTTCTTCTCCACCATTACTTCTTCAACCACCAGGATGGAGAGAGAGAGAGAGAGAGAGAGAGCTTAGGCAAGTGCAAATTTACTTCATGATGGATCTCAAGTTTTATTGTTCCATTCTCTTCCTTACTTGATTCTAAGTCTCTTTAGAACTTGGCATTTTTGGATTTGGTGGATGGATTCTTGTAGATCTAAGTTTGTAACTTTTCAGTTTTTCTTGGTTTTGATCTCTAAAACTTGGTTATTTTCGAAAACTAATGGTTCTATGTTGTAGAGAATTCAATTTCATGCTGTTTTGGCTTTTGTTTCGCTTGATTTCGACTTCGGATGAGGAAGTTATGGCCATGGCAAGTTTTCAGAACTTTTATGACTGAACTTGTTGATTGGGGACGATGACCCCTCATGCGCCCGGGAGGCCATGCGTCGGGAGGCCATGCGCTGTGAAGTCCCGGCAACGCATCCCTTAACTCCGAGCATGTCATGCACGTAGGTTCCCTACGCGCATGTACTAAAGACGTAACGTGAGTATCCCACGCGCCAATGGTGCAGGAATCCCACGCGCCGATTGTGCAGAAATCCCACGCGCCGATTGTGCTGGAATCCCATGCGCCGATGGTGCAGGAATCCCACACGCCGATTGTGCAGGAATCCTATGCGCCAATGGTGCAGGAATCCCATGTGCCGATTGCACAGGAATCCCACGCGCCAATGGTGCAGGAATCCCACGCGTCGATTGTGCAGGAATCCCATGCGCCAATGGTGCAGGAATCCCACGTGCCGATTGTGCATAAATTCCACGTGCCGATTGTGCAGGAATCCCATGCGCCGATTGTGCAAGAATCCCACGCGCCGATTGTGCAGGAATCCCATGTGCCGGAATTGCTCTATTTCATTATTTTTGTCTGTTTAAGTTATTTTGTAGCTATAATCTTAAAAAACTCAAAACGTGAAAGTTGTAGATCTTTTTTTTAGCTTCAAGAATATGTCACTAGTTATTTTATACAAGTTTCTCTCATTCATGATAAGATAAGAATAGAACACGATAATGGCCAGCTGTGGCGCACTCTTGACTAGCAAACTGACATGATATATCATGATATGCTGTTACGACATTTAGTCTGACATGACAAGTATGAAAGACCTGGACACCGTGGAAGATTGTGTTTGTACAAATAAACTGGTACTGTCTTGCATCATGTCTAGGATGGGGATCCCTGAGTACCACGGTCAGGGGTACCTACTGAAATTGACTAAGGCTAATTAACTATAATGATTCAGTAGTCATGAAGAGATTCCCAACTACAGGCAATCCCGTTATCTGGGCGCATTCAGTGGACTTGTAGCCTACCGACGAGTAGGGCACATTTCCAGCACACAGTCACGTGTTGCATTCTTCATAAACGGGCATTCGACCTGGATAATCGGATGGTCTGCAGGGCTTATGGCTGTTGGGATAATCTCATTGCATCTTACTAGTAACTAGGCCTGTGATAACCCTAGTTAGTTAAAAGTATCAAGCCGTACTCTTGATTGGCCGTGATTGATTGGATGGAGTTTATTCCAGCTTAGTCTTATCCTGATCCTGTGCAAGATTGTGACATGACATGATTATTGATGCTTACCTTAACAATAACGATCGGGGGTCCAGTTCTGTTCAGGCGAAGGGTTACAATTCTGGTCTTTGTTTGGTTTAAGGGTTGTAACCTGGCTCCCGGAGCAGTTCTGTGTCCTCTCTTCGTTTATTGTCTTATTGCAACCCCATGCCATGATCGTTATGTTTTACCTTACCTTAATACCATGATTATTTATACTGGCCTTAGCAATACAGATCAGGGGTCCAGTTCTGTTCAGGCAAAGGGTTACAATCCCGGTCCTTGTTTGGTTTAAGGATTGTAACCTGGCTCCCGGAGCAGTTCTGTGTCCTCTCTTCGTTTATTGACTTCTTTGTACTAATAGTATTTGAGACGGATTTCTATTCAGGTGAAGGACTGCAACCCCGATCCTTGTTTGGTTTAAGGGTTGTGACCTGGCTACTTGAATGGTTTCCTTGTACTCAGTTTACTGTTGTCATCTCTATTATTATCAGTTCTTTATTTATTGTTTTTAATATTCTATTGTGATTTGCTGGTTTTAGTTCCTAAGTAAAACCTCCTTTGTGGCACTTGCTCTTTCTGGGGTCTGACCTAGCTGGTTTTGTATGGCCAGATATCGGAGCTGCTCCAGAGGATCTACCTACCTTTCAGCCAGATGGTGACCACCAGGCGTAACCCTGGCAACGAGTGGGTTTCCTTTTATCCTCCCACTTTATTGTAAAATTATTCTTTTGAGGTGTTTAGCCGACGAGCACGTGTTAGCTCGATTGCACCTTTACTTACTGTCTGCCTACGGGCTGTAACATGATTGACAAATCCTAGGGTTGATCATGTATGACTGAACTCTTGCTAGTCTTGACATTTTGTACGACTAGCTTCATGATCATCCAATATGTAATGTATGGGACGCATTGCTATTATATATTTGGTGCTCTGACATCTTGTAACTATTATTGCTTGCTTGAGATTGAGACAATAGGCTTGTTCATGACCATAGGAGACTGTTGGCTTGTAGTTAAACCCTCACGTATCTAGACATCCGTGATCGTATAGCGAGGTGGGTTGTACTTCAATATACGTAGCTGGCTATGTACGCCCCCGCTCTCCAGTATTCTGGTTCTGGGGCGTTATAGACTCTGCGTGCTAAGTGATCATTCGTGTTATATGTCAATACATGCATACTTTTCAGCACTGTCATGGTAATTGGTCAGTAATAATGTCGTGGTATATTGATTGTTGTTTGATGTATTACACTAAGTATGGATCTAGATTTGTGACTACTTGAGCCGATACGAATTCATACTTAGGGTATACGTACTATGGTATGACATATAGGAGGATGACCATGTGACCACGATATGTAATTCCAAGATCAAGATAGGGTTAATCTAAGCAACTTAAATCGATAGAAGCATTGGAAGGGAACGGAATCCCGAGATCGTACGTTACCAGCCACTCTAGGCCCTGTCCTAACGTGTCTGATTTGTGAATGTCGAGCCAGCTCTCCCTATAGGAGGGCTGGAACCGTTATTGCTTGTTCTAGCGCGGTGGCCTTTCGATGGACCGGTGCATTTTATGCGTGCGTGTATATAATGGATTGGCTAGCCCTGCTTGGATACGATACGAACTGAGCATTCATATATTATATGCATTACTGGGATAACCCAGACAAATCATAGAAAGCCGTAGGATTGATTGGCCGCTTGTAAACTGACTTTCTTGTGATATATTTCTTCTGTTACTAACTGAGGAACATGGACTATCATGGTGCGTGGTCCAACCCATGTCCTTGTGTGGTTGTTGGGTTGGACTATTGTGCTGCGATAGGCTATAGACCGAAGTTGCGACTAGAAGTCCTTAACTTGACCATGATTATAGGTGGTGTCTCATCTCGAGTCAATATTGGCACCGTTTGTCCTTGTTTGGTTGTAAGGGTGCCGTATAGACTCGAAGATGCTTTGTCACCCTATAACTCGTGTGCCAAGCCTTATTATTTATTTATGCTTAGGTTTTATCTCATCCTTTATGTGTTCCCTTGTGGTACTTGCTATTCGGGACCTGACCCCGCTGGTTTTGTTTGGCCAGCTATCGTAGCAGTACCAGAGGATCCAGCCTTCTACCCGAACAATGGTGCACACCAAGAGTATAAGCGCCAGGGACCATGAGTGGGTTTCTTCTTCACTGCTCTGATATCTTCTATTTTGTACTTGGCATTTAGCCACCGGCATCTATTTAGCCAGCTGTTTTGGACATTAGTTTTCTTTTACATAATTTTAATTAAATCAGACTGCAGCTGACTATGGTTATGTACCTATGACTCTCGGTACTAGCTTATCATTTTGTATAGCTAGGCTAATGATTCATTTTGATGAAGCGTCAGGGACGCCTTACTGTTTTGTCTTATATGATCATTATTTACTGCTTCTTATTTTGATTGATTGAGACATAGATGCTCTGTGAGACCATAAGAGACTTGATTGTAGCATGCACCCCCTTGTCTCTTGACAGCCACGATCGTCGTATGACGTTTGCATACCTCTTATGGTGTAGCTGGCCTAGTTACCCTCAGTATTCCAGTATTGGGGCGTGACATTTACGTACTGATTCAAATCTTTCAAAAGTATGCAAGTATTATATGTTTATAAAAGATACGAAAAAAATTCGCGTATAATACGCACTTTATTCGGATGTTTGCTAACAAGGATAGGGAGCTTGTACATATAGGGTTCTCCTAAGTTTTATTAATTTAAGTTGTATATTCAGAAAAGTAGGTCTACTCATATATCAATTGACATATTGGATTTCCAATATAATTCTTTCATATTTATAATTTTTCCAACTAATTTAGATAGAAAATTGATCTCCAATTTAAAAGCGATGAAAATATCCCCCTTCCCTCCCCCTCTCTCCTAAGTTTCATTAATTAAGTTGTTTATTCAGAAAAGTAAGTCTACTCATTATATCAATTGACATATAGGATTTATAATATAATTCTTTCATATGTATAATTTTTTCAACTAATTTATATAGAAAATTGACCTCCAATTTTTGATAACATGTCATAAAATTTTTATTAAACATTTTATAAAAAAAATTGGCTTAAATTTAACTTAATACCATCATAATGAATATTTTCAACTTGGCATCATAATAAAAGCGACAAAAATACCCCCCTTCTCTCTCCAACACACCCCCCCCCCCCCCCCCCCGCGCTGTCCCAACACCCCCGGCTACCCTCCGCTCCACTCGGCCCGCCCTCCCTCTCTCTCTCCACGCACGTTGGCACCGCTGTCGTCGCTGCTGTGCGTAGAGAGAGAGGAGGGTTTCAGCCGCTTGGAGGTGCAACCGGAGGGGTGGTGGAGGTTCAGACGCTGGGGGTGCAACCAGAGGGGGTGGAGGTTCGGCGACTGGGGGTGCAACCGCATGGGTGGGGGTGGGGTTAGATGGGGAAGGAGGAATAATTTTATTGTTTTAAAATTTTTTGAATATCAAGTTAAAAATACTTAACAGTTGATGATATTAAATTGTCGAATAAAAAAATTTAGATTAACAAGTTGAAAAATTGAAATATTTAAGAACATCAAGTTGAAATAAAGAAAGATGGGTATGCTATTGTCTTCCAAATTAGTTATTATTGGTTTGCAATTAATTTGAAAGACAATAGCGGTTCTTTGACTCATAACTTGTTGGACTTTTGTTGCATTTTTCCCATATACCCAAAAACAAGTGCCATCCCTGTTATCTCCATGAGGCAGACTATGTGCTCTTCTAAAGACTTCTAAAGTGTGGAAGCCAAAAAACCATCCGACCGAAAACCCAAATCCATGAGCTCCATGTGTTTGGTAGTTGTTAGTTGCAAATTGTGTCCACACTACTATTTTTTTCTCTTTAAATAGTATCGTTTTCATTCTTTAATT
This sequence comes from Iris pallida, assembly GCA_029216955.1. Classification (NCBI taxonomy): domain Eukaryota; kingdom Viridiplantae; phylum Streptophyta; class Magnoliopsida; order Asparagales; family Iridaceae; genus Iris; species Iris pallida. The sequence continues at coordinate 3,561,093 of JANAVB010005799.1, forward strand.
AGTGTCTCATTTTCATTCTAATTAATTTCTTATACTAGATCCTCTTCTTATAAGTGCATTATCTTTCAATTTTCTGTATCTTTTTTTTACAAAAGCATGTACTCCACTTTTTATTATGTTTGATTAAATGGAGAACTAGTTAGAGAAAATGACTTTTTTTTTTTTTGCTTATAAGTACCTTAAATCTACTCTATTTTTAAATAAGTCTTCTAAATATTGTCATTGCTTAAAAGTTTTTTAAATCTTTATCAATTGAGTTATTTTCTGATTGAGTTGACTCACGAAAAACAAGAATATTTCGTTAAGTTAAAGTGAACTATATTTATTTTTGTCAATTTACATCCCATTCTCCACTTGTCTTCCATCTCCCAATCACTGTGGTGATATTTTAGAATGGTGGGAAAAAAATGGAGTACAAGAATGAAAGAAAAGGAAGAGGGAATGGTGGTGAAGATTGGCTATAAGGTTTTTGTTGGGAACGAAGCGCAGAAACCGTTCCCCCAAACTAGAAAGTCCTGCGAGAGAACATAGTAAAAGCACACAAATCAAAAACTTTAAACACAATCGCAGACACAAAATTTTTTGACGTGAAAAATCCTTACGAAAAAAATCACGGAACGATCGGAGTCAAACCCTGAACAACCTCCACTAATGGAATAAAAAGAATACACCCTCTACAAGCTGCTCCTGATCCAACACGGATCACCACAACTCAGTTGAAAGAAGAAAATTTTGATTGCGGACTCCGAAGAACAAGAGATGCCGAAAAATTATTCGAAGTAATCTCCCCTTCACAATAGTCTTTAATCTTCTCTCTCTCTCTCTCAAATATTGTAAAGCACTATTATTTTGAGATATTTTTCAACTTGCATCCATCACCCTTTTATAAACCCTTTGTAATTCATACATGGAAGGTCAATATATATGGAAACTTCCAATATGCATCAATCATATATTTAATGGAAATCCAATCATAATTGGCTTGCCATATTGAAAGCCCAATTATATGGAAAGCTACTATATGAAGGATCCAATCATAAATATATGATCAAAGTAAATATGAAAATCCAATCATATATTTTCTTACCATATATGTTTCAAAATAGAATCCATGCACTCTCGAGCTGCTCCGACACACGGATGGTGCTCGTCGCACTCCGGGGTATTCTCCACATAGGTTGAAAATCCCACCAACTCCAACAAATCTTCCCCTTCACAACTAGGTGGAGGAATTCGTCATTCCAACGACCCGCCTGCAGTACTCAAACTTCCTCCTTGGTAGAACCTTCATGAGCATGTCCGCTCCATTGTCATCAGTATGGACCTTCTCAAGCGTAGCGTCCTTCTTCTCAACCACATCCCGTATCCAATGAAACCGAGTGTCACGTCCCAGAACCAGAATACAGGAGAGCGGAGGAATGACTCAGCCAGCTACGTATTACGGGTTGATGGATACCGTATAATACGATCAATGCTGTCTAAAAGACGAGGGGGTGCATACTACATGAAAGTCTCACTATGGTCACTTCACATCTATTGTCTCAATCCTTCAAACAAGAAACAGTAATAGAGAACATGTAAGATAAAACAGTAAGGCATCCCAAATGCTCAGTCAAAATGTTCTTGATATCTGGCTTTACAAAATATAGCCAGATGATGTAGCAAAGTATACACAATTGTTATCAGCTGCAGTCTGACTTAGTTACAATTATGTAAAAGTAAACACAAGACAATCCGACTAACATGTCGGTGCCAAACGGTAAAGTATAAAATAAATAACTACCCACTCGAGTCATCCTGTGATCATTCCTCTAGTATTGACCATCTTGGAGGTGGAAGTAAGCTGAGTCCTCGGGAACTGGCTCTACATCTGGCCATGCAAAACCAGAAAGGTTAGACCTCTAATAGCAAGTACCGCAAGGAAGCATGAAATGAGGAATTGAACCAGTGATAAGAGAATATGATATATAGATCTCTGCTTACTCCTGGAATTCACATAACATCACGACACTTCGAACTAACTTTCCAACCAAACAAGGACAGAAGTTGGTCCGTCATGTCCTGACATTCTGATCGTCTCAGTTAGTCAACAGAGTAGGTACAGTACACAAACAAGTCAACTTAAACGGCCATACAACTACTACGGCTTGCTATGGCGAGTTCCAAGTTATCCTGAAATTATGCAATAAGGATTCCTCAGTTCTTACTATGTGAAAGCAAGGCTAGTCTACCCAATCTATCAATTACGCCAATCATGAATTAGACGAGTCCCAGCGGGACGCCCGTCATCAATATATAATAAATAATATAAGCAGATGCCGCTCCCTGCCCGTGTGACAAATTTGCAGTATCTGTGGGAACCAGCCGGCCTGTCGGACACTAATAGTCCCAAAGAGGGCTACCATGTAAGAACTCGGGAATCCATTCTCTCCATGCAATCATTATTTTATTTAACTTAGTAGCCTCTATGTTAAGTAAAATCCTATACCGTGGATCATGGTCATTCAGAATGAGTACTTCCGTACAAAGTACGATATGCCCAACTCTACAACGATACCCGTGCGATTAGGTTGTAGGTCTACATAGCGTAATACAACAATCAAAAATTAACCACTGAATAATCATGCCTTGACCATAAAGTACACATGCTGCTTTTGTATAAGAAATAAATAAGTTGAAGCCGGCATATATCTATATGCCAATATTCGGGATCGGCCAATCGATTACAATAGTTCATAGTTAATATGAACATGTCTCATTCATTCAATTCAATAAGACGACTAGCCAGTCACTTAGTTCCAACTAGGAACGCATGATCAATTATTAATAACCATCAATGTTAATTAATGCCAAGGTAACAATCAATGTTAATTAATGCTAAGAAAACAATCCATGTTAATTAATGCCGAGATAACAATCAATGTTAATCAATGTCAATCCGGGACAAGAATCAGCCAAAAGGTATTATAGACTAGAGTTTATGTGGCCGGGCAAATGGGATTCCATGCGGCTCAATGCCATGCGGCCAAGAATTGGGTCTCATGCGGCTGGGGTTCAAGCTCAGTCATGTGGCTAGGAAATAACAATAAGCCTTATGCGGCTAAGAAACAATAAGCCTTATGCGGCTGGAATCACCCAAGCATATGCGGCTGGGAAACAATAAGCCTCATGCGGCTGGAAAGCAATAAGCCTTATGCGGCTGGATTCACCAAAGCATATGCGATTGGGAAACAATAAGCCTTATGCGGCTGAAGAAACAATAAGCCTTATGCGGATGGAAAACAATAAGCCTTATGCGGCTGGGAAACAATAAGCCTTATGCGGCTAAGAAACAATAAGCCTTATGCGGCTGGGAAACAATAAGCCTTATGCGGCTGGGAAACAATAAGCCTCATGCGGCTGGGAAATAATCAAGCTCATGCGGCCGAGAATAAAGAGATTCATGCGGCTGGGGAAAGTGCCATGCGGCCAAGAAAGTGCCATGCGGCCAAGAATCAACAAAGCCTTATGCGGCTAGGGTTCTGATCCTTATGCGGCTCAGGATTGCCAAGATCTATGCGACAATTGCTCAAGCGAGCTCCTGCGACAGAAAGTCTTGCCGTATGAAATTCCATGCGGTCAAGTACTCCCATGCGGCTAAGAAAGTTCATGCGGCTGGGCCGCAAGACATGTGGCTCAGCACTGTTCTTCTTCTCCATTTTCTGAGAACAGAACCATGGAAGCCATTGCTTCCACGCTCCCTAAATCATTCATTCCAAGTCCCAAATCTGGACTTCCATAGGTCAAAATATGGTAGAACAAAATTCTCTACAACATGGAACCATCAAAACTTGAAGATAACAAAGTTAGCTAGATCAAACCCAAGAAATCCGAAAATGCATTAAACTTAGATCTATATGAAATGAGCCATGAAAATTGAAAATACTAAATACTAAAGTATCTAAGAATCTGGAGAGGAAGCCAATGGAACAACAAAAATGGAGATCCATCAAGAAACAAGTTGGCACTTGCCTATGCGGCCAGGTAGGTGGGGAGAGTTATGGAGGATGAAGTAGAAGAGTAATGGAGAAGGAGTAAAATGAAGAGAGAGAAGGGTTTTGGGATTTTAAATGGGGGTGGTGGTAGGTGGGTTTATGTTGAACCATCCAAGGATGGAAAATAAACCGACTCAGGCCGAACCCAAAAGTAAAGCAGAAAGAAAAATACTGAAGGTAAAATTGTAGGAAAATTAATTAGCAGAAAATTAAAGGAATTTAAATACAGAAAAATATATGATAAATATTAAATAAATACATTTTAAGCAGTACATGTATTAAAATATGCATTCTGGGAACGGAAAGTGATATCTCTACCCTCCTTAGAAAAATTCTGTCCTCGAAATTTTAACTCCAAGCAGGATAGGAACATCAAAGCTAAACTAATTTAAGTACAAGCAATTCGAGTAAGCAATCATTCTACAATGCCAATAGCAAGTAACATATCTATGTTTAACTATCTACGACACCAAGCAATTCTACTCATAAGGTGACAAGCATGAGGAGTTAAGACAATCAAGGTATACAGAAAGAGATATACCTTGTGAGTCAAACAAGTGCGGATACCGTGATCGGATATCATACTCACGTTCCCACGTTGACTCCCTTAAAGAGTGAGGACCCCAAGCAACCCAGACAAGGCTAATTGTTTGGTTCTTGAGTATCTTCTCTCTTCGGTCTAAAATGGACACAGGCTGTTCCTCGTAAGACAGGTTGGTACCAACAACCAGCTTAGAATGATCAAGGATATGGCTTGGGACCGATACATACCTTCGCAACTGAGATACATAAAACATGTCATGTACCTCTCGTAATGAAGGTGGAAGGAATAAACGATAAGAAACATCGCCTATCCTATCAAGGATAACAAACGGGCCTACGTATCGTGAACTCAACTTTCCGCGAACGCCAAATCTAATGACCCCACGAGTAGGTGAGATCCGCAAGAACACGTGGTCACCAACAGAAAACTCTAGCGGCCAACGGTACTGGTCCGCCCAATGACGATGCCGATCCTGCGCAACTCGAAGTCGCTCTCTTATTCCCTTAACCACTTCAACTGCCTAGACAATCATTTCTGGACCTAACTTCTTTCTCTCCCCGATATCATCCCATGCTAGTGGCGACCTACACTTCTTACCATATAGTGGTTCAAATGGCGCCATCTGGATACTAGCTTGATAACTGTTATTGTACGAGAACTCGACTAAGTGCAGGTGACTCTCCCAAGACCCTCCAAAATCTAGGGTGTAAGCTCGCAACATATCTTCTAAGGTCTGAATTGTTCTTCTTGATTGCCCGTCTGTTTGGGATGGTAAGCCGTACTAAATCTTAACTTGGTACCCAGACTGTGATGTAAGCTCTTCCAGAAATGTGATGTAAAGCGGGTATCTCTGTCTGACACAATACTGACAGGGAATCCATGCTGCCTGACTATCTGCTGTATTTACAATTCTGCCAACTTTTCTGTAGATTGTCCTACTCTGAAAGGAAGAAAATGTGCCACCTTTGTAAGTTGATCTACTATCACCCAGATAGCATCATTACCACTCGGCGATCTCGATAAACCGGTCACAAAGTCCATTATAATATGCTCCCACTTTTATTCTGAAATAGGAAGCGGTTGCAATAATCCAGCTGGCCTCTGCTGTTCTGCCTTCACTTGCTGACATACCAAGCAACGGGAAACAAATCTAGCTATCTCCCTCTTCATCCCGTTCCACCAGAAGTGCTGCTTGATATCTTGGTACATCTTGGTCCCTCCAGGGTGTATAGAATACTGAGAACTGTGAGCTTCTGCCATAATCTCCTGTCTGATATCTCCACTAGGCACACATAGGCATGATGCAAACCTAAGTGTACCATCTTCATAAATTTGCATCTCCTTTCTGAGTCCTGACTCACATTCTGCCCTAAGCTTCTGAATCCTTGGGTCCTGTGCCTGAGCTGCCTTGATCCTGTCTACCAAGTCGGATTGAACTTGTAGACTCGCTAGAACTCCTACATCACTAGGAAGTATAACCTCGATGCCCATCTCCTGAAGGTCTTCTAAGATATGCTTCTGTGTCATCAACTTAAATACGCCGCCTCTCCTGCTAAGAGCGTCTGCTACCACATTAGCCTTGCCTGGATGATACTGAAGCTCCACGTCATAATCCTTGATCAACTCCAACCATCTTCTCTGCCTCATGTTCAGTTTCTTCTGTGTAAAGATGTACTTCAGACTTTTGTGGTCTGTGTACATATCCACTCGATCACCATATAAGTAATGCCTCCATAGCTTCAAAGCAAATACTACTGCCGCCAACTCCAAGTCATGTGTTGGATAATTCTTCTCGTGGTCCCGAAGTTGCCTAGATGCATACGCTATCACCTTCCCATGTTGCATAAAGACACATCAAAGTCATTTACCTGACGCATCACAATATACAGTAAAGCCTCCGGGTCCAACTGGCAATATAAGAATAGGTGCTGATATCAACTTCTGCTTCAAAGTCTCAAATGATGCCTGGCATTCTGCCGACCAGACGAATGGTACATCCTTCCGTGTCAAGCGGGTCATGGGTGCTGAATCTGTAATATCCTACCAATCCTAAGAAACTTCGCACATCTGCTACGGTCTTAGGTACTGGCCAACTCTCTACTGCTTCTACCTTCTTGGGATCCACTGCTACTCCAGCTCCTGATATGATGTGACCCAAAAATGAAATGTGATTCGTCCAGAATTCACACTTGCTGAGCTTGGAATACAACTGGTTCTCTCTCAGAACCTGCAACACTTTTCTGAGGTGGTCTTCATGCTCCTCCTCACTAGCAGAGTATACGAGAATGTCGTCAAGAAATACAACGACAAATTGATCTAAGTATGGCATAAAAATGCGGTTCATCAAATCCATAAATATTGCTGGAGCATTGGTCAAACCAAACGACATTACCAAGAATTCATAATGCCCATACTTCGACTTGAACGCTGTCTTGGGAATATCCTCCTTTCGAACCCTCACTTGATGATATCCTAAACGAAGATCTATCTTGGAGAAAACTCGAGCTCTGCTCAATTGATCAAACAAGTCATCGATCCTGGGTAGTGGATACTTGTTCTTTACTGTTGCCACGTTGAGCTTCATGTAGTCGATGCACAATCTGGATGACCCATCCTTCTTTCCTACAAGTACCACTGGTGCTACCCATGGTGATATGCTAGCTTGGATGAACTTCTTCTCCTTCAGTTCCTCTATGTGCTGATATACCTTGGCCTGCTCTGAATCTGCCATTCTGTAAATTCGATCTGATATCGGTTTAGTTCCAGGTGCCAATTCTATGCTGAACTTAATATCTCTAACCGGTGGTAGACCTGGAAGTTCTTCAGGAAATATGTCTAGGAACTCTTCAACTACCTTCGGAACCTGAACTTCTTCCATTGCCGTCACTACTCCTTGCTCTTGTTGAGTTGCCACTGATCTGACTAAGGTAAACCGCTTCATGCCTGGAATATCAAAAGATACACTCCCTCTACGACAATCTATTATCGCATGACTGTCTTTCAGCCAGTCCATGCCTAAGATAACGTCGAAATTTCTAACAGAAAATTCTATCAACCGGGCGGGTAAGGATTGCCCACAAACTACAACGCCACACGCTAGAATAACCCTACTAACTCCTATGAGCCTATTACCAGTGTGTATATTCAATCTCCCTGTCAATGCCTCGAACTCCATTCCTAGCCGTGTCGTAAATTGTGCATATATAAATGAGTGTGATGCTCCCGAATCAAACAATGCTACTGCGGGATATGAGGCGACGAGAATGTTACCTGCCACAACATCTTTCGATGCCAACGCCCCTTCCAAGGACAGAGTGAATGCCTACCTCGACCTCCTTGTTGGTTCCCATGCTGCTGCCTAGCATGGTGCTGCTGTTGGCCCCTACCTTGGTGATGCTGGGGTGGTCTATGCTGGTGTTGCTGCATCGGCGGTCCCTGATGCCAAAATATCTGAGCCTGCGATATGAACGAACGTTGTTCCAACGGCCTCACCGCCACCGCTGGTCCTCGATACTGGCCTGCCCCTGGTGCTGACAGAGCAGAAAATTATTGCACTGGTCCTTCTGACCTCGAATTCATAGGACAGGTGGTAACCCGATGATCTGGACTTCCACATATCAAACACTGCCCGTTCAATGTCCGACACACATCTCTAGTGTGCCCTACCTTCCCACAATATGTGCAGCCCGCTGGGGGTTGCTGGTTCTTCCTTTGTTGCTGTTGCTGCTGCTGCTTTGGTGGTGCTGGCCCTCGTATTGCCATATCGTGAATGCGAATGCCAAGGGACGGTGCTGTTGTTCGGGGCGCTACTCCCCCTCCTCCTTTAATCTGACTGTGAGATCTCTTTTGCCCTCAGTCCTTGCCGTGATCCTCTGAATGGTGATCTCATGCCTTCGGGTTGCCGTCAATACATCATCGAAAGTATGATAATTGTGCCCCTCTATCAATTGTAAGAGCTCAAGATGAAACCCTTGCTGGAACCTCATAGCCCTCTCGCTCTCCGACGCTACCATCTCTGGGGCGAACCTACTCAATCTACAGAACTCTGCTGCATAAGCATCTACCGTCTTGCCGGCCTGCTTGAGGTTGATAAACTTCTGTTATAGCTAAAACTGTGCCACAATTCCATAGTACTTCGTCTTGAATCTTGCAGTAAAATTGTCCTAAGTAATAGGACGTCGGACGCCTACTTTCTCTGATTCCCACCAATCACATGCGAGATCCTGAAGTAACAACTTCACCTGATCCACACGTTCTTCTGCCGGTACCTTAGCTGCCGTCAAGATAGCCTCAACATCCTTAAGCCATACATCTGCTGAGATGGTATCTTATGCCCTCAAAATGACGGGGGTTGTTCTTGCAAGATCTGGTTGATGCTCCTGAATCTGTCATTGCCCCTCTTTCCAAAGCCATCTACAATTATTGGTTAAGTAGTACGTTCTGCTCTTGCAACTGAGCGTGCATGCGCTGCTGGTCCAACATCTGGTGTTGCTGAGTAGCCATCATCCCTCTCATGATCTCCAGAAGGGCTGTGTGTCCACTTCCACAGGGGTCAGTGGAACTATTGGTGGTGTTGGAACTTCCGGATACTATGGTCCAGCTGCTGGTTCTACTATCACTTCTTCTTGGATAGTCTCTCGAGGTAGTACTGGCCCTTGTTGCTGACCAACATGGTCAAGTTGTCCATGCTGCCCTTGTTGTTGTTGTCCAGTCCTGACAGGTACGAACGAGGTGCCCCTAAGAAAAAGGACAAGAGAAAAATCAACCGACTGGACATGAAGGATCAATGAAGTCGAAGGATACTGGAATGTCAAGCTAGGGTTGACAATCAACGAATCATGAGATCAAGGGGGAATATGTGTGATTGAGACATCCTATAATTTAAATACCCCACAAGTCTGAAATTGACCTGCATGGGCCACCACTAAAACCTTGTCACGCCCAGAACCAGAATATTGGAGAGCGGGGGAATGACTCAGCCAGCTACGTATTACGGGTAGATGAATACCATATAATATGATCAATGCTGTCTAAAAGACGAGGGGATGCATACTACATGAAAGTCTCACTATGGTCACTTCACATCTATTGTCTCAATCCTTCAAACAAAAAATAGTAATAGAGAACATGTAAGATAAAGCAGTAAGGCGTCCCAAACACTCAGTCAAAATGTTCTTGATATTTGGCTTTACAAAACATAGCAAGATGATGTAGCAAAGTATACACAATTGTTATCAGCTGTAGTCTGACTTAGTTACAATTATGTAAAAGTAAATACAAGACAATCCGACTAACATGTCGGTGCCAAACGACAAAGTATAAAGTAAATAACAAAATGAGCGGGAAAGTAAGGAACCCACTCGAGTCCTCCTGCGATCATTCCTCTAGTATTTGACCATCTTGGATGTAGAAGTAAGCTGAGTCCTCAGGAACCGGCTCTACATCTGGCCATGCAAAACCAGAGAGGTTAGACCACTAATAGCAAGTACCGCAAGAAAGTACGATATGAAGAATTGAACCAGTGATAAGAGAATATGATATATAGATCTCTGCATGCTACTAGGATTCACATAACATCACGACACTTCGAACCAACTTCCCAACCAAACAAGGACAAAAGTTGGCCCGTCATGTCCTGACATTCTGATCGTCCCAGTTAGTCAACAGAGTAGGTACAGTACACAAACAAGTCAACTTAAACGGCCATGCAACTACTACGGCTTGCTATGGTAAGTTCCAAGTTATCCTTGAATTATGTAATAAGGATTCCTCAGTTCTTACTATGTGCAAGCAAGGCTAGTCTACCCAATCTATCAATTGCGCCAATCATGAATTAGACGAGTCCCAGCGGGATGCCCGTCATCAATATATAATAAATAATATAAGCAGATATCGCTCCCTGCCCGTGTGACAGATTTGCAGAATCTGTGCGAACCAGCCGGCCGGTCGGACAATAATAGTCCCAAAGAGGGTTGCCATGTAAGAACTCGGGAATCTATTTTCTCCATGCAATCATTATTTTATTTAACTTAGTAGCCTCTATGTTAAGTGAAATCTCATGCCGTGGATCATGGTCATTCAAAATGAGTACTTCCGTACAAAGTACGATATGCCCAACTCTACAATGATACCCGTGCGATTAGGTTGTAGGTCTTACATAGCGTAATGTAACAATCAAAAATTAACCACGGAATAATCATGCCTTGACAATGAAGTACACATGCTGCTTTTGTATAATAAATAAATAAGTTGAAGCCTGCATGTATCTATATGCCAATATTCGGGATCGGCCAATCGATTACAATAGTTCATAGTTAATATGAACGTGTCTCATTTATTCAATTCAATAAGACGACTAGCCAGTCTCTTAGTTCCAAGTAGGAACGCATGATCAATTATTAATAACGATCAATGTTAATTAATGCCAAGGTAACAATCAATGTTAATTAATGCTAAGATAACTATCCATGTTAATTAATGTCGAGATAACAATCAATGTTAAACAATGTCAATCAATGTCAATCCGGGATAAGAATCAGCCAAAAGGTATTATGGGCTAGAGTTCATATGGCCGGACAAATGTGATTCCATGCGGCTCAATGCCATGCGGCCAAGAATCGGGCCTCATGCGGCTGGGGTTCAAGCTCAGTCATGTGGCTAGGAAATAACAATAAGCCTTATGCGGCTAAGAAACAATAAGCCTTACGCGGCTGGAATCACCCAAGCATATGCGGCTGGAAAACAATAAGCCTCATGCGGCTGGAAAGCAATAAGCCTTATGTGGCTGGATTCACCAAAGCATATGCGGCTGGGAAACAATAAGCCTTATGCGGCTGAAGAAACAATAAGCCTTATGCGGCTGGGAAACAATAAGCCTTATGCGGCTGGAAAACAATAAGCCTTATGCGGCTAAGAAACAATAAGCCTTATGCGGCTGGGAAACAATAAGCCTTATGCGGCTGGAAAACAATAAGCCTCATGCGACTGGAAAATAATCAAGCTCATGCGACCGAGAATAAAGAGATTCATACGGCTGGGGAAAGTGCCAAGCGGCCAAGAAAGTGCCATGCGGCCAAGAATCAACAAAGCCTTATGCGGCTAGGGTTCTGATCTTTATGCGGCTCAGGATTGCCAAGATCTATGCGGCAATTGCTCAAGCGAGCTCCTGCGGCAGGAAGTCTTGCCGCATGAAATTCCATGTGATCAAGTACTTCCATGCGGCTAAGAAAGTTCATGCGGCTGGGCCGTGTAAGCCATGCGGCTCAGCACTGTTCTTTTTCTCCATTTTTCGAGAACAGAACCATGGAAGCCATTGCTTCCACGCTCCCTAAATCCTTCATTCCAAGCCCCAAATCTGGAATTCCATAGGTCAAAATGGGGTAGAACGAAATTCTCTACAACATGGAACCATCAAAACTTGAAGATAACAAAGTTAGCTAGATCAAACCCAAAAAATCCGAAAATGCATTAAACTTAGATATATATGAAATAAGCCATGGAAATTGAAAATACTAAATACTAAAGTATCTAAGAATCTGAAGAGGAAGCCAATGGAACAACAAAAATAGAGATCCATCAAGAAGCAAGTTGGCACTTGCCTATGCGGCCAGGTAGGTGGGGAGAGTTATGGAGGATGAAGTAGAAGAGTAATGGAGAAGGAGTAAAATGAAGAGAGAGAAGGGTTTTGGGATTTTAAATGGGGGTGGTGGTAGGTGGGTTCATGTTGAACCATCCAAGGCCGAAAAATAAACCGACTCAGGCCGAACCCAAAAGTAAAGCAGAAAGAAAAATGCTGAAGGTAAAATTATAGGAAAATTAATTAGCAAAACATTAAAGGAATTTAAATACAGAACAATACATGATAAATATTAAATAAATATATTTTAAGCAGTACATGTATTAAAATACGCATTCTGGGAACAGGAAGTGACACCGAGTCTCAACGTGTTTGGACTAACTATGAAACTGTCACGACCCACACCCGCTTTTCGGACACGAGCTCGTGAGCAAGCCAGCTACGCATCAAGCAGACTCCAGTCTGACTTGAATACGTAAACGCTTTCACGGCTATGATTACTGCCAAATAATGGCAAAAGTAAATCTATCTCAATCCACAATAAGTGTACAAAACATTAATGAACACTATAGGTCGTAGTCTGCAGCCTACTAGCATATATGTTCGATAAGACACCAAGAGTATAACAAGAGTCTCTAAACTGAATCAATAAGCAGAATATCTCATGATAAGGAATGAAAAGCACGAAAGGATAACAATGTAATATCACCAACAAATATATGAGACATGCATCACAATCATCTACCATCCCGCTCTGCCACTAACTCCATGCAATCACTAAACTTGAAGAGATCATAAAGTCCTCAGAGGATATAGCAAGATACATATAAACATGCCTATCTGGCAGTTTAATCATGCATGATAATATATAAACAGGATATAACAAGGAACGACACTTAACATGGCAAGAGACTACAACCAAACTGCTAACAAGTGACTAACGACAAGTGGCTAATGATTGGTGACTATGAACTGGAATACAAGAACAACTATACGTAACTGAACTGCTGAATAAACAAGCGAACACGAGATCAATGGAATACCAAACCCTCGCCCCGAGTGGACTCGCAGGTTTGAACTAATCACTAACCATCGTCTCGAGTGTGGACTCTCTGGTTAGTACTAACCCTCGTCCCGAGTGTGGACTCTCTGGTTAGTTCACGGCAAGGTACCCTCGTCCCGAGTGTGGACTCTCTGGTACAAGTGTAACATTCTCGTCCCGAGTGTGGACTCTCTGATGTAAACACGCTCGTCCCGAGTGGACTCTCTGGTGCAAGTCAAGTCAATACCCTCGTCCCTAGTATGGACTCTCTGGTGCAAATAATCGACATCCTCGTCCCGAGTGTGGACTCACGGATGTAAACAGATCAAGGCAAACACCCTCGTCCCGAGTGGACTCTCTGGTGCCAAAGAAATAATAACAAGGATTTAGCAGTTCAATTACATGTACTCGTTCTATGACACGACTCAAGCAAGGTACTGGTGAGACAAGGTACGACTCGGTCAAGATATAGTCAAGTCCAGTATAACTACACTGTCAAGTCAAGCAAGACCATAAATTGGTGAACACGATATTTAGAAACTAGATAAATCAAGTCAACTAGAAAGCTAATAAATCATATAAAATCTATAACAAATAGAGTATCTAATGATAATACAATAATAACATAAAAACTATAAACATGGAATTAAACTGTAGAGGGAGGCAAGGTATCTTGCCTGGTGGTTGCATGTAGATCCAAATATATCTTATCAAACTAATAAGCCGTAGGAGTCAAATCTCACAATAGTCTCCAAAAGCTGAAACAGACATTGCCAACATTCTCAGAATACTCAAATTAGCTAGGATTGCCTGTCCTTAAGTTCAATTCTGGACAAAAAGGCAAAACGGTAATTTTGGGCAAAACGGTGTCCGCCGTTGGACCCGCTTTGCACCGAAAAGCGTGTCAGAGTCAATGGTCTCTAAAGTCATCAAACTATATGTCTACAAATTCGGTTTGACGAACAAACCCAACGATATATCCAATTTTGGATTCCGGTGGGCCGTACACAAAATCGTCCATTGAATCGGATCGTGGGACCCGCAAAACGGCAATCCGATCAACTGTCTCATAATCGGACCAAACTTGGCATACAGGACCAAAAAAAGATACGATCCTATTGGCGCAAGTTTTGTCTCGATCTGACGAACGTGCACAAAGTAATTGGAAAATTTGCACAGAGGCCGATACGGTAAATTTCGACGGATACGCGTCAAATTCGTCGTGCACACGTGATCAATTTGAATTTCGTCAAAGTCTACACGTCCGCAATATCCGTACGCACCTTTCGATGCTTACGGTGCACGACCACGTCGCCCGGATTGGCGGGACGCACGTCGTATCGAAGGAATTTCATAAATTTTAATATTTTTGAAATCAGTTTCTCGTCAACTTCATCAACGATTTAATTCATGCACACACAACGAAAAACAGAACTATAAGTTGCATTTTGATCTTGGTTATGTTAAATTTAATTATGTTCAATTAGTTTCTGAAAAATATTAAAGCATAGATCGAAATTCGGCTTCCAAGTAGGGTTCTGGGCTGTCACAAATGCTCTATTTTCCGCAAGTTTTCTCGGGAATTTTGGCTCGATCTCTCGAGCGAACCCTGGGGTTTTACCTGAAACTATTCAGGGGTTTTGAAGGCGTTCATATATGCTCTCTAACGCAATTTACAGAATCGAAAACGAACAACCGTTGACAGAGGAAACATACCGCGAAGTCGGGGACTCAGTCACTATCGCTGTCTTGCTCTGTTTGACGTGCTGCTGGTGCGCGCGGCCGTGGCTGCGCACGACGGCGCCCAGGGTGGAGCACGGTTGCACCAAGGCCGAGTTCGACGCTGGAGGTTGGACTTGGGTTAGGGTTTTCACTACGTTCTCTCTCCCAATTTATATATATTCGTATATATATAACAGTTTGGCCGAAAGGGGGAAGGGGTTAAACTGTGCGGGAGGTACGGCCATGTGGGCCTGGCTTTGTGGGAGTTTTATGTTGGGCTCGTTTTGCTGCTATGGTTTTTGTTTGTTCTCCTTTTTATTCATTACTCCCTAAATGCATACATATTATATATATATATATATATATATATATATATATATATATATATATATATATATATATATATTTATATATATATATATATATATATATATATATATATATATATATATATATATATATATATATATATATATATATATATATATATATATATATATATATATATATATTTTATATATATATATATATATATATATATATATATATATATAATATATATATATATATATATATATATAGATATATATATATATATATATATATATATATATATATATATATATTATATATATATATATATATCCTATACATATATACCATATATTAATATAAGCTACCAAATATGCATATGAATATATATATATATATATATATATATATATATATATATATATATATATATATATATATATATATATATATATATATATATATATATATATATATATATATATATATATATATATATTTTTATATATATATATATATATATATTTTTTTTTTTTTATATATATATATATATATATATATATATATATATATATATATATATATATATTCATATGCATATTTGGTAGCTTAAATATATATATATATATATATATATATATATATATATATATATATATATATATATATATATATATATATATTATATATATATATATATATATATATATATTTGGTAGCTTATATATATATATATATATATATATATATATATATATATATATATATAGATATTATATATATATATATATATGTATATATATATATATATATATATATATATATATAGATATATATATATATATATATATATATATATATATATATATATATACACCATATATTAATATAAGCTACCAATATATATATATTATATATATATATATATATAGATATATATATATATATATATATATATATATATATATATATATATATACCATAAACACAAATACGAGCAATAAATATTAAGCATAATCAATATTTTATAATATAGAATTCATAATTTATATACCAATCTATATAAAAAGTTCAATTAGTTAGCCATACATATACATATTTATATAAAGCCTAATTTTGTATATCAGAAATATTCTTATATATACGCACACGTGTGTGTGTGTATATATATATATATATAGCCTACATAAATTTACATTAAAATATATGCTAAGTAAATATTCACTATACGTTCAGATAAAACATTAATCCTTTATGGCAAGCATATATGATATAATTGTTCTTTGTAAAAGGCCTACTAGGTCACTAAACAATTTAAAAAGGCTAATCTGTACAACCACATGGACATTCTTAGACGTTCTACCCCTCCACATGCGCTTGGGCTTGGTTCGAATCAGTCTGGGCTAGTTTGGTACAACCTGGTCTTCTATACGTCAATAAATTAATTAATAAAAAATTAAACATCTATAGAGGTTAAGTCGCAACTTGGCCTGGTTTTCCTAGTTAGAATAATTCTATGGCTCGGCCTTCCCTTCCCATGGCTAAACACTAGTCAAAGCATGCCACTGCACTATCCTGCCATGATTCCTAGTCGTCTTGTACTCCAAACTCCACCATGGCTAAAGGCATCTACCTTAATAATTAATTAAAATAATTATTTATAAAAATCTAAAAATCACCATTTAAATTAAATAAATAATAAAAAATTCAAAAAAATTTCGGGAAGGGAGGCTACAAATCTATCCACCTTAAAATAATTTCGTACTGGAAATTCTAATTCATGCCTATCCCAAAAAATTTAAAGTCTACTATTACCTTAATCTCCTCAAATTTAATCTCTCAAAATATTTTATGACCTTCTCTAGTCATTTTATAACTCTAAATACTTGAGGAATTCTACCCACCTTTGGTCATAATACTCCTCAAAATACGGTCACTAAAATCTTATAATCCTCTAACTAGATGCAAACAATCCTTCCAACAGATATCTAGGACATATGGCATCTATAATCCCTCATATCTAAAGACAACCAAATATTCAATAATCAAGCAATATTATATTATAACTTAAGAATTTTTGATAAATCCTAGACAGCACGATCGTTCGTCATCCTGAAATAGGAAGGGACGAGAATCAATGGTACGGAAAAGCAAGGAAGAATAATCGAGAGAAAATATGGAGTTTCAAGAACGGTAGAGAAATTTTTAAAAGAATTTTCAAGGCAGTGTGGATTGAGATTTTTAAGGTTTAGTCGTCGCAGGCTCCTATCAGTACAGTTACGTAACCGATACGATATGCTCTGACCTGCATGGGCCACGAAAAAATTTGTCACGACCCGCTCTCGTTTTTGGATGCGAGCTCGTGAGCAAGCCAGCTACGCATCAAGCGAACTCCAGCCAACTCGAATGCGTAAATGCTGTCACGGCTATGGTAACTGCCAAATCATAGCAAAAGTAAATCTATCTCAATCCACAGTAAGTGTACAAAACATGAATGAACACCATGGGTCTTGATCTGCAGCCCACTAGCATATATGTCCGATAAGACTCCAAAAGTATCACAAGTGTCTCTAAACTGAATCAATAAGCAGAGTATCTCATGATAAGGAATGAAAAGTACGAAAGAATAATAATGTAATATCACTAACAAATACCTGAGACATGTATCACAATCATCTACCATCCCGCTCTGCCACTAACTCCATGCAATCACTAAACCTGAAGAGATCATCAGGTCCTCAGAGGACATAGCAAAATACATATAAACATGCCTCTCTAGCAGTTTAATCATGCATCACTACTAAAATCTGCTCATTTGGCGACATAAATTTAGCAACGTTCGATTAACGTCGCTAAATTGTGTACATTAGCGACGTTTTAGTGAGGCATCGCTAATCGTCGATACTAGCGACGAAGTAAGCGACAAAATAACGACGTATATTAATTACATGAGCTAGTCATCGCGAAACGTCGCTATGACGTCGCTAATAGCGACTAATTTAGCGACTGTCGTTTGAACATCGCTAAATTCTAATTATATCCCCCCGCCGATTCATTTCCCCCCATTTTTCTCTCTCACTCTCTCTCATCCCCCCTCCGGCGCTCTCACTCTCTCCGGCGGCGACTCTCACTCTCTTCGACGACTCTCCACCCTCTCCGGTACGTGACTCTCCCCCTCCTTCTCCCTCTCTCTCTCTCTCCGTCTGTTTTGGTTGTTGGTGGTTTGGGGGGTGTTGGGTGGCTCGGGGGAGTGCATGGGATGCGTGGTTTGGGTGGCTGGGGGTGGGGCAGGGGGGACGAGGCGACTGGGGGGACTAGGGTTAGGGTTCGGGTTAGGGTCCATTTCCTTCTATTTTACTCTCTCACTCTCTCTCCTCCCCTCTTCCCCGGTGCTCTCACTTTCTCTGATGACTCTCACTCTCTCCGGCGACTCTCTCTCTCTCTCTCCGGTTGTTTTGGTTTTTGGTGTTGGGGGGTGCGCGTTGGCTCGAGGGAGGGGCAGGGGGGATGCGGGTGGTTTGGGGGTGGCTGGAGGGGTTAGGGCAGGGGGACGAGGGCGGCTGAGAGGGGAGCTAGGGGTAGGGTTCGGGTTATGGGGGGTATGTGTGGGCGGCTGGGGGAGGGGAACAGGGGGTGGAGGCGACTGGGGAGGGGAGCAGGGGAGTGGAGGGTTAGGTTCGGGTTAGGGGTGGTGTAGGGAGGAGGCTTGGTCAAGGGCACCGATAGTGCCAAAAACTCTGATAATTTAGTAATAGTTATTTGTTTTCCGACACCAAAAAATGTGATACTCCGATTCGAACGCACTGTTAGTGCCGATATTTGTAACAAGTACTTTTGTTGGTTGGATAATTGGTAACATGGTGATCGGGACATATAGTCCCTGCAGCCATTCGATTGGCGAGACAGAAACTATGGCATGGTGATCAGGACATAGTCCCTGCAGCCATTCGACTGACGAGGCAAAAACTATGTAGCCGTAGATAAAGTTGACTGCCCTCCGACCCTCATCCTTCGGCAATGATGATATGACAACCTATCACTATATCTTATATAGTAGTAGATGATGTCTTAGTATTACATTATGTGAGTTCATCTTGATTCTGTTACATTCTTCAGATACTAGATACGATAAGAACATATACTACACCATATGTACAGAACATAGATGATTCACACTAATGTATGCTAGAATGAATCTTGGGTTATGTTTTGATCCATCCGTTCTCATACTTGGTGATCGGGACATATAGTCCTTGCAGCCATTCGACTGGCGAGACAGAAACTATGGCATGATGATCAGGACAGTCCCTGCAGCCATTCGACTGGCGAGATATAAACTATGTAGCCGTAGATAAAGTTGACTGCCCTCCGACCCTTATCCCTCGGCAATGATGATATGACAACCTATCACTATATCTTATATAGTAGTAGATGATGTCTTAGTATTACATTATGTGAGTTCATCTTGATTCTGTTACATTCTTCAGATACTAGATACGATAAGAACATATACTACACCATATGTACAGAACATAGATGATTCATACTAATGTATGCTAGAATAAATTTGGGTTGTGTTCTGAGCCATCCGTTCTCACACTTGGTGATTGGGACATATAGTCCCTGCAACCATTCGAATGGCGAGACAGAAACTATGGCATGGTGATTAGGACATAGTCCCTGCAGCCATTCGACTGGCGAGGCAGAAACTATATAGCCGTAGATAAAGTTGACTGCCCTCCGACCCTCATCCCTCGACAATGATGATATGACAACCTATCACTATATCTTATATAGTAGTAGAAGATGTCTTAGTATTACATTATGTGAGTTTATCTTGATTCTGTTACATTCTTCAGATACTAGATACGATAAGAACATATACTACACCATATGTACAGAACATAGATGATTCACACTAATGTATGCTAGAATGAATTTTGGGTTGTGTTCTGAGCCATCCGTTCTCACATTTGGCAAAAAATCAAATTTTTTTACTTATCTGCTTTCGAAAATGTACTCAAATTACATGATGTTCCTTTAGTTAGCTTGCTTATGTTACAATTATATTATTTGTGAATATCGATCTTACCAGATGGCACCCATGACCCGAGGAGCGACACATCATTTGAGGGAAACAGTGAATGATGAGGTGGCTCCTCCTACTGTTAAGGAGGAAGTGGCATCGGTAGCTAGTGAGACTGGGAATTCTATTCATCCAGCACCGGTAGCTAGTGAGACCGAAAGTTCTATTCATGCACCACTTGCAAGGGACTACATCTCTCATGCCGCCATCGATCCTACTTATTCGAGGTGGTTGCGTGATCGTATCACTGAGCGTTTGCGTGAGCTGCGTGGTTCTCATTAGCTATTAGTACTTATTTGTATTGGACTATTTGTATTGGGTTGTTTTTGTATTAGACTATTTGTATTGGACTACACATATAAATTAGTACTGTGTCAATCTCTGGATTGTATTGGACTACGACATGGTGATCAGGACATAGTCCCTGCAGCCATTTGACTGGCGAGGCAGAAACTATGGTACGACATGGTGATCAGGACATAGTCCCTGCAGCCACTCGACAACCAATATGAGAGGATACTCTGAGAGATCCATCTGAGTAGGACGTATACTCTGAGAGATCACCTTTACATGAATGATATCAGTAGTGGGATTGAGTGTTGGAGGAGATATTATCAGAGTAAACGTCCTACTCAGATGGGTCTCTCACCGTTACTATTTTTTCAGACAGCATGGTGGATGTGCTCCGTGACGAGCAAGAATCCTTTGACAAAGGAGACCACCATGCTGTCAGGAACCTCTCGCTTGAGCTCTACACGAAGGATGTCTACTTGAGCTCTGGGACAAATTTTTGGCTCAGAGCAAGAATCTGTTGACGGAGCACATCCACCATGCTGTCAGAAAAAAATAGTACGATGAGAGACCCATCTGAGTAGGACGTATACTCTGATAATATCTCCTCCAACACTCAATCCCACTACTAATATCATTCTTGTAAAGGTGATCTCTCAGAGTATACGTCCTACTCAGATGGATCTCTCAGAGTATCCTCTCCGGTTGGTTGTCGAGTGCTAGTTAGTTAAAGTTCAAGTGCTACTTAGTTGTGTCTCTCTCTCTCTCTCTATCTATCTCGCTATCAACGCTATTGTGTTGTTCTCCCTCACATCTGATAGTTCTCTCATTTATTTGTCAATTACTGTATTTCAGTTCTAGTTAGTTTTATGTGATGCTCTGATAGTTCTCTTATTTATTCTGTATTTTGGCTCCAGCTCCAGCTCCATTTGCATTAATCTACGGTACGACATGGTGATCAGGACATAGTCACTGCAGCCATTCGACTGATTAGGCAAAAACTATGTAGCCGTAGATAAAGTTGACTGTCCTTCGACCCCCATCCCTCGGCAATGATGATACGACAACCTATCACTATATCTTATATATTAGTAGATGATGTTTTAGTATTACATTATGTGAGTTCATCTTGATTCTGTTACATTCTTCAGATACTAGATACTAGATTCGATAAGAACGTATACTACACTATATGTACAGAACATAGATGAATCATACTAATGTATGCTAGAATGAATTTTGGGTTGTGTTCTGAGCCATCCGTTCTCACACTTGGAGAAAAATTGAATTTTCTGTATTTTATCTGACGCACAAATACCGCTCGAGTGAGCCAAAGGCATGCAGCCACTTCCCTCCCTCCATTCTCCCTCTCCCTCTCTCATGCTATCAACGTCACAACTTTTCCAGTGTTACTCCCTCTAATGATGATGAATGCAAAAAATCAAAGACCCCCCCTCTCCTTTCTCACTCTTCACAGTTCTCACAACAGGAAGGATCATCATTTTCTAGTTCTCTTCCATCCATCAATTCCTCCGTTCTGATCAAGCCTCCACATATGATATCCAGCTCAAGTGTAGAGGCGGAGGAGAAGAAGTGGGCAGGAAGAGGAGGGGGAAGCAGCACAGCCGACGGCAAGACCTGGAGGAATTTTAGTAGGTTTTTTCAACATCTGTAGGAGAACTATAAGGATATATCTTTTCACAATATGTCACCTTGTCAAAGACCCTTAATGTGAATATCATGTTACTGCGGTATCGGAAGACTAACATGTCATAATTTCTAAGCCGTGTGCTTTGACATAATCCTCCCAACTCTTTTCTCCAGGTCATGCCGCCGGCTGTACCGCTTCCCCCTCCTCTTCCTGCCCACTTCTTCTCCCCCGCCTCTACACTTGAGTTGGATATCATATGATGAGGCTTGATCAGAACGGAGGAATGGATGGATGGAAGAGAACTAGAAAACACTGATCCTTCCTGATGTGAGAACTGTGAAGAGTGAGAAAGGAGAGGGGGGTCTTTGATTTTTGCGTTCATCATCATTAGAGGAAGCAACACTGGAAAAGTTGTGATGTTGTTAGCATGAGAGAGGGAGAGGGGGAATGGAGGGAGGGAAGTGGCTGCACGCCTTTGGTTCACTCGAGCGGTATTTGTGCCAAGTCGGGGACTCGGTCACTGTTGCTGTCTTGCTCTGTTTGACGCGCTGCTGGTGCGCGCGGCCGTGGCCGCGCGCGGCGGTGCCCAGGGTGGAGCGCGGTTGAGCCAAGGCCGGGTTCGGCGCTGGAGGGTGGAGTTGGGCTGGGTTTTCACTACGTTCTTTCTCCCGATTTATATATTTTCGTATATATATAACAGTTTGGCCAAGAGGGGGAAGGGGTTACACTGTGCGGGAGGTATGACCATGTTGGCCTGGCTTTGTGGGAGTTTTATGTTGTGCTCGGTTTTACTGCTGTGGTTTTTGTTTGTTCTCCTTTTTATTCATTACTCCCTAAATGCATACATAATATATATATATATATATATATATATATATATATATATATATATATATATATATATATATATATATATATATATATATATATATATATATCATAAAAACCCCTCAATTTATTAAAGGCAGGCACAAAACACGAGTACAAGGCACAAAAAGCCAAGCCTATACAAGTATACTACCAAAAGGAAAAAGAGGGGTAGGGACAAAACATCCACCAAGAGTCAGAGGTCGATTTTCGACCAAAAACTCTCGGACTGTGGGAGCACCCGGTGCTCCGTTTGTAGCATTGATGAAAGACTTCCCGGATGAGCTGGTCAGCAGTGTATTGGTGCCCTTCGTATCTTGCCTTGTTGCAATTCTTCCAAATCGCCCCCGTGACAGCCGCTGCGATGATCTGGTGGCCATGGGAGGCTGAACCCCAGAAGACCGCGAGATCGTGGAAGCATCCTCCACTCGGCTCAATGCTGAGGAGCTGGTTAAGGGTCCTCCAGATGCTGCCAGACAAGCTGTCCTGGCAAAAGATGTGGTCTATAGTCTCAATCTGACGCTCTGAGAAGCACGTACAGGCTGGCGCTAAGCTGATCCCAATGGTGTTGAGGATATCGTCAGTGGGCAATTTATGTCTGATGGCTCTCCACATCAGGAACGACCACTTCTTCGGGATGCAGGATTGCCAATAGAGCGCTTTGGACTGGTGCGTGCGCCCGGTTTCCTGAACGTCGAGCCTCGTCGATCGTACTGAAAATTTCCTCGAGGCTTCAAGAGACCATCTCAGCGCGTCGGCCTCGCGAGCGATGCTTAATCCGTGCTGACGGATGTTATCTGCCGTTTCGAAACTGGCCCATTCCCTGATTTTATCCTAGTTCCACTCATCTGTGGAGGAGTTCCGCAGATCTTTGATCTTACTATTTCTCGGGGTCTCCACGAGATTCGGGATCATGCTATCCCCAACCCATCTCTCCAGGAACGGATTTGAATCGCCCGCCCCTAATTGGAGTCTCATCGCGGGTTCCGCCAGGTCACGCCCGATAAGGATACGTCGCCATGCTGTAGAGGATCTGCTGTTGGATATGGCTATTGAAGGATGGGTGTGCTTGAAGTACCTGTCTTCAAAAACCTAGTCCATAGGTTGTCGCTCATACGAAGTTTCCACCACAACTTCATCGAGAAAGCTTTAACGATGTGAGTGAGTCTGGTAAATCCTAACCCCCCTTCGATAGTAGGAATGGCCAAGGATTCCTAGCTAGCCCAGTGGTGCTTGTCATGACCGTTGTTATGCCCCCAAAATAAGTTACTGAAGATCTGTTCAATAGAGGAGAGGACTTTTTTGGGCATGGAGCATGCAGCCAGAGTGTGGATAGGGCTGGAGGTGAGCACGTGGTTGATGAAGATCATCTTGCCACCTGGGGAAAGAGTGGCATTGTGCCACCCTTCAAGTTTCTTCCCGATTCTGGAGATCAAGTTCTCAAAAATGCCGAAGTTGGACTTCCCATACACAAGAGGACAACCGAGATAGTTGAATGGAGGATGGTTAACAGCAAAGGATGTTAAGTTGGTGAGGGTGCTAGCGTGATCTCTTGATGTTGTGGTGGGCGTAGATGACGCTCTTTGAGGGATTGATCTTCTGGCCAGAGCATCTGGAGTATCTCTGCACGGTGTTGTGGGCCACTTCTACCGCTCCTTTGTCACCCGAAGAGAAGATGAGGAGATCGTCGGCAAAGGCCAGATGGGTGATGACAGGGCATCCATTGGATGTGTGATAGTGCTAGAAGTGTGGGGTGTTTGCCATGTTGTTATGGTTCCTACTCAGCGCGTCAGCTGCTTTGATGAAACGGTGGACGATAGGGGGTCGCCCTGTCTAACCCCGCGTTCGGATTTGAAAAACCCTTCAGATTGGTCGTTGATAACCGTAGAGACTCTACCATGAGTTGCTAATGGATCTCCATACGATGTTGGTCCAGTTTTCCGAGAATCCGAAAGCCCTAAATACCCAGATCATGTACTGCCAATCCAATCTGTCGTATGCTTTTTTCATGTCAATCTTGACGGTGATGTTGTCTCCTCTGACTGGAAATTTTATGCAAGTGATTAACTCTTGGGCCAGCATAATATTGTCTTGGATGTTTCTCCCCCGAACAAACCCGCTTTACTCCTCTGAAATGATCTTAGGGAGAAAACTAGCCATCCTGGTTGCTATGATTTTGGAGATGATCATGTTGGTAAAGGTGCATAGACTGATTGGGCAGAAATTGCGAAAAGATTCTGGGTTGTCTTTTTTTGGGATAAGGATCAGCTTAGTGCCGGAGATGGCTCTGGGGTAAGTAGCACCTTCGAAGAAAGCAGTTGCCGCTTCGGTAATGTCGTGCTTGATGATATCCCAGCATGTACGAAAGAATACCCCCGAGAAGCCATTCGGGCCTAGCGCACTGTGCTCATTAAGCGCCCACATGGCTTCTTTCACTTCTTAGACGGTGGGGGGTCGTTCTAACTGGGCGTTGTTGGTAGCATTAATGAGAAGGGGAATTTGGTCCAAGAAGGAGTTGTCTTTATGGACTGTTTTTTTGGAGAACAGTTTGGAATAGAAATCCGTGGCCACAGCTTGAATGCTCTTTTGGTCAGTCATGATGGTCCCATTGTCGTTGGCGATGTGATGAATTGATAGTTTCTGTCTGCGGCCGTTGACGCATGCATGAAAATATTTTGAGTTTTTGTCCACTTCGCTGTCCCATCGCAACCTCGCTTTCTGCTTCCAGAAATCGGTTTCAACTTTGAGCCTGAATTTGAGCATAGCCTTGGTGAGGTTCAGAGCTTTCCTGGCCGCTATGGAGCGGTCCGATGCATATTTGGCTTCGGCGCGGGTGACGTCGTCCTCAGCGACCCGAACAGCTTGAAAAATATCTCCGTACGCTTGTTTGCTCCAATGGGATAGGGCTTTCCTAGTAGCCTTGAGCCTGTTGCTCACCCGGGAGAGGGGGTTGGGAGAGTCCCCGCGATTCCATGCCTCCGCAACGATGTCCAAAAATTGAGGGTGCTCGGGCCAAAAATTGAGGAATTGGAAGTTTTTTTGAGAGGGTTGGTAATGTTTTTAATTTCCACCAGCAGAGGGGCGTGGTCAGATTCGGAGGAGTTAAGGTGGGATAGGTTGGTATTGAGCCCCATACCATGCCAAAATGCGTTCGTGAGGGCTCTGTTCAGCCAGAATATTGGCGTTGGTCGTCTTCCTGTATGTTACACCAGGTGAACGCGTTGCCGGTGAACTGCAGGGGAGCAAGATAGGCATTGAATATAAAGTTGTTGAAATCTTGCATGGCCGGCAGGGGAGGAGGGGCGTCCGCCGATTTCTCTTCTCTGCAGGTAATCGCGTTGAAGTCTCCAATACAGAGCCACGGAGAGTTGCTGTCATGGAGGTGGATATCAAGAAGATCGTTCCAAAGGTTTTTTCCGCTCCATTATGTCACAGCTGCCGTGAACTGCTGATAGAATAACGCGGTCGGGGATCGTGGGGTGTTCGAACCAGCAGGATAGGGTCTGTCTGGCATCTTGGATGACTCCGATGTTGACGTCCTTAGTGCCAAGAATCCAAATATCGTGTCTGCCTGCTATGGCCGTGGGGAGCCCCAGCTGCAACTGGATGGATTTGATTCTTTTAGGGGGAATTTTGGGTTCTAGGATAATGAGGATGTCTATCTTGTGGATTTTTCGCAGGCTGGTTATTCTCCTAAGCGTCGGTTTGTTCGCCAGTCCGCGGATATTCCAGGATAGGAAGTTAAGCATTAAGGATTTTGTGGGGGGTTTTTTTGTTCCACTTGGCGGCGGATCGGGTTAGGATTGTTGTTGTTTAGCGGGTCCTTGATTGACATTGGCCCCGACCGTTGATGCTTCTGCCATTGTCTGAGTGGGAGGGTCGCTAACGGCTAGCTCGTGTGGCTCCGGGAGAAGGCCGACTGATTCTCTGGCGGAGTCCAGGATAGGATTCTCGGGAGGAATGACAACTGAGTCGTTGTCTCTTTCTATCCGCTGGATAGTTTGCTGAAGAGGAAAACCGACGGCTAGGACTTGTAGTCCTCTCTGAGCTTGGTCTGGCCCTAGAATGGCTAGGGTTTCTGCAACTGATTCTTCATTAGAGAGATGTTGGTCAACGACTGAGGTGACGTCGGTCGCCTCAATGTCCTCCGGTGTCTTGTTGAGAGCGCGATCTTCTTGGTGGGGTTCTGTCTCCGATGGGGGGGTCCTCGTCCTCTGAGTTGATAACGTCGAATTTGTTGGAGAGAGTGAGGGCTTGGGTATTGTAGGGGATCGAGGCTTTGCTGGGGGGCTCGCTCTGATCCGATTCACTGGATTCGAATCGTGTGTGAGTTCGGGAGAGGTAGAAAGGGAGGCTTGGGGGTCCTTCCTTCTGCAGGAGCGTTGTTGATCCTGGTCGATTTCTTCTTCAGTTCTGGGTGAAGGCGGTGGCAATGCTTTGGAAGGTGACCTCTTAAATGGCAGTGGTTACAGAACAAGATGTGGTTGTCATAGAGGATTTGTTGGGTGTGGGTCTGGTTGCCCAGCTCGATTGTGATAGCACTGGGCGGTTCGGAGGTAAGGTCTATCTCCACACAGATTTTGGCGTAGTGAGCCTTCGTGAGATTGCTAGTCTCAGGGGCAGTAGCCAAATAAGTACCGATAGAGTTGGCAATCCGCCTCAGAGACGCTGGGACAAAGCAGATGAGGGGTAGGTTGGACAGGGTAACCCATGCGGCAACCTGCGTTGAGTCTTCTTTGGTACTAAAACCTGCTGACCACTTAATGATCTTCATCTGATAAGAGTCAATTTGCATGTGCCTTTGGACCAAACTGTCATGTGGTCTAACTCGGATGAAAGGTTTAGGAGAATATGTCTAGGGTCGAGAGGTGCCATGCAGAAATCCGCCGTGAGTCTCCAACTGGCGATCGTCTCCTGCATCCTGGAAAGTTTAGGGAATCCTGTCGAAAATTTGAGGATAAAAGTATGGGGATTCTTGGGACTACTTAATGTCCGGGAGGTTTACATCTGGGAGCAGAGGACCCTTAGCCGAAGATAGGTCCGGGTGAAGCGCAGCGGCATAAGACGGCTGGGCTACTCCCGAAGAGTGAGTGGTCGGGATCTCACCGCCGGAGGGTAGGAGAGCGGACGGGGGTGGATTCGGCCCTGCGCGAGAAGCCGAGGGGACTTCCAGATGGGACTTACCTGGGGGTAAGGGCGGGTGAAGATGTCGAACTGGTGGAAATGGAAGGGACGGTGGCCGCAATGGGTTCGATGGGAAGCACCTCCTGCTCTCCAAAAGACGGGACCACCACGGATGGGCCCGCGCTCCCAATAGCGCACAGGCTGGGAACCGATGGGAGAGAGGTTACGGTGGGGGCGGGGGAGGGCACGACTACCGAGGCTGCCTGGGCGGAAGGTTCGGGGGACTGGATGGGGCCTGGGGAAGTTAGAGCTGCGGGCCCTGAGAAGATCGACGAGGGGAGGAACTCCGACCGACCGAGGGCGGTTGGGCGCCGGAGAAGAGAGGAGTAGGGAGCTGCCGGGGAGTAGGACCCGCCTGAGAGAGGATCAGTGACTGTATGCGCGTTGGAGGTCGCTCCGGGAACTGTAGCATAAGGGAAAGTGGATGTCCCTCCCGAATACGCTGGATGGGAACGAGCATAAAGTGGGAAGCGTAAAGATCCCCCTCCTGAGGAACCGCTAACTCTGCGGGAGCGTAAAGGAGGGATGTATAAGGGTCCCGTACGTAAAAGCCGTGGGATGGGTGGGTCCCACGCTGATAGTCCGCGTAGAGGGACTGGGGACGCGGAACCTGGATGGAGGAGGGGGTCCACCACAAGGGAAGGAAAGCCTGAGCTTTCCACGTGGGGCCAGAGGGATGGTTCCCAAGGTCCTGTACCGCAGGTGGGCGACCATCCCGAGGAAAGGACTGGGTCGTTCGAATTTTGAACTGGAGCGGGGAAGGAGAAGGTGGAGGGCGACCATCCCGAGGAAAGGACAGGGCCATTCGGATATTGAACATGATCGGGGAAGGAGAAGTTGGTGGGGGAGACCGAACCACGGGAGTGGTACTGGAGCTGAGTCGGGAGCGGCCGAACCGGCCCAGCCGGTACCGAGGGACGATCTAGCGGGGGAAGGGGTGGAGTGGGGAAAGTAGTTGGAGTGTGGTTGGGGGGGGGGGGCAGGCATCGAACAGGACGAGGAGGGGGCGGTAAGAAAGTCGAAGCGCGGAGGGAGGTTTTGGAGGTGGAGGAGAGAAGGAGGCTGGATGGGGACCGGAGGGGGGCGGGAGCTGGTGGAAGCGAGGAGAGGCTGGGATGGTGGATAGCCTGGTGAGATGGGGGGAAAGGGCGGAGTGATGGAGGAGATGAGGGTGAGGGGATGGCTAACCAGGTCCACATAATCAGCCGGCCACGGGTGAGCCATCACCGGACGCCGGGACACCGGAAGGGGGCGCGCAAGGGAAGCCCTAGGGGCTTCCCCGGAGGGAAGGGAAGGGAAGCTGGGAGAGGGACATCTTTTTTACATTATATATATATATATATATATATATATATATATATTTTAATATATATATATATATATATATATATATATATATATATATATATATATATATATATATATATATATATATATATATATATATACACACACACATTTCTTATATATGTATATACTTCTAATTTAATGTAAATTTTGTGCTATATGTTATTATGTATAAATTTATAAGTTATTTTATTATATAATTTTATGACTTGTATATTTCACTACATCAACATTTACATTATTTAAGTACAAAAATATATATATATATATATATATATATATATATATATATATATATATATATATATATAGATATATATATATATATATATATATATATATATATATATATATAGTATATATATATTTTTAATATATATATATATATATATATATTTTTTATTTTTTAATATATATATATATATATATATATATATATATATATATATATATATAAATATATATATATATATATATATATAAATATATATATATATATATATTTTTTGTATATATATATATATATATATATATATATATATATATATATATATTTTTTGTATATATATATATATATATATATATATATATATATATATATATATATATATATATATGTATGTATGTATTTTTGTATTTCGATAGATTACGGCTATTTGAGTCCATACCTAGCATGGGTTCTGTGGATTCAAATGAGCCCAAATAAATTCAAAGCCTGTATAAGTCACATCGGACTTGATTCATGGATTCGGGTCCCGTATCTGGACTCCGGTTCAATTTCGTATACGTGGATAAAATATTAGATAATTAATTATTTATTTTTCCAAAAATTAAAACTTGCTGTATTTGAATTGTTATATATATATATATTAATTGCTATGAAAATATGGAAGAAATTGTATTCAAATAATATGTTAATTTAGCTAATTTAATATAATTTTTCCAGCATTTAATGAGTACTTTGGCATTATATAAAATAGGAAAACAGAACTCATTTTCAGCGTACTTATGTTTACTGATTTTAATAAATATCTATGAGGGTTTCTAAATTCTAGAAAAATTAGTATAAATTTCTATAATTAACAAGGATTATTTTGGTACTTTATTTTATGTATATTTGAGCTTTTTGCCTATCTTAAAAATTGTTGGAACACAGTGTACAGTCTGATTTATTTATTAAATAATTACGACTTGCGATGTGTCACGACCAGCTCCCGAATAATCGGACACGAGTCGGACATGCCCAGCCTTCGTCGATGGACATGACGAAGTAAGCTGTACAATACTAAGGAAAACTCCAAGATACAAGATACATAAAATAACACAGCTTCAATACACGTTCCCAGAATCACCACAAACCACAATTTATTTGTACAACATCATCCGGAGAAAAATCCGGTAACTAGAATAAAATTATACAATCCTGAATCCTCAATATAATATACATGATACAATTCTAATAACTAGAAAAATGATCTAATCTAGGTACTGCAACTCTAAGTCCATCCTGAAACATAACTCCACCATCTTCGGGCTCTGGCCCAAGGTGGTACAACATCATCAAGAAAACCTGCAATGTATCATGTCAGAAAAAGAACAAAGTACAACCCCGACAATAAGCTCTAAACAATGTAAACTGAAATGCATGGAAATAATCACAATATGAACTATGGTACAAGATAGGGATATGAAACTGTAGTACATGAAAAATAATAAAACTATAGTACCGGATCCAGAAACAAAGAACTATACTATCAGTGTAACATGCATTTGAAATAACTATCAGAGTATGTGACCGGCTGGGTAAACAATGAACAATGAGCACATGAATAATGGTACGGCTTAGGGTCCCACGTGCACGATGTGAGACCTAAGCTATTAGTCAATGTCTAGCTAAAATGGGATTGGTCACATATCTGTAGTATTTCTCCACCCTAATGTACAAGTAAGAACAATGAACTATGAACGATGAACAATAAACAATGAACGATGAACAGTGAACAATGAACAATAAACAATCGTGTGTACAACGTGTCAATATGAGAACATGAAGCAAGACAGAAAATACAGAGTAAAGAGTTCGAGCCGGTGTACTTGCCTTGCTCTGGAAGATCGAAAATAGGGAGTAAATGTCCACCTAGAATTTGTACAGGTTGGTTAGGATTGAAATCATGACATTTGGCTAATAGGCTAACTAACCATAAACTAGCTATTGGAAATATACAAGCTTAACAATATTCTAGAAAATATATATACTGGAAAAATACTTAACAACGTTTTAACCAAAATCTTTTAGAAAATATTTGAAAGATAACTATTTTACAAAATATTGATAATAGATATTTATTAAATATTAGCAAGTAGTATTCTAAATAACACTGGTAAATAGGTATAGGTAAAACATTAGTAAATATCCTTATATAATACACTATATTTTCTAATTTAATCAAAATACTATATATATATATATATATATATATATATATATATATATATATATATATATATATATATATATATTTAAACAAACATCATTTTATTGAATGAAAAGCGAGGCTCGAAGCGAGCATTACAAGTGCCAGGGTTCCAAAAACACAAAAGTCCTGGTAGGCAAAGTAGAAAACACAAAAGATTTAAAAAGCCAATTTCGAAATTCGAAAAATTTCGAAAATAAGAAAAGTGTGGGCTCTCAGCCCTAAGAAGAGATCGGCCCGCAGCCCGAAATGACGGAAGCGCAGTCCGGCGTCCCGAAAATCGATGGGGGGGTCACCTGTCTGGATTTTTTTTTCCTGGAAAATCAACGCACGAAAACCAAAATTCGAGAAAATTCGAATTTCGAAAATCGAACTGAGCTCCAAGCGTAGGGCACTGGGCCCAAGGGGGTGGCGGTTCCACTGCCCGAGGGGGGGGACCCGAAAACCAAAGCAACGCGCGACGCGAGGGGGCGCACTGCCCAAGGCGGGCGCGCAGCCCGGGGGAGGGAGAGGCCCAAGCCAGCGCGGCTCCCGAGGGCGGGAGCACCGGCGGTGAGGCCGCACAGGGAGGGGACGGCGGATCTGGGTCGCGCGGGGGGCGTCCGCACTGGGAGGAGACGACGGATCTGGGCCGCGTGGGGGGAGGGGACGGGGAAGCGGCCAGGAAAGGGAGGAGGGGGCTGGGTCCGGCGGAGGACCGGGCCAGAGGAGGCGCCGATGGGGGGTGAGAGGGGGTGGACGGGGGAGGTAGCCCTCCGGACGGCGATGAGAGGAAGTGGCTGCCCAGAGGAAGGAGGGGCGGGCGGAGGGGGGTGCTCGACCTCCGGGGGGAGAGAGCTACGCCGCCGGCGCGCAGCGACTGCCAACGGAGAAGAGGGAGGCGGAGCACTCCGGTGGGGAGACGGAGATGGGATAGGGGGCTGCACTCGAACGACCAGGGGAGGGGGCGGAGAACGAACGGCCAGAAGAACGAGGCTGGCCGGTCGAATCGCAGCGGCTACCATCCGGGAGGGTGAGGGCCCTCCGGCCGGAGCCGGAGAGAGCGTCTGAGACCAAAGCTGAACGGGAAGGAAAGAGAGGAGGCGTCGCCGAGGGGGGGATCGGGGACGGACGGTCGTCCAGCGCCAGGGAGGACTCCAAGGGTGGGGCACAACGCACGGCTGAAGGAAGCGGGGCCGACGAGGAAGCTGGAGGGGGAGCCGGCACTTGGGGAGGGAGGCTAAGGAGGGGGGCCAGCCCAGGCCCACCGGGGGACTCTGTCGGGGGGCAGAGGGAGGACGAGGCACAGTTGGGTCACCGGGCGCGGAAGGCCGGAACCGGGGGGGTACGCCATCGCGGGGAGGAAGGGGAGAGGGAGGATGCCGGCGACGGGGCGGGCTCCGGCGAAGGAACCGAGGCGTGAGGAGCCACCGGGGACTCCGAAACGACGGGAAGGAGGGGGAAGACGCCCGGGTCGGGCGCAGGGGGCCATGGCGGAGGGGGAGGTGCTGCCGAGGATGGCACGACGGGAGGAGCGGCGGAGGGAGGAGGCGTCGGAGCGGGTGGGGGAGGCTGCGGGCCGGAACTGGGCGGGGGGCCGAGGAGGTAGGGAGCCAGGGATGGCTGCAGGCGCCTAGCGCGGTGGCTCCTACGACGACCGGGGCGGCGGCTCCGACGAGGGCGGGAGGGGAAGGATCCGCACGTCGGGCAGACGAGGGGTGGGCCTCGCGGGAGCGGCCGGGGAGGTCCCGTCCTTCCGAAGGGGGGGCGAAAGGGGGAGGGGGGTCACGACGGCGGGAGGGGAGCCCGGCCGTGGCCGGCTGGGGGACCTCGAAGAGAAGAGGGACTCCACCGAGAGGGAGCCAAACCCATGTGCCGGCCATATCAAAATACTATATATATATATATATATATATATATATATATATATATATATATATATATATATATATATATGGGTATATAGTTCAGAAATATTAATATTAATATTATTATTTTTTAAATAAAACCTTTTAATATCTAACACAAGTGAACCAAGTATTGGTTTAATTTAAATCTACTAATCATTCGACTAACCATAATCACTATCAATATCTAATAGATATAATAATTGGCTAAATGATACATAGGGTTTAAAGCTAATAAAGTAATTTCAATTATTAACAGTCCCAAGCCCAAACTTGTACTTACAATCCGACAGCCCAATCTCCAACAGTTAAAAACCCTAATCAATATACAGAAATCTAAACAACAATATACATATCCAGGCCTGAAACCCAAGCCGATGCTAACCCTTTGCTGATAGTGAGCTCACACCAATCCAGTTCAAACTAAGCCTATTACTCTATCCATACAGAACTATGCTATAAACCTACCAAGCAACTTTAGGCTTGGCCCACCAATGCCGTGAACAACATGCTAATACTCAAGTTACAATATTAGTTGAAACTGAAGCATCAGAGACAAATAATCTTTGGTGAAAAAATACACACAACCAACCCAGTTATAACTCGACATTCGAATTCCTCCCCCGCACCCATGCTTGGCCCAAAGCTAACCTAAACTGTCATCAACCTACTTTCATTTGAATACATAGCATCAACACCATCAACCCAACACAAGCAACCTGTTTAGCATTTCAAACTCAACTAACTATTTGCTTTCCTCCCAACCACCATTTCGTAAGAATTAAGATACATAGCCAATATACAACTGTAACTTAATGAAACTATGTACCCTGACCCAGCACTTTAAAACTCCTATTTCCGCAACGTGTTTCCTGCAGCTGATACCAACATGGAGACGAGCAAACTGGACACGAACACAATCTTGACACGAACACTAGCATCCTGGACCCAAATCCATATCGAACGCGAACGCACCCTGGACACAACTACACACATTCAAAACCCGATGCAAAAACACCCTACATCATCGAGAAAGTTAGAAAGTACCTGAAGAAAAGGATCCAACTGAAAATGAGGACGGGATCCAAGGAGTCAGACACGACTAAAGATCGAACACGTCTCTTCGTATCAAGCTTCGATTCCAGGTGAGTCTCAAGGTCCTGTCGAACATTTTGCCAAAAAGATTCCCAGCACAAAATAAGAATTGAAATCTCAAACGAATTGGAGTTATTACTAAGGAAATCATAAGAAATTTAGATCCTGATACTTACTATCACCAAGAAATCAGCTGCATACTCAATTCGATATGTTATTCACCCGATCTAATGCTCACTCAAGATTTTGAATGGGAAATCAAAACACCAACAATCACCGTAAAACTTTGCAGATCTGAATGAAAATTTGGGGATCAATGGATCAAATTCTGCTTCTAAAGAAAAGGAAGTATCGGTTTAAGAACTTACCATAAATTGAACCGATCTACGGAGGACTCGTCGATCCACGACGAGGAGATCAGAGGAAATCAGAAAATTTGTTGGAGAAGGAAGACAATTAGCTCGTGGTGACGAAAAGAGCAACTAGATGGAGGTGATCGCCGGAGAAATTGATTGATACATCGTCGTCGTCAGGTGGTGCGCCGCCGAGGTGGAACGGTGCACCGTTGCCGTTGTGGACTCGCTGTCGCCGTCGTGGACTCGCGCTCGGCTGATCTGGAGAGGAAAAGAGGCTCGAAACAAATGGAAGGATGAGAGTGAGTTAACACTCTCTCTCTCTTCCTCTGTTGTTAAATAAAAATGATCGGGACTTTTACAAATAAGCCCCCCCCCCGCCAAGAACATTTTCCAGCGGGGCCCCTCCGCTCAAGGGAAAAGTGCAGGTAGGCCCTCTGTCTTTTTACTATTTACAAGAGTTGCTGAAAAAATCAGTTAGAGGGTTCAATTTGATTTCAAAATTTTAGTTAGAAAGAAGGGGAAATAGTTAGAAGGAAAAAGCCCACATCAAATTAGTTGTAACCAATTTGTTAAATTCAAATTTAAGAATTTAAAAGTTTTGAGGGAAAATATAATAAAATTTCAAAATATATAACCAATATTCCTATGACAAGCCCAAAGTGAATTGGGCCCATCATCACCCAATTAATTGTTTAATTTAAAGAAAATAGTAGATGAAATCTACAACCTATAATAAGAGCATACTAGAAAATCATTAATCTCCAAACAAAGTTTAAATTCATTCACATAAAAATATGCCGACTTAAAATACTTATTCACCAAATTTAAAATACCCAAAAAATAGTATTATTTATAATTTCGGAAAGCGGGGTTACAAATCTTCCCCCCTAGAAAAATTTCGTCCTCGAAATTTTAAAATGGCACGATTAGACATGATCAAGATAATCAAGTACAAAATTTGAAGTTGGCAAAATTTTAAATTGGTCCAAAAATAAAATCAATGGAT
Organism: Iris pallida; assembly: GCA_029216955.1. Classification (NCBI taxonomy): domain Eukaryota; kingdom Viridiplantae; phylum Streptophyta; class Magnoliopsida; order Asparagales; family Iridaceae; genus Iris; species Iris pallida. The sequence continues at coordinate 3,597,566 of JANAVB010005799.1, forward strand.
AATAGTCTCCACAGTACCCGAAAATCTTCATATCTGAAATTACTTTCCCTACAGTCCTGCCTCGCCAGTATGCATCTGGCTGCAGTGAACTTCCGGTTCCATGTTCCTGATAATAGCAGACTACCGCGATATTTTGTCGACTTTATCCGATATGGAATACTTAGCTTTGATAATATCTGAGAACCTGAGAATACCCACAATTACTTTGACTTAGAGCCCCTGCCTCGCCAGTGTACAGCTAGTTGCAATGGACTCATGATCTCCATAATCCAGGTCATAGTAGGTTGCCAATTATTTTCTCAACTTTATCCAGAAGTTTCAAGAAAGTTTGTGAAAATGATAGAGAGGAGTAGTATCTGTTCTTAGAAACAAATTTTTATTGAATACTAAAAGACAATCAACAGTCAACAAGTAGCTACTAGGTACTATGAAACAACAGTAAGATAGAGATGAGACTTTAAAAATAAGTCTCAAAATGGAGAAACAGCAAGGAAATGTAAAAGAACATCAAAAAAAGATAGTGATCCGCAAGTGCCTCCGATCGTCAGTACTCGTCCGAAATAGGAATGGTCTCCACTTCCTCGGCTGTCAGAAGGTAGACTCGCCCCTCTGGCTGATCTCCCTGCGACTGCTGGACATGAAGAGGTAAATCCTCCTGCTAGGGTCCTGGTGCTCCTCGTGCTCGTCCCTCAGTGGCCTCTGGGCAATCTCTGACCTGGTGAGCAGGTGAACCACAGAAGAAACAAAGCCTCAGCCTCTTGCGACATTCATCGTAATAATGTCATGGATGGTGACAGTAGTTGCAAGTGACTGCCAACTGCTGCCTCTATGGCAGATCTGCATGAACTCTGGCTGGACGGTGCTGAACTGCTGCCTGCTGAACTGGCCTCGTTTGAGTCTGTATCTGTACCCTCTTCGCCGGTGCCTGGTAACTGCCACTGCCGATGTCCCTATCCCTCTTGGGTCTCGGGTCCATCTCCTTCTCAACTGCCTGAGCGATCTTGAGGATGCTCGAATAAGTCGTGGCCTGGCTGATAACCACTGCATGCCGCAGCTCTCTGGTGAGGCCTTTCTTGAACCTCCAAGCCCTCTCTTTCGACGTACCGACTAGGTTCTCTGCGAACCTGCTGATTCGAATAAACTCTAATGTGTACTCCACTACTGTCATGGTCCCCTGCTACCGTGCCTCGAATTGCATCCGAAGCTCATTCCGCTCCACATCGGGGAAAAACTTCTCCTTGAACAGAGTTTTGAAATCTGTCCGAGAAACCTGGGGCTCAGCTAACTGGGGGTCCTCCCGGTACCAAGCTCTGGCCAAATCAAAGAGTCGTATGCTCACCACCTCCACCTTCAGGTCATCCGGGATCCGCGCCATCTTTAGTGTCCTCTTCGTATTTTCCAACCACTCATCAGCATAAACAATCCCCTCGTGGCCCCAAAAATCCATCGGACGAAGATTCTGGTAATCCTTGGCAGTCCCTGGTCTCGGTGCTGCTGGTGCTGGAGGTGCTACTGGTGCTGCCGGCTCTCTGGTCCTGAGTGTGTCGACGACGGTCGCTCTGAACTGTGCGGCATGCTGACTCTGAGCCTCTCTGAACTGCACAGACTGGTGATTCTGGGCCTCCATGAATTGCTGGAACATGGCCATCACTTGGGCGCCATCAAACATTATCGTCGGAGACAGCGGAGGAAACTGAGGGGGGTGGTGGTGGAAGCTGCCCCACTGGTACATCAACTGCGGTCTGATCCGAAGCTCCTGTAGCTCCGGGCTGATCTACGATCTTCCTAGTGGTAACCATCCTGAAATAGAAAGAAAACTCGTTGATGGCTAAATCCTAGAAAAATTAGTCAACCTCCTAGAAAATATTGAGTATGATCAATCTCTATATTCAATAACTGTAACCATTTCCCACAGATTCTATGTTGTGATGAGTTTTCCTTAGTATAGCAGGTTCCCCAATAGCACTATATAGCCTAAGTGCCATTAGGACTGACCTGTATGGGCCACCACTAAAAATATATCACGACCCGCTCCCGAATAATCGGATACGAGTCGGACACGCTCAGCCTTCGTCGATGGACACGACGAAGTAAGCTGTACAATACTAAGGAAAATTCCAAGATACAAGATACATAAAACAACACAGCTTCTATACACGTTCCCAGAATCACCACAAACCGAAAATTATTTGTACAACATCATCCGGAGACAAATCCGGTAACCAGAATAAAATTATATAATCTTGAATCCTCAATAGAATATACATGATACAATTCTAATAATTAGAAAAATGATCTAATCTAGGCACTGTAACTCTAAGTCCATCCTGAAACACAACTCCACCATCTTCGGGCTCTGGCCCAAGGTGGTACAACATCATCAAGGAAACCTGCAACGTATCCTGTCAGAAAAAGAGCAAAGTACAACCCCAACAAGAAGCTCTAAACAATGTAAACTGAAATGCATGGAAAGAATCACAATATGAACTATGGTACAAGATAGGGATATGAAACTGTAATACATGAAAAACAATGAAACTATAGTGCCGGATCCAGAAACAATGAACTATACTATCAGTGTAACATGCATTTGAAATAACTATCAGAGTATGTGACCGGCTGGGTAAACAATAAACAATGAGCACATAAATAATGGTACGGCTTAGGGTTCCACGTGCACGATGTTAGACCTAAGCTATTAGTCAATGCCTACCTAAAATAGGATTGGTCATATATCTGTAGTATTTATCTACCCCAATGTACAAGTAAGAACAATGAACTATAAACGATGAACAATGAACGATGAACGATGAACAGTGAACAATGAACAATGAACAATCGTGTGTACAACGTGTCAATATGAGAACATGAAGCAAGACAGAAAATACAGAGTAAAGAGTTCGAGCCGGTGTAGTTGCCTTGCTCTGGAAGATCGAAAATAGGGAGTAAATGTCCACCTAGAATTTGTATAGGTTGGTTAGGATTGAAATCACATTTAGCTAATAGGCTAACTAACCATAAACTAGCTATTGGAAATATATAAGCTTAACAATATTCTAGAAAATATATATACTAGTAAAATACTTAACTATGTTTTAACCAAAATCTTTTAGAAAATATTTGAAAGCTAACTATTTTACAAAATATTGATATTAGATATTTATTAAATATTAGCAAGTAGTATTCTAAATAACACTGGTAAATAGGTATAGGTAAAACATTAGTAAATATCCTTATATAATACACTACATTTTCTAATTTAATCAAAATACTATATATATATATATATATATATATATATATATATATATATATATATATATATATATATATATATATATATATTTGTGTATTTGTGTGTGTGTGTGTGTGTGTGTGTGTGTGTGTGTGTGTGTGTATAGTTCAGCAATATTATTATTATTATTATTATTATTATTATTATTATTATTATTATTTTTTAAAAAAACCTTTTAATATCTAACACAACTGAACCAAGTAATGGTTTAATTTAAATCTACTAATCATTCGACTAACCATAATCACTATCAATATTTAATAGATATAATAATTGGCTAAATGATACATAGGGTTTAAAGCTAATAAAGTAATATCAATTATTAACAGTCCCAAGCCCAAACTTGTACTTACAACCCGACAGCCCAATCTCCAACAGTTAAAAAACCCTAATCAATATACAAAAATCTAAACAATAATATACATATCCATGCCTGAAACCCAAGCCGATGCTAACCCTTTGCTGATAGTGAGCGCACACCAATCCAGTTCAAACTAAGCCTATTACTCTATCCATACAGAACTATGCTATAAACCTACCAAGCAACTTTAGGCTTGGCCCACCAATGCTGTGAACAACATGCTAATACTCAAGTTACAATATTAGTTGAAACTGAAGCATCAGAGACAAATAATCTTTGGTGAAAAAATACACACAACCAACCCAGTTATAACTCGACATTCGAATTCCTCCCCCGCGCCCATGCTTGGCCCAAAGCTAACCTAAACTGTCATCAACCTACTTTCATTTGAATACATAGCATCAACACCATCAACCCAACACAAGCAACCTGTTTAGCATTTCAAACTCAACTAACTATTTGCTTTCCTCCCAATCACCATTTCGTAAGAATTAAGATACATAGCCAATATACAACTGTAACTTAATAAAACTATGCACCCTAACCTAGCACTTTAAAACTCCCATTCCCGCCACGTGTTTCCTGCAGCTGATACCAAAATGGAGAGGAGCAAACTGGACACGAACACAACTCTTGACACGAACACTAGTCTCCTGGACCCAAATCCACGTCGAATACGAACGCACCTGGACACAACTACACACATTCAAAACCCGATACAAAAACACCCTACATCATCGAGAGAGTTAGAAAGTACCTGAAGAAAAGCATCCAACTGAAAACGAGGACGGGATCCAAGGAGTCAGAGACGACTAAAGATCGGACACGTCTCTTCGTATCAAGCTTCGATTCTAGGTGAGTCTCAAGGTCCTGTCGAACATTTTGCCAAACAGATTTCCAGCACAAAATAAGAATTGAAATCTCAGACGAATTTGAGTTATTACTAAGGAAATCATAAGAAATTTAGATCCTGATACTTACTGTCACCAAGAAATCAGTTGCATACTCAATTCGATCTGATATTCACCCGATCTAACGCTCACTCAAGATTTCGAATGGGAAATCAAAACACCAACAATCACTGCAAAACTTTGCAGATCTGAATGAAAATCTGGGGATCAATTGATCGAATTCTGCTTCTAAAGAAAAGGAAGTATCGGTTTAAGAACTTACCATAAATCGAACCGATCGACGGAGGACTCGTCGATCCACGATGAGAAGATCAGAGGAAATCAGAAAATTCGTTGGAGAAGGAAGACAATTAGCTCGTGGTTACGGAAAGAGCAACGAGATGGAGGTGATCGCCGGAGAAATCGATTGGTACATCGTCGCCGTCAGGTGGTGCGCCGTCGAGGTGGAACGGTGCACCATCGCCGTCGCCGTCGTGGACTCGCGCTCGACTGAACTGGAAAGGAGAAGAGGCTCAAAAACAAATGGAAGGATGAGAGTGAGTTAACATTCTCTCTCTTCCTCTGTTGTTAAATAAAAAGGATCGGGACTTTTACAAATAAGCCCCCCCCCTCCCCCCCCCCCCCCCCCCCCCCGCCAAGAACATTTTCCAGCGAGGCCCCTCCGCTCAAGGGAAAAGTGCAGGTAGGCCCTCTACCTTTTCACTATTTACAAGAGTTGATGAAAAAATCAGTTAGGGGGTTCAATTTGATTTCAAAATTTTAGTTAGAACGAATGGGAAATAGTTAGAGGGAAAAAGCCCACATCAAATTAGTTGTAACCAATTTGTTAAATTCAAATTTAAGAATTTAAAAGTTTGGAGGGAAAATATAATAAAATTTCAAAAATATAACCAATATTCCTATGACAAGCCCAAAGTGAATTGGGCCCATCATCACCCAATTAATTGTTTAATTTAGAGAAAATAGAAGATGAAATCTATAACCTATTATAAGAGCATACTAGAAAATCATTAATCTCCAATCAAAGTTTAAATTCATTCACATAAAAATATGCCGACTTAAAATACTTATTCTCCAAATTTAAAATACCAGGAAAATAGTATTATTTATAATTTTAGAAAGCGGGGTTACACGATGTATTGTGTGATTTTGGGATATTGTAGTATTGGACCTCACCCTACCATAGTGTAAAGGCCCTAGAAAGTTGGTTTAGGTATTGTGTCACCCCACATTGGCCTCCTATGCTAAAGTCATCATTTGGCTAGGTGTCCAGTCAGAAAGTTGTGTTGCACAACTAGTGTCCTAGTGTTTAACTTAGTATAAAAACTAAGTTTATGTATTATTTTTACAGTGACGAGACACCAGGATATCTATACCTTCATATACATACACTTGCTTTGCACAAGGCAAGTACTTCTACAAACTTTATTTACTGTATATAATGAATTGTGTATAAACTATGTTAAATACCGATACTTAAACTACAAGTCATATCTCTCTATGTTTCAGATACTTTATACTGGTCTCAGTATCCACCATGTTTTATAATATTCTAGTATCTCTCACATGTTTAGAATCTTGGTTATGGGAAAACTGATAGTTGAGTACGTGATCATGCCCCCTCTACCGTACTCGAGCAAAGTTTCATTTTATATGTTACTGCGCCGTAGGCCTTTTTCTCAAAGCGAATTTGTGCGTATGTGCATCTATCGCCGTATCACTTGTACGGAAGTATATTTTATTTACATGTGCCCCCACATATTGTACACCTATTGACGATCACGTACCTGCAACAGTTTTAAACATTATATATATCTGTCTCTATGACATATGTGTCCTTACCATGATAGCTTGAGATATGCCATAATTCCTGTTTATTACACTTCTGTTCATTTTATGCTTCGTATATTTAGTTTGTTAGAATCAGTACTTGCTCCCGTCCTGACAGGATAAACGTTGTAGGTATACTTACCGAGGAGGAGTTGCTATGTGATTTCCTATTATGGAGTTTCCGTCTAAGATCAGGCTTTACCTTACGAGGATGTACCTGCGGGAAAACTCGTCTAGTTTGTTTAGTTGCTCGGGACTTTTGAGAGTAGTCATGTTTAGACTATATATTTTGATACTGGACCTGTATCTAGTTTTACGTCTTGACTATGTATTTGGAACATATTTATATACGAGATGATTTTGTGTTTGGGATATTATTCTAACTCAACATGACATATAGAACTATTAGCACACTTTGATTATATATTGTTTGTCTTTAGAACAGCTTACTATGCTTTATCTCTAGCGTAGGCTGGACATGACTCGGCCCGGCCCAACAATTAGGGTAGCGGATCGTGACATATTTTTAGTGGTGGCCCATGCAGGTCCTAACTAAATTGTTTGGTTGCGTCATTGTACCAAGCATAACTACAATTAGGAACTTAAGGTAACTAGACAACACTAGGAATAACATTTAGAATACCTAGAGGATTTCTAGGATTGCAACATAGGAAACTCATCACGGCATATGCTCATTATTACAAATTAGACTTCCTTGTTGTTTATGATTGTTTACTTAAGAGAGTTCTTATAAGTTCTTTTATTATTTAGATGGTGCTCACACGCTCGTCCTAGTATGCCACACCTGAAAATGGTACACTTCCTATCCAGCCGGTTGACCAGTTGACCGATGCATCTCCACCTCCACCTACCATACTCCTCCACTCCACAAATACACCAACCCAGATACCTCCACCACCTTCCACATCATAGTCCCAGCAGGATCCGATACTCCCACCACCACCTATTAGTATACCTACCCAGGCTTCCGTCACTCTCGACGGAAACAAACTGCTCACTCTGATCCAGGGATTCCTAACGACCCATCAGGTGCAGACCACCTTACTCCGCCAGAGCATGGAGCGTTCTGGGGAGCGTACCATGGTCCCACCACCGGTAGAGCCACGACAGAGAGCAGGGAATATCAAGCACTTCATGGGCTTGAACCCCAGGGAGTTCATGGGGACTGAGGGCATCATAGTAGCAGATGACTGGCTAGACTCGGTAGAGAGGAAGCTCTTCGGAGCTAGGTTGTCGGGTAACCTTCAGGTCGAGGCAGCGGGATTTCTGCTGACAGACTTGGCAGGAGTTTAGTTCATGAATAAGCCACTATTCTCGAGAGAGAGGGCCACATGGGATCAGTTCAAGATCCAGTTTAAGAAGAAATTCTTCTCGACCACCGCTAGAGTAGCCATGGGGCTACAATTCCAGAACATCCAGCAGGGGAACCGTTCTGTTGACGAGTATACAGCAGAGTTTAGTCGTTTGAGTCATTTCGCTCCTAGTCTGGTTGCAGACCCAGAGGAGATAACCTATAGGTTTTGCCATGGTCTAGTCCCAGACATTGGCATTCTCCTAGTAGCGAACGGGACGACTGACTACTACCAGAGCCTAAAGTTGGCCCGGAGTATAGAGGAGCATCTTCTATCTCTCAAGTGGCCGGCTTCCGTACACCACGAGGGACCTTCCAAGCACCAGGCTTTCCAGCCGAGAGCGCCGACGCCGAACCAGCAGACATACCGTCCTCCCATACCACATCACCCAACCCCACCAGTTAGAGTCACGGAACCACAGCAGCAGCATGGAGCTTTGTGTATATTCTGTAGAAGGCCAGGGCATGATTACTCCATTTGCAGAAAGAGGTTGAGGCAGTGCTTAGCTTGTGGGTCTACCATCCACCATCTTCGGGAATGCCCAGTAGCGAGGGTACCAGGTACCGGACCACCATCTAGAGGACCGCCGCTTTCGACGCAGAAGCAGAGGTTCGAGCAACATCTACAGCAGCACAAGGGACCCCAGGAGAAGGCTTATAGTCTAGCTCTTGAGGCAGAGCCGGAGCAGGTTTCGGAGCCAGACTATTTGGCCGACGTCATCACAGGTCATGTTTATTTGTATACTTTTCTAGCTCTATGCTTGTTTGATTTCGATGCATCGCATAGCTTCCTGTCATTAGAGTTTTTGCATAAACACCACTTACCAGCTACCCCTACCAAGAAGATGAGTAGAGTAATGACGGAAGACGGACCAGTACCCATTAGGGCTATCTATAGATGCTCTATTACTATAGCTGGGAAAGAGTTTGGGGAATGATACTTTGTGATGCCACTTCCCGGGTATGATATCATATTGGGAATAGATTGGCTTAGCTATGCTCATGCAGCTATAGACTGTCATGAGGGTAGTATTCTGTTCAGTCCCCCAGGTACGACACCATTCACTATCAAGAGGACAGGGCCGGAGATCAACCTAGAGCCGAACTGTTGTACGACAGTTGGAGAGTTAGCACCGCTACACCCTATCATTAGGGAGTTTATGGATGTATTCCCAGAGGATCTTCCAGGACTTCTGCCTCACAGAGATGTGGAGTTCACTATAAATTTAGTACCGGGTTCATCACCAGTATCCCTGACTTGCTATAGAGTGAACCCCAAGGAGACCGTAGAGATGAAGGAGCTGATTGATGACCTGTTGAAAAAGGGTTTCATTCGATCTAGTGCTTCTCCATGGGGAGCGCCAGTGCTCTTTGTGCCGAAGAAGGATGGTACAGTCCGGTTGTGCATTGACTATCGGGCGTTGAATACCATCACCATCAAGAACAAATATCCTCTGCCCAGGATAGATGATTTGTTCGACCAGTTGAGTAGGGCGAAGGTATTTTTCAGGATAGATTTGAGATCTGGTTACCACTAGGTGAAAGTCAGGGCTGAAGACGTCCAGAAGACTACGTTCAACACGAAGTATGGGCAGTATGAGTTTTTGGTGATGTCATTTGGTCTCACAAATGTGCCAGCTGTCTTTATGAACTTGATGAATAACACATTTCACCAGTATCTGGATAAGTTCTTCGTGGTGTTTATTGACGACATCTTGATATACTCGAAGACGCCGGAGGAGCATGCAGAGCACTTACGGATAGTTTTGGGGATTCTGAGGAATGAGAGGTTGTATGCCAAATTGTCGAAGTACAAATTATTTTTAGACCGAGTTGAGTTTCTCGGTCATGTGGTCACTGGAGAGGGAATCTCAGTAGATCTCCGTAAGATCGCTGCCGTCGAGACATGGAAGACTCCGACATCAGTTTCAGAGATCAGGAGTTTCTTGGGATTAGCAGGCTATTATAGGAAGTTCATCCAGGACTTTGCTAGAATAGCTGAACCCATGATGAAACTGACGCAGAAGGATGCAGAGTACATCTGGTCAGAGGACTGTCAGGCAGCATTTGAGGAGCTAAAGAAGAGGCCGACCACCGCTCCAGTTCTAACATTGCCTTTAGGATCTGGAGGTTTTACCGTTTACAACGATGCTTCGAGAAAGGGGCTAGGATGTGTCCTGCAGCAGTATGGGAAAGTGATTGCTTATGCATTTAGGTAATTATGGACTCATGAACGGAACTATCCTACCCACGACCTGGAGTTAGCTGCGGTAATCTTTGCCCTCAAGTTGTGGAAACACTACTTATACGGAGAGCGAGTGGAAATCTTTACTGACCATAAGAGCTTGAAGTATGTGTTCACGCAGAAGGAGCTGAACATGAGGCAAAGACGATGGTTGGAGTTAATGAAGGAATTCGACATCGATTTACAGTATCACCCCGGGAAGGTAAAAATGGTGGCGGATGCGCTGAGCAGGCATCCGATGGCATGGTATCTGATGATAGATCGACATTTACGGGAAGATCTGGAGAAGCTCGGTATTGAGATTATTCGGCCAGGATCAGTGATACAGATGATGGCGCTAGACATTCAGTCAGGTCTGATAGAGCAGATCAAGGAGACTCAGTCTACAGATGAGAGCCTCCGTAGACTCAGAGTCCAGGCCTTAGCTGGATTACTTGATGACTTCACCGTAGCAGAGGATGGATCCTTGAGGCATGGCAGCCGGTTATGCGTGCCGAAGGGAGAGCTGATAGAGGCGGTCTTACAGGAGGCACACCGATCGCGATATTTTATTCACCCTGGTGCCAACAAGATGTATCGTGACTTGTGGGAACATCTTTGGTGGCACGAGATAAAAAAAGATGTATTACGCTTTATTTCGAGATGCCTTGATTGCCAGCAGGTCAAGACGGAGCGTCAGAGGCCAGCTGGTCTATTACAGCTATTATTCATTCCCGAGTGGAAGTGGGATCATATCACGATGGACTTTGTTTCAGGGCTTCCTCATTCCCAAGGAGGGAAGGATGCCATATGGGTCATCGTTGACAGGCTGACGAAGTGTGCTCACTTCATACCCTTCAAGGTGGGGCTCTCCACCGAGAAGTTGGCAGAGCTATACATGCAGCATATAGTTCGCTTGCACGGAGTACCAGTGAGCATCGTATCAGACCGGGACAACAGATTTATGTCCCATTATTGGAGGAGCTTGCAGGAGGAGTTGGACAGTCGGCTCAAGTTCAGTACAACGTACCACCCACAAACCGATGGACAGTCCGAGAGGACGATTCAGACGCTAGAGGACATGCTGAAGACTTGTGTGCTGGACTTTGGAGGATCATGGGAGAGCCATCTTCACTTGGTAGAGTTTTCATACAACAACAGCTACCAAGCCAACATCGGTATCTCCCTTCGAGGCACTAGATGGATGACGATGCCGTACACCACTCTTTTGGGATGATGTTGGGGATAGAGTTATGCTTGGGCCAGAGATGATCACTGATGCAGCAGAGAAGGTCAGGATGATCAGAGACAGGTTTAGAGTTGCTCAGGACAGGCAGAAATACTGTTTCGATGCTAGTCGCAGACCGATGGAGTTCGCTGATGGAGATATGGTATTGGTGAAGATATCACCTACTATAGGGACGATCCGGTTCGGACGAAGCGGCAAGTTGAGCCCCAGATACATTGGACCGTTCGAGATACTCGACGGGATCGGAGAGGTAGCTTACAGGGTTGCACTTCCACCTAACCTAGCGAGGGTTCACGATGTCTTCCATGTGTATTAGCTGAGTAGATACGTTCCAGACCCTAGCCATGTGCTAGATCATTCAGAGTTGGAGATCGGACCGAGCCTTGCGGTTACTGAACAGCCAGTGGAGATATTGGACCGGAGGGAGAAGAGGTTGAGGAACAAAGTCATACCCTTGGTCCGAGTAGCTTGGAGCCGTCACTCTCCGGGAGAATCTACTTGGGAGAGGAAGTCGGACATGAGGAAGAGATATCCTTACTTGTTCGACCCAACAGCCGCGAGGGAACCATCCGTTCCCGCTTGATTCCATAGATATTAGTCTTAAATAGTACCCTTAGTCTTTGTTTGAATTGCTTGCTATATTAAATGTTTGTAGATTCTTCTATCCTTGTGAATTTCGAAGACGAAATTTTTCAAGGAGGAAAGATTTGTAAGCCTAGATATTTTTAAAATATTTTAAATAAAGAATTATAATTTTAAATAGCATTTATATCCCTAAAATAAATTATTAGAATTATTAGAATTTTCTAGAATTTTAAAATAATTTTTAAATAGTTTTTAAAGCCAAAAATACCATTTTGTAATTTATTAAATTGTTTTAAATGCTTTTCATAATTATTTTAAATAGTTTAAGCCAGTATGCAATATTTGAATTGTCTGTGCAAATTTTATTTGCACAGAGCAGAGCGGAGGGGTTTATGCAAATTATATTTTGTACTTAATCAGGGCGGTGGGGGTTTTTGTATAAAATCGAATATTTGAGGGGGGGTGGTTTCTGCAAAAGACCCTTTGACCACTGCCTTCGTCCCCGACTAATCCCCGACCGACGGCCTAAACCCTAACCCTAATTCCTAAACTAATGGCCGAAAACCTAATCTAACACAAGACCCAGCCCTATAAATAGACCACTAGTCGAAACCCTAACCCTATTCTACTCCCTGACCACCACAGCCGCCGCCGTACCCTGTTCTTCTCCGACGAGTTCGTCGGAGATCTAGATCTAGGAGTGCCGCCGTTCCAGCCATCGCCGTAGCCGCGCACCACCACCAAACAGTTCGTCTCGGCGAGACGAACTCGCCTATATTTTTTTCGACGCGCCACGACGTCTCCTCCGCTGTAGAGCACCGCCGACAGCCCCCGCCCATTGGACACGTGCGTGTCATTTCTTCTGTGGGTCGTGTCGTGTCTCGTGTATACATGTGTGGACTCGCCCAGTGCCGAGGAGTCCAGTGGTGAACGTGGACACGGTGTTTACGTGCCGTGCGTGTCGTGCTCGCCACGGACACAGGATTCGTGTACTCGTGTCCCTAACTGTCGGACACGGGTTTAATATTTAAATGGGTAACGAGTTTGAATGAACAGTAACAGGTTTAAACCCGCACAGTAACAGGTTTTATTAAATGGGTTTACTGTTGACAGCGGGTTTGGGTTCGGGCCCAATGGGTTTGGGCTGAATTTTATATATATGTATATATGTATTTATATATATATGTATATATGTATATGTATTTTATATATATATATTATATATATATATATATATATATATATATATATATATATATATATATATATATATATATACTGTATTTATATTTTTTTATATTAAGTATTTTCTATATATATATATATAATTGTTATATATATATATATATATATATATATATATATATATATATATATATATATATATATATATATATATATATATATATATATATATATATATATATATATATATATATTTGTTATATATATATGTATATTTGTTATATATATATATATATATATATATATATATATATATATATATATATATATATATATATATATATATATATATATATATACATATATATATATATATAATATATATATATAATATATATATATATATATATATATATATATATATATATATATATATATACTTCTAATTTAATGTAAATTTTGTGCTATATGTTATTATGTATAAATTTACAAGTTATTTTATTATATAATTTTATGACTTGTATATTTCATTACATCAACATATATATTATTTAATTACTTTAATATTCATTTGTATATATATATATATATATATATATATATATATATATATAATTTTTATTTTAATATATGTATTTTTGTATTTCGATTGATTACGACCATTTGAGTCCAGACCTAGCATGGGTTCTGTGGATTCAAATGAGCCTAAATACATTCAAAGCCTGTACGAGTCATATCGGACTTGATTCATGACTTTGGGTTCCGTATCTGGACTCCGGTTCAATTTCGTATACGTGGATAAAATATTAAATAATTAATTATTTATTTTTTCAGAAATTATAACTTGCTGTATTTGAAATTATATATATATATTATGTGCTGTGAAAATATAGAAAAATTGTATTTAAATGCTATGTTAATTTATCTAATTTAATATAATTTTTCCAATATTTAATGAGTACTTTTGGCATTTTATAAAAATAGAAAAACAGAACTCATTTTCAGGGTACTTATGTTTACTGATTTTTAATAAATATCTATAAGGGTTTCAAAATTCCAGAAAAATTAGTATAAATTTCTATAATTTACAAAGATTATTTTGGTACTTTATCTTATGTATATTTGAGCTTTCTGCCTATCTTAAAAATTATTGTAACACAGTGTACAGTCTGATTTATTTATTAAATAATTATGACTTTCGATGTATTGTGTAATTTTGGGATATTGTAGTATTGGACCTCACCCTACCATTGTGTGATTTATTAAATAATTATGACTTGCGAAAACTAAAATATTTACAAAAGCAACACGATATGGCATGCGCCACGACAAACCAGGCGAGGTTTAGATATTGTGTCACCCCACATTGGCCTCCTATGTTAAAGTCATCATTTGGCTAGGTGTCCAGTCAGAAAGTCGTGTCGCACAACTAGTGTCTTGTGTTTAACTTAGTATAAAAACTAAGTTTATGTATTATTTTTACAGTGACGAGACACCAGGATATCTATAGCATCATATACATACACTTGATTTGCACAAGGCAAGTACTTCTACAAACTTTATTTACTGCATATAATGAATTGTGTATAAACCATGTTAAATACCGATACTTAAACTGTAAGTCATATCTCTCCATGTTTCATATACTTTATACTGCTCTCAGTATCCACCATATTTTATAATATTTTAGTATCTCTAACATGTTTAGAATCTGGGTTATGGGAAAACTGATAGTTGAGTACGTGATCATGTCCCCCTCTACCGTACTCGAGCAAAGTTTCATTTTATATGTTACTGCACCGTAGGCCTTTTTCTCAAAGCGGATTTGTGCGTATGTACATCTATTCTAGTATCTCTTCCTCAACCGACAAACCAAGTGTAACTTGTCCTCCCCACAGAATCCCTCTGGCTGCTCCATGTACAACTCCTGTTCAAGATCACCATAGAGAAATGTCGTCTTCACGTCCATCTGCTCGACCTCCAAGTCAAAATTGGCTGCCAATGCTAGCACCACCCGAATAGACGATTGTTTAACAACTGGCGAAAAGATCTCATTATAATCTATGCCATTTCTCTGACAGTAGCCTTTAACTACCAGCCTCGTTTTGTATCAAAGGCGAATAGCATCATCTGTCTGCTTCACTCTAAACACCCATCGATTTTTTAAAGCCTTCTTGCCTTTTGGCAACCGCACCAGATGATAAGTGGAGTTAGCCTGTAAGGAACTCATCTCCTCCTGTATAGCATCCATCTACAACTACTTATGTTCGCCATCCATAGCTTCTACGAAACTTTCAGGCTCTACCCCATCAGTCAGCAGCACATACTCACCCGATGAGTACCTCGTAGATGGTCGACGCTCTCTTTCGCTCCTTCTCAATGGAACCACTGGTGCTGGTTGTACATCAACAGCCTCCTCCCTATCAGGAACTAGCTCCTCCATAACTGGATCCTCTACGATATCCTCTGGAAACTGCTCGAAGCAAAATGACTCTAATTCAGGCAATTCTTCAGCCTCAGAAGGCATCTCGAAATCCTAAGTGTTGGTCATGGTCTGATCCTCGATGAATACCATGTCCCTACTTCTGTAGAGCTTTCTTCCTATGGGTTCATAGAGTCTATAGCTAAACTTATCCCGACCGTAGCCGATAATGACGCATCGTCTCACCTTCGGCTCAAGTTTGGATCTCTCATCCTTCGGTACATACACGAAGGCCTTACAACCAAACCCTCGCAGGTGGTTGTATGATGGCTCGTACCATACTTTATCAGTGTCATGCCCCGTTCCTGCAGGAGCGATCGTCCTCGCTAAGGCGTGATGTCGCATGAGCCTAGATTGCGCTCGTATAAGGCGGGTTCCATAACGACCGATTACAGCGGCTGCGATGGGGTCTTCACACAGAAGTCCCAAGCAGAGACATTGAACATGCAGTAGAAATTTAGAACAAACACAAGTTCTTCAAAAGAACCTCTTTATTGATATTGAAACAAAGAATACAAAGGGGCACAAGGCCAAGATTACAATCACTCAAGCTCACTCTTCTCACATTACAAGTCACACATCTCTCTCTCATGTCTTGAGCCAACGGATGCTTCGGAAGGCGACATCCATACATTACGTCCCGTATAAGTCTTGAATCCGTGCGGCCGTACGCTTCGAATCGCCAAGGTACTCCGTGCCTCGACGCATCCAAGCGAGCTCCATGCCACGAGCTTCTACCTACGCCTGCACATAAAAACTATGTGGGTGTCAGTACTCAACTGTACTGGTGGAGTGAGCTCCTCGCCCACCCATACAAAACCGACACGTTCATTTACTTTGTGCAACATAAACCCTTTACGATTGTCTTTCTACTCTTGCCTTAGGATTAGTTTTAGGACATAGACTCTCAGCCTATTTAGTGCCTCTAGACCGTTACCGTGCTATCACATCGAGAACTTCTGTATCCTTGCCTCTAAACCTTTCTCGTGCTTGTATCGTCAATACACTGACTCATACTTGTCTTTCGTGCCATACTCTGGGATGTAACGACTCGGTCGTAAAATGAACTCGATTCGTGCTTCAATATTTTTGAGGCAGTGCCTCCTCGTTAAGTCTTGCCTATACTTGTGTTGTGATAACGCGGTCATGCCTCACATTTCGAGGTCGTGCCCCGCAGCTTAACCTGACTTAACCAAACTCACCTTACGGCCCTTCCAGACTTAACTCGAAATGTCTAACCCAACTTATGGAATAGGTGTTGAGAACTCAAGCACGATGCCATATCTCGTGCCGAAGCACGTGTCTTTACGCATAGCCAAATCTTAGACTTCATAATACCTTATATGCATACCGTGCACGCATTCCATAACTCAACACATACCGTGCTTACACTTCCTTTGTTACGACCGACACCGTGCATGCAGATTCGCCGTTTAGCATGCCAATTATCTATATGAAAGGCCACTGACATGACAAGCCATCGCGAACATAGCTCGGGTAGGCAGCGGGTCTTTCGATACCAGGTAGCGAGCCCCATGGAAAGCCCCCGACTACCCACGTAATAAAATCGTGCGCTGCTACAACGTCTTCCCCTAGGTCGACTGGGCCTGGTGCCCCGACGTAATACCAGTCCAGGAAGAAATCCTTGTCGACAAGTTGTCCAATGACTACGCACCTACGAGACATCTAGACTCACGTAAATGCACGGCCTAATTTGTTGGTACGACTGAAACTATACTTAGTAACTCGTGCTCTGAACCACTCTTTGCATAACGAGCATCGGGACCGTGAGACTCCCAACCGAGGGACCGCCTCATACTTTGAAAACGTACATAGAAACCGTGAGACTCCCAACCGAGGGACTGCCTCATACTTTAAAAACATGCATAGGAACCGTGAGACTCCCAAACGAGGGACCGCCTCAGCGACAAACGGTCACGTGAACTTACTTCTTTGAAATCGAGGGAACGACTACTACATAGCCTTCCAACTTAACTTGCACCAAACATGCCTAATACTTGCCATAGCCCATGGCATTTTTATCAGCGAAACAACCGTATTTCGTGCCTTATACCTATTGTATTCCGTGTGACACTATCGTCCAAATCATACTCGATGTGACGAGCCTTAAGACCGTGGGAACAAATGGCTATATACAACCGTAGAACCGTGGGACCGTTCAAGGCTATGCCAAGCCTTGGATGACGGGACCGTGCATACTTATCAAGTGTTCACGCGGGCGACGCCTACAACTCAGGCTAATTCGAACGTTATGGAAACTTAGCAACTTAGGCCATCTTCCTCCTCCCAAGCAACGGGACGAAGGATCAAGTGTTATTTAAAAGCACGCTAGCCGACTTCTAAGTAGACCGTGGGGCCTTTTTCTATGTTCTAACACATTTCGACCCGTTGGGATTATTCCCTTAGCTATGTGGATTCGTTTCTTTTTATTATCAAGCCTATTGTGCAAGTTGAAAACATGCGATTTATTATGTGAAGGCTAAGATGAGGCAAGTTTACCAAAACTACCCCACCTGAGCGATGTCTCCGAGCAAGCCATTTGCAAGGCTAAGTCCGAATGTTGTCGACGTTTCGTTTCCTCCGATTGACTGAGCAGGATGGGGCACTACATCATACACCACTCAGAAAAGTTTTGTCCTCGAAACTAACTGAGTACACTGATCGACTTATCACTCGATATTCAACGACTCTCGCGCGCACACTTTGCCTAGGTGTTTCCTCAATCCGAGCCACGCTCGTGCTCTAATTTTCCTTTTACATCGAACAACTATATCTTGACACTATATCTTGACTGGGTAACTTATACTTATCGTGCACACGGGCAACTTAGTTCTAGGACAAACTATTCGTTCAATCGACATTCAAGTTCGTCTCAATCTAATGATTGCACTACCACCAATCTTTTCCTTGAACACTATTTCAAAATCGTCTACACTTTCTCGTTCCTCAAGTCTTACTTGATTCAACGTATCACTTGGTTGGATCGTGCACATATTCCAGGTGTCCCTAAAATACATGCATTTCAGCCAAGCTTCGTTATAGAGAATCTACCATCACTACTCGAGTCGGATCGTGAACATATCCGGGTGTCCCTGATATACGTGCATGTCAACCGAGCCTCATGAGCGGTGCCTCCACACATCCTACCACTCCGTACTCGGACGTCTGCCTAACCGCTAGGCTATGTCTTTCTGTCAGTATTGGAATCATAGTTCCCAAACAATGATATCAACACTGACCCCATCCTAAGGTCAAACCAAGTTGATAGTACGGGGTTTTTCTACCCAATCTCGCATCACTCCGATTTCTAAACATCGAGCATAGATTTCCTACACACATCCCGACATTCGTCGCACGGGGTCCGAGTCGTTCTGCAAAGCCATCCTTCGATAACTCACGTTTCAACCGATCCTCGACAAGAACATATCGCTCGTTCATCAAGCCATTTCGTATTGTCTATCTCTTCGAACACGTTTGACATAATCTGCCTATCAATCATTCCAAGTCAAGCATGCTACGACACAATTTATCGCTAAACCATAATTTACATCTCATATTCCCTAAGTCATTCATCCCAATTCACGTATTCGATCATAAGGTCGTCTAACTTGACAATATGTTGCGCCCCGATCTCAAACGAGTCAGATTATCCACAGTGGGCATGAATCGCCATGCACGCTCCCACGGGATGATCATCCTCATCGGAAAGTAACTCTTGTTTTGTGTCTAGACTAATTCATTCTCGATACATAGATTGGATATATTCTATCCTCATGTTTACTCAATCTTCAATCGCAAGTCCTAACATCCTCGAATTTTCCTTCGCATCAAACCAACAAGTCGAGACAATCAAAGTTGTCGCGTCCTGATTTTCTGAGTTCGATCATTTCTGAGACATGAATCACCATGTCAGCGCTCACGCAGAATGATCGCCCCAAATCCGATACAACGCATGTGCGAGGCTAGTATTGCACTCATGCAAGACAAGAATGTCGATATTGTGGTTATCCGCGTAACCATCAAGACACAATCATTTTCATCCAACATTCATCTCAATCAAAATCCTAAGTATAGTATCCAACCGAACAATAACACTTGTACGATCATCATTCGCCGAGTCAGAGTACTCCCGAGTTATCATATATCGATCTTTGATACGCCTTAATACCATCGATGATATGCGTAACCTAACAATCTTCCTTTGCAACCAATTTTGAGTCGTGCGAATGATGCTACCGTCCGACTGGATTGTCTCCTCGACATTCAAATTCAAGTTCGATCATTATCCCTCGCATCATTCACAACATCAATTTCCTCAAACCCAAATTCACGTATCGTTCATCCATCTATCTTAACTCATCGACTAACGTATTTCCTCAATTTGCATTGACGTTATCGTCGCTCGATAGCACCTCTATCGACAGTCATCTCACTTACTCAATCGAGTCCACATTTCGTGCTCGAAACATTACGAATCCTGCACTCGACTTTGCTAAGGTCGACGCAACTTTGGTGTATATGCCCGGCCTGACTTAACCAAACGTGCTTACGTGAACCATCTTTTTGTTTTGTCAAAAATTATTCTCCTACATTTTGCAAAATAGATAGACTTATTGTATGGACATCCGTGGGACATTTGAGAGAGAGCGCACCAACGATATCAATTTGCGGAAGCAACATTCAGAGTTCGCGAAAACATCAGAGTTAAAGAATTCAATCGATAGTCCAAGGACGTATAAAGCCGTTCTCTGATACCATTATGTCACGCTCCGCTCCCACAGGAGCGATTGCCCTCGCTAAGGCGTGATGTCGCACGAGACTAGATTGCGCTCGTGCAAGGCGGGTTCCATAACGGCCGATTACAGTGGCTGCGATGGGGTCGTCGCACAGAAGCCCCAAACAGAGACATTAAACATGCAGTAGAAATTTAGGACAAACACAAGTTCTTCAAAAGAAGCTCTTTATTGATATTGAAACAAAGGTTACAATTGGGCGCAACGCCAAGATTACAATCACTCAAGCTCACTCTTCTCACATTACAAGTCACTCATCTCTCTCTCATGTCTTAAGCCAGCAGATGCTTCGAAAGGCGACGCCCATAGATTATGTCCCGTATAAGACTTGAATCCATGCGGCCGTACATTTCGAATCACCAAGGAACTCCGTGCCTCGACGCATCCATGCGAGCTCCGTGCCACGAGATTCTACCTGCGCTCGCACATGAAAACTATGTAGGTGTCAGTACTCAACTGTACTGGTGGAGTGAGCTTCTCGCCCACCCATTCAACACCGACATGTTCATTTACTTTGTGCAACATAAAACCTTTATGATTGTCTTTATACTCTTGCCTTAGGATCAGTTTTAGGTTATAGACTCTCAGCCTATTTAGTGCCTCTAGACCGTTACCGTGCTATCACACCGAGAATTTCCGTATCCTTGCCTCTAAACCTTTCTCGCGCTTGCATCATCAATGCACTGACTCATACTTGTCTTTCGTGCCATACTCTGGGACGTAACGACTCGGTCGTGAAATGAACTCGATTCGTGCTTCAATACTTCTGAGGCAGTGCCTCCTCGTTAAGTCTTATCTATACTTGTGTTGTGATAACGCGGTCGTGCCTCACATTTTGAGGTCGTGCCCCGCAACATAACCTGACTTAACCAAACTCACCTTACGGCCCTTCCAGACTTAACTCGAAACGTCTAACCCAACTTGTGGAACCGGTGTTGAGAACTCAAGCACGATGCCATATCTCATGCCGAAGCACGTGTCTTTACGTATAGCCAAATTGTAGGATTCATAATACCTTATGTGCATACCGTGCATGCATTCCATAACTCAATACAAACCGTTCTTACACTTTCTTTGTTACGACCGACATCGTGGATGCGGATTCTCCGCTTAGCACGCCAATTATCTATATGAAAGGCCACTGGCATGACAAGCCATCGCGGACATAGCTCGGATAGGCGGTGGGTCTTTCGAAGCCAGGTAGCGAGCCCCATGGAAAGCCCCCGACTATCCACGTAGTAAAATCGAGCGCTGCTATAACGTCTTCCCCCTAGGTCGACTGGGCTCGGCGCCCCGGCGTAATACCAGTCCATGAAGAAATCCTTATCGACAAGTTGTCCAATGACCACGCACCTACGAGACATCTAGACTCACATAAATGTATGGCCTAATTTGTTGGTACGACTGGAACTATACTTAGCAACTCGTGCTCTGAACCACTCTTTGCATAACGAGCATCGAGACCGTGAGACTCCCAACCGAGGGACCGCCTTATACTTTGAAAACGTGCATAGGAACCGTGAGACTCCCAACCGAGGGACCGCCTCATACATTGAAAATGTGCATAGGAATCGTGAGAATCCCAAACGAGGGACCGCCTTAGCGACAAACGGTCGCGTGAACTTACTTCTTTGAAATCGAGGGAATGACTACTACATAGCCTTCCAACTTAACTTGTACCAAACATGCCTAATACTTGCCATAGCCCGTGGTATTTCTATCATCAAAACAACCGTGTTTCGTGCCTTAAACCCATTATATTCCATGCGACACTATCATCCAAATCATACTCGATGTGACGAGCCTTAAGACCATGGAAACAAATGGCTATATGCAGCCGTAGAACCGTGGGACCGTTCAAGGCTATGCCAAGCCTTGGATGACGGGACCGTGCATACTTATCAAGTGTTCACACGGGCGACGCCTACAATTCAGGCTAATTCGAACGTTATGGCAACTTAGCAACTCATACGATTTATTATGTGAAGGCTAAGATGAGGCAAGTTCACCGAAACTACCCCACCTGAGCGATGTCTCCGAGCAAGCCGTTTGCAAGGCTAAGTCCGAATGTCATTGGCGTTTCGTTTTCTCTGATTGACTGAGCGGGACGGGGCACTACAATTAGGCACATCATCCTGCAAAGAAGCACTAGAAGATAAATTAATAATCTAAGCAACCGTGTAAAGTGCCTCACCCTAATAGCTGCCTGACAAGTTTGCTTCTGACAGCAAACACCATAACCTTTCCATCAGTGTCCTGTTCATGTGCTCCGCTACTGTAACCCCACTTTTCCAGTTTCATGAATTTTTGAACTATTTCTAATATTTTGATAAAACAATATTCAAGTTGTTGAATATTTATAATTTCTAATATTATTTTGAATTATTTTGTCATTAGTTCTTGGGAATAACTAAATTGGAGTATTGTCCAAGTTTCCAACTAATTAGTTTTTCCCAAGATTATAACAACCTTCTTAACAACTTTCTAACCAATTATAACTAACTCTAACAAACTTTTGGATTGAAACTGTAAATAACAGATTGTGTTAGGCATTTTTGCAAATTTTTATTTTTTCATTTTGCTGTATATATATATATATATATATATATATATATATATATATAAAATATATATATATATATATATATATATATATATATATATATATATATATATATATATATATATATATATATATATCAGGGGGAAAAAATATATATATATATATCAGGGGAGGAGAGAGAAGCTACTCTCTGCTCATTCTTTGAGCTCTCCTCCTAAATTGCTCCTTCTTTCCCCAAATTCGTCCACCAAACCCTAACCCTAATTATGAAGACCGGGGCATGACCGGAGCTTCCATCCCGGTGGTCGGCGACTGCCCATCTTCCTGAGCACGACGACGGCAAGTAAGCGGGCCCCTCGAGCAGAGGCGCACCATAGCGACAGAGAGACGATTCCATCTCCGGCGACCCCTTTCCAGCGGCACACACTGTTTTTCAGCGACCGGACTACCTTCTTGACCACCAGGCAGGTCCCCTCTCCACGGCGTATAACGCTCCAGTCCCAAAATACTTAGACATGCCAGCTGCATACATATGAAGAATATTCTAATATACGAAAATCTCGTATGTATACGTAAGCTGTAAAATACAGTAATGATGAAACTAATCTCATCCACAAACCAATATATCATAAATCAACTTATAAATGTTTTTTGTACAAAACGTTGGGTGGAGACAAATCCACTACCAACAAAAAGAGAGAATACATAGTAATGATGGAAGAGTCGAGTGAAGCGAAAGATGATCCAAAAGCTATCATCGTGAAGGTAGATTGTAAACTATGTCCTTGGCTAGAGCACCTGCGAAAATCATAAATACACCTGGAGAAATCACCAGGTCCTCAGAGGGACGTAACAAGATACAGGAAGAACATGCTAATATGAACTGTTAGAATAATAAGATAATATACAAAAGACTATCCTAGACACTAATATGCAAAGGGGATTCTAACCGTCTAATGTGCAATTTAGAGGACAACTTTCATTGTGCAAGGGTGGGATTTAGGTTATAAGTACGTAACTGGCATCCAGTCATACATATCCGGCCGTAACGTCCAAAACGTTAGAGGATATCTGCAAATATAATCTTGCCATAGTTCCTTTCGAAAACTATGGTTTACCTGTTTGGTTTCCCATACTCACTAGTGACTGTCCTCCCCCAATATTTCCCATACTGACCAAGTCATATCCATGATCCGCCCAGTTTTGTAACTGCTCGAGTCTCTATACCTTAATCATAGCAGTTACGATCTATCCGTCACAAGACAATAGAGATGGCCAGTCAATAAGTCGTGCCCCTAGCAAAATGTCTCGAACCGTGTAGTGTGAGTGTCATGGCCAAAGGATATCCCCCAGCCAGAAGGTAGTCCGCTAAAACTAAGTCAACATGCATAAAATAAAGTAACGACTAATAGATTCGCTTGCACCCAAGTATGGCTTGGACGCGCAGTTTATAACAACTAAAAATAACAAATATGAAACAAATAAAATAAATACTGAAAATAAATAATATGACAGTTAATTAGCAAGGTATACTTGCCTGGTGGTTGGAAGGTGTTTTGACAACGTCCAGTAGATGAAATCGACAAGTGAGAAGAAGCAACAAGAGTGGAACCTCCACAAACGTTCCCGGATGCTGAAACAAAAATAAAAAACGTTCTCGATGTAAAAGATATATCTACGAAACGCCTGTCCGAAAGTCCAATTCCAGAACAGGGGCAAAATCGTAATTTCAGGTCAAAAGGATGTCCATCGTTGGACCCGCTTTGCACCGAAACGCGTGCTAAAATCTACGGTCTCTAAAGTCGTCAAACTATATGTCTACGAATCCAATTTTTAAGATGAACTCAATGTTATGTCCAATTTTGGATTTCGATAAGCCGTGCACAAAATTGTCCATTGAATTGGATCGTAGGGCCCACAAAATGACGATTCGGTCAACGGTCTCAGAATCGAACAAAACTTGGCTCACAGGACCAAAAAAATATTTTGAGTCCAATGGCACAAGTTTCGTCACGATTTGACGAGCGTGCACAAAGTAATTGAGAAATTTAGAAAAATGCCGTTACGGTGTTCTTCGACGGATACAGGTCAAATTCGTCGCGCACACGTGACCAATTTGGATTCCGTCAAAGCCCACACGTCCAAAAAGTTAATACGCACCTTTTGGTACCTTCGGTTTGTGACGGGGTCGTCCGGTTTGTCGGGATGGACCTCATATCAGAGGTTTTTAAGTTTTCGAAAAACTGATTTTTCTCTAATTTGAAATTAATTTTAAACATAAAATAAACATCTAAAAATTTAACTAAAAATAGGGTTTTGATCTTGGTTAGGTAATCTATAAGGCTATTCAAACCGATTTTCAAAAATCGCAATAACCAGGTCACAAATCGACCGCAAATATGGGACGTTGGGACAGTTTCTATAGTCCAGAAAATCGAGTTTTTCTCGATTTTGGAACTCGTTTTTCGTTGTGCACAATACAAAATAAAATAAACTACTTGAGGGCAGTAGACTTGGTTAGGTTGGCAACGTACCGGTGAAGATAGTTCGGAAAATGATCGATCATGGTGATCGCTGCTGCCATACGAAGTTGCTTCGCTGATGTTGCTGCATTTGGCTTGCCGCGGGTATTGCTGTTGTCGCGACTGTCGCACGGCGGATTTCAGCTTCCTGGCCTACCAGCGGCCCCTATATGGTGACGCGCACGCACGTGGTGCCAGGGGACGAGGGCACGACGCTAGGGTTTTGATCAATTTTTTTCTTTCTTTCTCGTTTTCGTGTGTGTATATATACACGTTCGTGCGTGGGAATAAAAGAGGGGCTCGGGTTCGGTCCTCTACTGTTCCCGCAGGAACAGTAGTGGATTGGTTTTTCTTTGTTTCTTTTTTAAAACTAAACTTATATATATCTATGAAATTGAAAATAAATATATAAATAATTCCAAAAAATAAACTTAAAAATCTAAAAATACTTTTAAACTGTTGTTGCATATATTTCCTAGTATAAGGTATTTTACCTATGAATGTACATATATTTTAAAAATAATTTTCTAAGAAAATTATCAACTAACCAAAAATAATAATAATGAATAACAATGATAACAATAATATCCCCCAACAAGAAGGTAGTCCGCTAAAACTAAGTCAACATGCATAAAATAAAGTAACAACTAATAGAGTCGCTTGCACCCAAGTATGGCTTGGACGCGCAGTTTATAACAATTAAAAACAATAAATATAAAATAAATGAAATAAATGCTAAAAATAAATAATATGACAGTTAATTAGCATGGTATACTTGCCTGGTGGTTGGAAGGTATTTTGACAACGTCCAGTAGATAAAATCGACAAGTGAGAAGAAGCTACAAGAGTGGAACCTCCGTAAACGTTTCGGATGCTGAAACAAACATCAAAAATATTCCCGGTATAAAAGATATATCTAGGAAACTCCTGTCCGAAAGTCCAATTTCGGAACAGGGGTAAAATTGTAATTTTATGTCAAAACGATGTCCGCCGTTGGACCCGCTTTGCACCGAAACGCATGCCAGAACCTACGATTTCTAAATTCGTCAAACTAGATGTCTAAGAATCTGGTTTTTCGAGACAAACTCAACGGCATGTCCAATTTTGGATTCCGATGAGCCGTGCACAAAATCGCCCATTAAATCGAATCGTGGGGCCCGCAAAATGGCAATACGGTCAACGATCTCAAAATCGAACCAAACTTGGCTCACCGGACCAAAAAATTATTTTGAGTCCAATGGCGCAAGTTTTGTCGCGATTTGACGAGTGTGCACAAAGTAATTAAAATTTTGGAAAAAGGCCGATACGGCGTTCTTCGATAGATACGGGTCAAATTCGTCGCGCACACGCGACCAATTTGAATTTCGTCAAAGTCAACACGTCCACAAAGTAAATACGCACCTTTTGGTACCTTCTGTTTGTGACGGGGTCGTCGGTTTGTCGGGACGGACCTCATATCGGAGGTTTTTAAGTTTTAGAAAAACTAATTTTTCTCTAATTTGAAATTAATTTTAAACAGAAAATAAAATCTAAAAATTCAACTAAAAATAGGGTTTTGATCTGGGTTAGGTGGCCAATAAGGCTGTTGAAATTGATTTTCAAAAATTGCAATAACCAGGTCGTAAATCGATTGCAAACATGGGACGTTGGGACAGTTTCTATAGTCCAGAAAATCGAGTTTTTCTCGATTTTGGAACTCGTTTTTCGTTGTGCACAATGTAAAATAAAATAAACTACTTGAGGGAGGTGGACTAGGTTAGGTTGGTAATGTACCAGTGAAGATGGTTCAGAAAACGATCGATCATGGTGATCGCTGCTGCCACACGAAGTTGCTTCGCTGATGTTGCTGCATTTGGCTTGCCACGGGTATTGCTGTTGCCGCGGCTGTCGCACGGTGGTTTGTAGCTGCCTGGGCGGCCAGCGGCCACCATGTGGTGATGCGCACGCACGTGGTGCCAAGGGACGAGGGTGCGTCGCTAGGGTTTTGATCAATTTTTTCTTTCTTTCTCGTTTCCGTGTGTATGTGTGTGTGTGTGTGTGTGTGTGTGTGTGTGTGTGTGTGTGTGTGTGTGTGTGTGTGTGTGTGTGTGTGTGTGTATACGTTCGTGCATGGGAATAAAAGAGGGGCTCGGGTTCGGTCCGCTACTGTTCCCGCTGGAACAGTAGTGGATCGATTTTTTTTTAAAAACTAAACTTATATATATCTATAAAATTGAAAATAAATATATAAATAATTCCATAAAATAAACTTAAAAATCTAAAAATACTTTTGAACTATTGTAGCATATATTTCCTAGTATAAGGTATTTTACCTATGAATGTACATATATTTTAAAAATAATTTTCTAAGGAAATTATCAACTAACCAAAAATAATAATGATAAATAACAATGATAACAATAATATTAATACACCAAAATCTTTAAATTAATTTCATAAAAATCTAACATATGCCTAAATTATTATTGTAACATTTCCTATATGGTGGTAGTTACACATACATATGTACAAGAAAAATCATTTAAAAAATGATTTAGCAAATAACCTATAAACATGCTATTATTTAATAACCACATCAACAACCACAATAATAATAATCATAATAATAATAATAATAATAATAATAATAATAATTTACATTAAACCACTAAGAGGCAGTATTAGGTGACACATATATTAAATAATCATAGAGGAACACTTGTCATGCCATTTCCAAAATATTTACTTCTTGGAAAATAATATCTTTTTCCTTTTATATAATAATTATTTACTTATAGAAAATAATATTTATAGGCCATTAAAGTAACCCGAAAAATATACACAAATATAACTACATGGGCCTTTTTGGAAGCACTACCTGACTACCTGGGCGTATGTTGGGTTCAGGTCAGGTCTGGGCTAGAATTGTACAACCGGGTCTCCCAAAAGCCAATATTCTAATTAATATATAAATAAATCATCGGTGGGGGTTAAGTCACAACTTGGCCTAGTTTGCCTAGTTAGGACCCACTTATGGCAGGGCCTTCCCTACCATGGCTAAAACACTAGTTAAGGCACCCGAGTATACCATTTGTGCCATAATTTTTGGTCATCTTGTACTCCAAACTCAACCATGGCTAAGGTCATCTATAATAATTACTATTTAAATAAAAATATTCACACAAAAAATAATAAAGTCCTATTTAAGTCAAAAAAAATTAAAAAAATTCAAAAATTTGAGGGTTTTACACGGTGAGCATGGCCGACGACTAGGCGCCCTCTTCCTTGGCAGTGTTCGCTTATACACGACATCCCCGACAAAGGCGAGAATCCTTCTAGGCGGTGGCCGGCTCCTCTTCCGACGACGTTTCCTCCTCAATCAGCGACGGTGACAACCAGATCTTCCTTGGCGGCACTTCTCCACCTCTGATGACTACGACACCACCGGACTTCGGTCGCCGATGGGTCTGCCACTGGCTAGTGTGTTATCTGACCACTCTTCATCGCCTATATGTGTTGCTTTGATCCGTTCATGATCAATCGATCTGGAATTGTTCGGATCTGGCGAATTCGAGTTATGCTTCGATCGATCAGGGTGTGGAAAGTTCCAGCTTATTTTTTTTCTTTCTGACAAGTTGAGGGCGTTCCACGATAGATCGGATCAAGAACAGCGGTGAGCTCTCGATTTCTATGTTCTTTCATCTCCTCTTTATTTTGTTTGATCTGTATTTTTTTATTTGGAATTTTAGATCAAGCTAAGATTGATCCAATTCTCCTTCTCGAAGAGACGGCTGATCTGTGCGAACATTAATTTTTGACTTGTGAGTTCTTGATCAAATCCTTTGATTTTTGAATCAGTGTTCTTGAATGGTGATGATTTGGATGACCTTGATTTCGTTTCCGAATTTGTCTATAATGAGCAATTCTTGTTGAATCGAAGTCTGAATCGAGAACAATCAGGATTGTCAAATCTAGTAGATTTTGGAATCGAAGTAGTGTTGGAATCTTGAATTGTGTCTTCAAATTCTGAGTTGAATTTCTCAAGGTAATTTTCTGATCATTGCCCTGTTCTATTCAATCTATTTTTGTATGTGTTTGATATTTGGTTTTGCTATCAGTGTTCGTGTCTGGGTTGTGTTCCTATCCTGAATTGTGTGTGAGTTCGTGTTCTGCCATGATCGTTTTCAAGTCAGTGTGTGGGTTGCGATGCTAGGGTTGCATATAGAGTTTCTTCCAAGATTGAAATGCAGTGCCTAATCTCTATCATTATTGTATACATTTGAAATTGTATACTCTTTGTTAATTAATTTGTATTAGTCTATATCAACTTACTTTGGATATATTTTCTCTTCTCAGCCATTCAAATTATTCTAATTAAGGTTTTGGGTTTGAATGGTTAGTTAAAATGTCGGTGTTAGGGTTTTCGAACATATCTTCTTTTGTTGTGAGTTGGTTCAGCCATGGCGAGTATATGAGTTTTTGCTTTGTTTAAACCAACTGGGGTGCTTGGTTATTTAACTAGGGCTTAAGTTAGTTCTGTGATGGGTTTGATTTAGTTTTGTGAATTTCCAGACTTGTTGAGTTGTTCAAGTTCAAAAGGGTTGCTATTTTACTTGCTGGTTTGAGCTTAAGGATTTTGGGTTTAATGATACATTGGTGGCGTTAATCAGTTTTGTCGTTTATGGTTAGGTGGGTTCATGAGGTCTAGGCAGTGCAAATTTTTTATGCAAGTGTAGCTTGATAGATAGTAGGTTTTATATAAAGAAATTGGACTCTGGAGACTATTCAGATTGGGTTGTGAGTTGTCTGAGCTTTAACTGCCATGATGTGTTCCAAGTTAACCTAGGGTGTTGGCTAAAGTGTTGCATCTATGGTTAGTATGGGTTGCACCAATGGATGTGTTCAAGACTATTCTATCCTTTGATTGAGCCTGTAATTTGATTATAATTATTTGTATTAGCTTGCTAGACTAGATTTTGCAATGGGAATGTCTGTGATGGTATGTTGGGCTAGAACAGTCAAGTGGGGGACTAATGTTCCTTGAGAAATGTTTGGCAAAACTAGACTATTGCTTACTATGCAGTACTGAGCATAGGTTAAACTCTTTAACTAACTAATTGAGTTAGCTTGTGGAATTATAAATTAGCTAAGTGTATCAATTACTAGCCATTCTTGTTAAATAACCATTTCTGTAATTAAATGAAACTAATCTAAATCATTAATATAGTTAGAAATAGCTCAAGCAAATTGGTAGATGCATATAGCTTATTAAGGTTTTTGCCTATTAGCTAAGTAGTAGTAATAACTAAGGATCATGTTTGGAGCTAACCAACTTATACAAAATTCAGGTGGACATCCAGCTCTTTTACCTACCTTTGATTACCCGGAGCAAGGCAAGTACATTCTATGGTCTTTTGCATTTACATTCATGTCTTGTACTTTTCATCTTGGATACGATATTACACGATATGGTCTTGTACTCTTGATTCATGTTCCATGTACTTTACTTGTGTCTGGGTAGGGGAAATACTACAGATGTGTGACCAAACCCAAATAAATTTATGTTAATAGCTTAGGCCTCGCACTGTGCATGCGGGACCTAGGCCGTACCATTATTCATGTGCCATGTACCCTGTGCTACCCAAGTCGGTCACACATTCTGGATGTATTTCGATATATTGCACATGTCAGGTTCCTTGTACATTTTATGTTCAAACTTTATTTCATGTTCTCTGTATTTTCTGTATTTACTTTTCAGCATTCATGTTCTTATTTCCTGTAATTTATATTTCATGTTCTCCTGTACTCATTTCTATATCATGATGTTCTTGTTCATTACCTAGGACTGTACTTTGCTCCGCTCCTGACTGGATATGTTGCAGGTGTACTTGCAGGATATTGTTCTATCTTATGGGCCAGAGCCTGGGATCTTAGCTGAGCAGGATTGAGACATGACTTAGCTAGAGGCTTCATTTTTAGACTGTTTAGCTTTACTCCTAGATATTATTTTTTTAGAGTTCATAGCGTATTTCATTCCTGTTGACTCTGGTACGTTTACGTTATATGGACTTGTAGATTATGGTGATCTTTCTAGGATCGTTTATAGATGCTATAATTTGTACTTATTCATATTGACTTGTTAGTTTCCCTAGCTTAGTATAGCTTACTACGTTGAGTCTTCCAACGTAGGCTAGGAGTGTCCGACCCGTGTCCGATTATTCGAAAGCGGATCGTGACAGCTACACCGTTGAGCTGCGGTGTCTTTGGTAGAGTCTTCTGGTGTTGTATCCCTTGCTCTCTGCAATAAGCATCAAAGGGACTAATGTACTCGCCACCATTGTCTGACCGAACACATAGCAGCTTCTTGCCCGTCTCCCTTTTAACAGAGGCCTGAAACTCTTTGAAAGTGGGCAGCACCTGATCCCTGGTCTTTAAGGCATAGACCCAAACATTTCTGGAACAATCATAAAAAAAGTCACAAAATAAGAAGCACCACCAATAGATTTTACCTTCATAGGACCGCAGACATTCGAGTGAATCAACTCGAGCAACGCCGGCTTCCTCGAACTTGGGTGACTTTGGAAAGATACCATATTTTTCTTCCCCGCTCAACAGTGCGTGCATTTCTCCAATTTTATAGACTTAAGTCCTGGAATCACCTTTCTGTTTAGCAAGTAGCTTATCCCTTTCTTACTGATATGGCCGAGCCGCCTGAGCCATAACTCGGTAGATGCATCACTGACTGCATTTACCTCATGTACCCCTTGTGTGCTCCCCTCCATATAGTAGAGTCCGTACTTCTTTTTTCCTCTGGCAATCACCATCGAACCTCTGGAAAGCTTCTACTGACCGTTTCCTAAGAGATTAAAAAAAACACTCGTCATCCAACCTTCCAATCGACACCAGGTTGAAACAGATATCAAGGACATGACGGACATCTATGAGAACAAGAACTACACCCGTCTTCGTTCTCAAATGTACATCTCCAATGGCAACCGCCTTCGAAACATCTCCATTGCCCATCTTCAACACTCCATAGTCGCCTGTTGTGTAAGTGGCAAATAGTACCTTATTGTGAGATACGTGCACTGAAGCACCTGAGTCTACCAACTAAGAATTGTCATCGCAGGAGAGGTTCATGACAACCTCATCACCTACGATGATCACTTCGCCTCCATGTGCTGACGCTGTTGCTGTAGTATTCTCAGTTTGCTTCCCCTTCGCCCTTCTTCTCTCTCTTCTAAGCGAAATAGTTTCGCTTAACGTATCCCTTTTTGCCACAATGGTAACACTCTGAGTCCTCGTACCGACCCTTGGACTTGCCCCTGCTCTTGTCTCTGCCACCACCTGGACCCCTATTTTTGCCCCTTCCGCGGCTCTCTGAAACTAACGCCTCTGAGTGGTGGGATGTGGATGAAGTGCCCTGAGAACGTCTCTGCATCTCTTCATTCAACACCTCGCTCTTGGCAAACTCCTAGACTAACTATGCCTTCCGGAGCAGAAGCGATCATAGATACTCGTACGGTCTCCCACGAGTCTGGCATTGTACATAGCAACCAAAGTCCTTGAACCTCGTCGTCGAACTTGACTCCTTTCGAGGATAGCTGGTCCACCACGCCCTAGAACTCACTCAAGTGATCCGTAATGGATGCACCATCTTTGTATCGCAGACCCATCATCATCCGGATCAGGAACAATTTGTTTAATCCAGTCTTTTTTACGTAAAAAGATTCCAGCTTCTTCCACAACGTCTTCGCATGCTCAATATTGGCAACGTGGTTGTACACGTTCTCATCAATGAACTGTCGCGTATACCTACACACCTGTATATGCTCGAAGTTCCAGTCCTCATCGGATTTATCACTGGGCTTCTCGGACGTAAATACTGGAAGATGCAGCTTCTTGACGAACAACAAATCCTCCATCTTGCTTCGCCAATAATGGTAGTTGGTACCGTTCAGTCTCACCATGTGCACCTGCTTCGCGTACATCTCTGCTTCCTGGTTTGACTGTCCACTCCTGACACTTCTTTGAACCCAAAACTCTGATACCACTCCGTTGGAAATGAAGCGCAGAAATCGTTCCCCCAAACCAAAAAGTCCTGCGAGAGAACCGAGCAAAAGCACACAAACCAAAAATGCCAAACACAATCGCAGACAAAAAATTTGGCATGGAAAACCCTTATGAGAAAAACCACGGGATAATCAGAGTCCAACCATGAAGTACCTCCACTAATGTAATAAAGAGAATATACAGCTCTACAAGCTCCTTCCGATCCAATACGGCTCACCACAACTCACTTGAAAGAAATTTTTTTTGATTGCGGACTCCGAAGAACAAGAGATGTCGAAAATTATTCTAAGCAATCTCTCATTCACTGTAGTCCTTGATCTTCTCTCTTTTTCAAATATTGTAAAGCACTCTTGTTTTTTAGATTTTTTTTCAGCTTGCATCTATCACCCTTTTATAAGCCTTAGTAATCCACACATGGAAGGTCAATATATATGGAAACTTCCAATATGCATCAATCATATATTTAATGGAAATCCAATCATAATTGGCTTGCCATAATTGGAAGCCCAATTATATTGAAAGCTACTATATGAAGGATCCAATCATAAATATATGATCAAAGTAAATATGGAAATCCAATCATATATTTTCTTAACATATATGTTCAAAATAGGATCCATGCACTCTCCGAGCTTCTTCGACACACGGATGGCGCTCGTCGCACTCCGGGGTATTCTTCACATAGGTTGGGAATCCCACCTACTCCAACAGTTTTTTGGTCCCTCAACATCCCCTTATAAGTTCCAGTTGTTGGGTTAGTGTCACGCCCCAGAACAAAAATAACGGAGATCGAGGGTGAAACAAAGCCAGCTACGTATATTAGAGTACGCCAGTACTCCAATATGCGATTTAAGCTGTCTAGAAAAAAAGTGGGTGGACTCTAGCATGCCACTGACGACTCCTATGGTTGAACAAAATCTATCTCAATCCAATCAACACAAGAAGCAATAAAGAGTAAACTACATATGAGATTGGCAAGGCGTCCCAAACACAAATACATACATAATCATGAGAGTTGACATAATAAAAAGATACATCAACTGAATATACCGAAGATACATAAATATACAACTAGCCATGGTCCAGAATATACATCTACGCTGTACGAAGATGGAGGGAACAAAACCCAGATACAAGGACTAATACATATCCTTGGCTAAACACCACCAAATGAAAGTACAATAATGGAGTGGGAGATAAGGTAACCCACTCGCCAATCCGTGCCGGTCCTCTGAGTACGAACCATCAGGAGAAGAAGATGGTAGATCCTCGGGATGAACTATAGAAACTGGCTATGCAAAACCAGTGGGGTCAGACCCCAAATAGCAAGTACCACAGGGAAGGCTCGAGGTGAACGAAAAAGCCCAATAACAACACACCAACATAATGACAGAAATAAATAAATGTGAGTCAATACTAGTACGGTACCAATGCATGTATCTCGAGAATAGAAATGACTGAATGGAAATACTGAACAATATAGCAATAGAGAAGAATAAGCCGATGAGCAACAAGGGACATGGGAACTACTCGAAGTTGGAGCCACAACCCTTAAACCAAATAAGGACCGGGGTTGCAGAACCTTTCCCGAGCAGAACTTAGCCTCTAGCCACTCACCGACACATAGAGCATATAGAGTAACGAACAACCTAAAGTGCACGGCCAATCAATGTCTACAGCTTGCTATCATTAACTAACTAGGATTGTCACAAACCTAATTACTAGAATGCAAGTTGAGAAGCTTCACTACCACCTACGCTGCAGTAACTCGGATGGCCAAGGGGGCAACGACAGTAGAAAGAAAAGAAATACAAACAACAATAATCTCTATCAATAGTAGATAAACAACATATACTCAAAAGAAACATATCAATAGTAGATAAACATCTACTCAATCAATAGAGGTTAGGGGCCTACGCCGGTCGGGGTTATCCCTACCACTGTGGGGGCCCATAGCGACTCGAGTCGCGGTAGCATGAAGTTTCCTCCCCTCCCAATAATCTATATGAGTTTACTAGTCAATTACCTATAAGATTCATTTTCAATTATCAAGTCGTCGATACTCAAGAATCGTCCTATAATAACGAGCCATGGGTACAAGTCATTTGCGAGATATCTCTGGCAAATTTTCTCAATACACATTACGCGCGATATAATGGACAATACTCACACTTGATTGTGTGAGGACCCTAATTTTGGGAATTATTTTTTATTTATTTTATAGTATTTCTATTTATTAGGTTATATTATATATTTAATTGGGATTTTTTTTATATGTACTTTTCCGTGTCTTTAATTTTTGGAGCACAGGACATGTCCATCTCTCGAAACGCCCTTCATAATTTTTGTAGTAGACATGATGATCTTCAATTTGATATATCATTTCTCGAACCGCCCTTCATAATTTTTTGTATTTAATTGGGATTATATATGTATTTATACGAGCTTGTACCCTAGATTTTTGAGGGACTTGGGAGAGTCACCTGCACTTAGTCGAATTTTCATACAACAACAGTTATCAAGCCAGTATCCAGATGGCGCCATTCGAAGCACTATACGGAAAGAAGTGTAGGTCACCACTGGCATGGGATGATATCGGGGAGAGAAAGATGTTAGGTCCAGAAATGATTGTTCAGACGGTTGAAGTGGTTAAGGGGATTAGGGAGCGACTTCGAGTTGCGCAAGATCGGCATCATCATTGGGCAAACCAGCATCGTAGGCCGCTAGAATTTTCTGTTGGGGACCACGTGTTCTTGCGGATCTCACCTACTTTTGGGGTCATTAGATTTGGCGTTCGCGGTAAGTTGAATCCGCGATACGTAGGCCCATTTGCTATCCTCGATAGGGTAGGCGATGTTGCTTATCGTTTATCCCTTCCACCTTCGTTACGAGAGGTGCATGATGTGTTTCATGTATCTCAGTTGCGTAGGTATGTATCGGACCCAAGCCATATCCTTGATCATTCTGAGCTGGTTGTTGGTACCAACCTGTCTTACGAGGAGCAACCGGTGTCCATTTTGGACCGAAAGGAGAAGATACTCAAGAACTGAATAATTAGTCTTGACCGTGTTGCTTGGGGTCATCACTCCTTAGGAGAGTCAACGTGAAAACGTGAGGATGATATCCGATTACGGTGTCCGCACCTATTTGACTCACAAGGTATATTTCTTTTCGTATACCTTGATTGTCTTGATTCCTCATGCTTATCGTCCTATGAGTAGAAATTGCTGGATGTCATCGATAGATAAACATAGATATATTACTTGCTATTGATATTGTAAGATGACTGCTTGCTCGCTAAAATTGCTTGTACTTGGATTAGTTTAGCTTTGATGTTTCTATCCTGCTTGGATTTGAAATTTCGAGGACGGAATTTTTCTAAGGAGGGTAGAGATGTCACTTCCCATTTCCAGAATGCGTATTTTTATACGTGTACTGCTTGAATATATTTATTTAATATTTATCATGCATTTGTTCTGTATTTAATCCCTTTAATTTCACGCTAATTATTTTTTTTGTATTTTATTTTCTACTTTTGTTTTGTCTTGGGTTCGGCTTGGGTTGGTTTGTTTTGGTTTAGAGTAGTTCATCATGAACCCAACCAACCACCTACCTACCATCATCTCTATTTAAAGCCCAACCATTTCTCTCTCTTCATTACTTCTTATTCTCATTTACTCTTCTTATTCCTCATAACTCTCTCCACCTACCAAGAGCTTAGGCAAGTGCATCTTACTTCCACATGAGAACCCATTTTTATGGTTCATTTATCTTCCTCTCATGATTCTAAGATAGTTTAGAACTTGACATTTTTGCATTTGAAAGTTTTATTTTTGTAGATCTAGAAATTTTTTATTTCCGGATTTTGGTGGTTTTGATCTACCAAACTTCCTTAAATTCGAGTTTTGATCATTCCAGGTTGTTGTGATTTGTGTTATACCCCATTTTGATCTATGGGAGTCCCATTTTAGGCTTAGATTGAGGTTTCACAGAAATTTGGAGTTCTGAAGGTTCTCTACGCCCACGTTTATACGTGCCCGCGTAATATCAAGCTCTACGTCCACGATCATTCGTGTCAGCGTGAATCTGGATTACGCAAGTCTATTCTGGCTTGGCGTATTTCCTTTATGCATATTCATTTACGCGTAACATGAATTCCTTTACGCGTATTACGCGTAACATTACTTCCTTTATGCGTACAAATTTACGCGTAACACGATTTCCTTTATTCTTTACGCGCACAATGTTTCACGTGTAATGCTATTTCCTTTACGCGTATAAGTTCACGCGTGATGTTATTCCTTTACGCGTAACATGATTTTCTTTACGCGTACAAGTTTATGCGTAATGTTATTACCTTTACATGTACAATTTCACGTGTGATGTTATTCCTTTACGCGTAACTCCATTTTTACGCGTACTCCCTTTAGCGTACTCCTTGGGCGCATGGCACCCCTTATTATATCCTTACGCCTTTTGTCATGAACTCGATATAATCATGATATG
This sequence comes from Iris pallida, assembly GCA_029216955.1. Classification (NCBI taxonomy): domain Eukaryota; kingdom Viridiplantae; phylum Streptophyta; class Magnoliopsida; order Asparagales; family Iridaceae; genus Iris; species Iris pallida. The sequence continues at coordinate 3,635,517 of JANAVB010005799.1, forward strand.
TTAATATTTTAATACATATTGTCGTATGGAATGTGCCCTGTGTCTCGATTGGTTTATGGATGCCCAGAATGACTGAAACTTAACCCTGAGAGTTATAAACTCGACCATACTAAATGCTAGTTTGACTTTCATGCTTATCACGAATTGACATTGATTGTTACCTCGACAAATGATTGATCATGCGTTCCTAGTTGGAACTAAGAGACTGGCTAGTCGTCTTATTGAAATTGAATGAGACACGTTCATATTAACCATGAACCATTGCAATCGACTAGCCGATCCCGAACATTGGCATATGGACACGTGCAAACTTCAACTTGTTTCTATAAAGGCAGCATGTGTACCTTACAGCCATGGCATGATTATTCCGTGGCTAGGTTTGATTGTTGCATTACGCTATGTAAGACCTACAACCTAACCGTACGGGCATCGTTGTAGAGTTGTGCATATCGTACTCTATACAAAAGTACTCATTCTGAATGACCATGATCCACGGTATGAGATTTCAATTAACATAGGGACTATTAAGTTAAATAAAATAACGATTGCATGGAGAGAATAGATTTCCGAGTTCTTACATGGCAGCCATCTCGGGACAATTAGTGCCCCGACATGTCGGCTGGTTCCCACAGATACTACAAATCTGCCACACGGGCAGGGAGTGGTATCTGCTTATATCTTTACATATATTGACGACGGGCGTCCCGCTGGGACTCGTCTAATTCATGATTGGCACAATTGATTATTGGGTAAACTAGCCTTGCTTGTACATTGTAAGAACTGAGGAATCCCTTATTGTATATTTCCAGGGCAACTTGAAACTTACAGTTAGCAAGCCGTAGTAGTTGTATTGTCGTTTAAATTGATTTGTTTGTGTACTGTACCTACTCTGTTAATGACTAAGATGATCAGAATGTCAGGACATGACGGGTCAACTTCTGTCCTTGTTTGGTTGGGAAGTTGGTTTGAAGTGTCGTGATGTTGTGTGAATCCCAGTAGCAAGTGGAGACTTATTTATCATATTCTTAACTCTTATCACTGGTTTTATTTCTTATGTCGTGCTTCCTTGTGGTATTTGCTATTAGAAGTCTAACCTCTCTGGTTTTGTATGGCCAAATTTAGAGCCAGTTCCCGAGGACTCATCTTACTTCAACCTCCAAGATGGTCAATACTAGAGGGATGATCGCAGGAGGACACGAGTGGGTTTCTTGCTTCCCTGCTCCTTTTGCTACTTACTTTACATTTTGTCGTTTGGCCCCGACATATTAGTCGGATAGTCTTGCACTTACTTTTACATAATTGTAACTAAGTCAGACTGCAGCTGATAACGATTGTATATACCTTACTATATTATCTGGCTATGTTTTGTAAAGCCAGATCTTAAGAACATTTTGACTGAGCATTTGGGACGCCTTACTGCTTTATCTTACATGTTCTCTATTACTGCTTCTTGATTGAATGATTGAGACAATAGATGTTGAGTAACCCTAGTGAGACTTTCATGTAGTTGTACCCCCTCGTCTTTTAGATAGCATTGATCGTATTATACGGTATTTATCTACCCGTAATATGTAGCTCGCTGAGTCACTCCTCCGCTCTCCGATATTCTGGTTCTGAAAAATTTACTTTGAAGGCTACCGACGGAATAGCGACTGTAGTTTCCGTCGCTAAGGTTCTGGAAAATATTATATTCTAGTATAACGACTGAATAGCGACGTAAGTTTTACTTACTATTCCGTCGCTATGTTCCTGTCCGACAACAAAAGCGTATCGAAAACATCTTAGCGACGTAATTTTCCGTCGCTCGCCCGTCGCTACTCTCATGCTGAATTATGCCGCTGCGACGTCGGTAGTTCGTCGGTAACTATAGTGACAGAGTTTCCGTCGCTATTACGTCGTATTTTCCAATAAATAGCGTGTCGCTAAATGCGACACTAATCAGTCGCTATTTCTGACAAACTAGCGACATATTTAAATTAGCGACACGTGATTTCCCGACAAACCATTTTCGTCGCTGATATATCGCTATTTGGCTTTAGCGACGGAAAAATGACTTTTAGCGACGGATCCCGCCGTCGCTAAAAGCCTATTTTTTGTAGTGGAAAATCAGTACGGGAGTGCGCTACTACGAGCCACTATATCAATCTGGACATGTACAATAATCATGAGTACGCCATGACAGGCTACTATCAATCGATGTACAACTAGACAATAAATGCACTGGACAATAAAATCTAGAAAGGCATGGCATGTCAAAAATCAAATAGAAAACTATATCAAGGTATGTAAGAAAAAATCAATAAAGATAAGTGCATGACATAAAACAGTTTATGAACATATAATATATCAAGTGTATATAGGGTGTACAATCATTGTCTAACTACGCAAGATCATCTAATCATGTTAAGAGTTCATTATAATTGAAGAAAATATCAAAAAGGACAAAAACGGGTAGAAACGGACGAAAACAGACAAAAATAGCCTAACCGGATCATCAGAAGGATTACTGCGGATTACCGGCGGATTTTTCGAAGTGTCACAGCAAGTTTTGTCGTACAAGTTCAGATTTTCCGATGGATTTTTGCGGATTTCCGACGGATTTTTCGAACCGTTACAGAAAGTTGATTTTTGAAAACTCCAAACTCGTTTCGGCCATAAAAACTTCATTTTAAATCAAAATTTGAATTTTCAAAAGTCAAAAAATGCATAAAATTGAATTTCCTACAATGTAGAAGCATTAGATTTTATTGATTTTGATATTTGAAAGATGAATACCTCAAAATACTCAAAAATATTATCTACAAACTCATATCTATGCTACCATCGATAAAAACTAAAAGTGCTACATACTAAAGATGTTAACAATTTAGAGGAGCATATTATAGAACAATAAAACTTTAGTTTCTATGGAAACAAAAATAAAGCATGGTCATATCACTTTTGAGCAAGATGTACTTGCCTAGGTTTTAGCAACCAAGCCTAATCTTCCACTCCACCACCAAGAGGGGTTCCGTGTATCGCCCCAGTCCCAAAATACTTAGGACCAAGTAGGTAACATGTCAGCTGCACCTATACGAAGAATACTCCAATATATGGAATCCTTGTATACGTACATAAGCTGTATATATATACAATAAAGTCTCAGGCCATAATATAAGTATCTAATCTCATCACAGCTCAGTACAGAATAAGTAAGAGTCTAATAAATAATAAGTGCATCAAAGAGATAGCCGAGTGGTCATACCCACTCCAAACAACTATGAAAAATAGTCACATTGATCGGAGTCCAACCTCCACAAAATAGAAAGTAAAGAGATGTAAAAATGTCCACTAAAATGTCTCAAGGAAATCAATAAGCTAGAAGTCAGGGGAGATGCCTCGTCATCAATGTAGGATGGATCCAGAGCCGCTCCGTACTATAGCAGGAAGTCGTCTAATCCTGTATAGATAACCAGGTCCTCAGCGGGACGTAACAAGATACAAGAAAATACCATGCCATATAAACTGTGATGTATAATATAAGAAAAGATGAATGCAAATTGGGTGCCTACCAGTTCTACAGTGAGAATATAGTTAAGAACATACCTTCAACGCATGGGCATCTGGCTCAGGTGCAGGTAACTCAAGTATGGTCCCATCAGGATACCAGGGACCTCAAAGCATAACATTACTCGAATGTCAAAGGCCAGCAGGATCAGGAATAGGAAAGTGCATAAGTGACACATACGTTAAGGAAACTGTTTTCCCCACCCAATGCCTAGTAGAGTCACATCCATGACTCATGAAACCTCTAATAACTGCTAAGTCTACTAGCATGCAATTCTTTCGACAGTTACTCATATCCGTCGCACGTCTCATACGTATCGGTGGCCAGTCGACTACGCGAGCACATGTCCTACATGTGAATCACAACACGTGGTAAAGCAAGTTTTAAGGCCGTATGAGATATAACAATATCTCATCAACAAAGGGGTGGTCACTAGACTAAGTTAATACAAGAGAAATAAATAAAAGCGAGAAAACGACCGATAGAGTCGCTTGCACACAAGTGTGACTTGGACGCACAATTTTATAATATCAAAAAATAAGAAATACTAAAAATAACAACTGAAAATAAGAATATATAAATCACAGAGTAAGGTGGCAAGGTATCTTGCCTAGCGGTGCGAAGGTGGCAAGTCCAAGAAGCATAATGTCAGCAATAGAAATGTCACAATCTCCAAACAACTCCGGATGCTGAAACAAACATCAAGAACGTACTCAGAATGAGTGATATACCTAGGAAATGTCAGTCCAGAAGTCTAATTCTGGAACAGGGGCAAAATCATAATTTCGGGTTAAAACGATGTCCGTCGTTGGACCCGTTTTGCACCAAAATGCGTGCCAATGTCTATGGTCTCTAAAGTCGTCAAACTACATATCTACGGATCCGATTTGAGGAGACAAACTCAACAGTATGTCCAATTTTAGATTCTAATGAGCCATGCACAAGATCGCCCGTTGGATCGGGTTGCGGGCCCGCCAATTAGGCGTTCCAGTCGACCTTCTTAGAATCGGACCAAACTTGGCATATAGGACCAAAATTTTGATTCGGTCCTACTGGCACAAGTTTCATCTCGGTACGACGAACGTAGACAAAGTCATGGCCAAGTTTGCAAAAGCTCGATACGGAAGTATCTCGACGGATACACACTGATTTTGTCGCACACGTGCAACGAAATCGGGTTCCGACATTTTCCACATGTCGACAACATCCATATGTGCCTTTCGATGCATATAGTACGTGACCACGTCGCCCGGTTTGTCAGGGTGCACGCCGTATCGGACAGAATTCTAAATTTTTTTAATATTTTTAACACAGTTTTTCGTACAAGTTTAATATCATGTAACTTTCTGCACAACAAACGAAATAAGGATCGAACAGGTGCGTTACGATCTCAGTTAGGTTTCCTGTGACTATTTTTGATTGGTTTGTTGAAACTTACAGTATTTGGATCACAAATCGGCTTCCCAGTTGGGGTCGGGACAGTCTTTTTAACTCTGCTTTTCAACAAATTTTCGGGCAGCTTTGCCTCGATCTCTCGAACAAACCCCTAGGTTTTACCAGATTCTAATAGAAGGGATTTGATGGGGTTCATATAGGCTTTCTAAAATGATTTACGGAACTGGAATTGATCAACCATGCAGAGAGAAATCTAGAGTCGAAGGGGAGTACCTTACTGTCGGCTAAAACAGAGTTTGTTGTTGCTTTCTTTACATGGAGAGAGCTTGCTCTCAACATGCCTTATAAAATTTTAGTCCCACATCAGAAATGCACCATGAGTTATCTCAACATATATACTTGGTTGTGTTGTTGAGAGATGCACATGGGATGGTGACCCTAAGGAGGAAACCATGTGGGTGATTTTACTAGGAGGTAAGAATAAGGCTCCAAGGATTAAGCATTAATGCTTTTGTCATTCTCTTGGATTAATTCCACTTGGAGCTAAGCCCCAACGGGGCTTAGCGACTCGGACTCGGACTCGGGCTCATGAGGCGTAATGTGGCATTTTGTTGGCACACTTTGCACTTAGCACGTCAGCAGTCATGTGGCTCATATGCGGCCATGCGGTCTTATGCGGCATGCGGCTCATATTCGGTCTCATGCGGTCATGCGGCTCATACGGCTCATGCGTCCATGCGGCTCAAGCGGTCCATGCGGCTCATGCGTCCATGCGGCTCATGCGGTCCATGCGGTCCATGCGGCTCATGCGGTCCATGCGGCTCATGCGGCTCATGTGGTCCATGCGGCCATGAGGCTCATGCGGCCAGGCTGTTGCTGCCGCATGGAGGGTTTCGCTGACTGTGCAGAATACAAGTCAGTTATGGATAGGCTGAATCAATGCGATTAATTCAGATCCTATCTTTGTGGGATTTGAATTAATTTCATCCCTATCTTTGTGGGATTTGAATTAATCTCGTTGCTATCTTTTTGGGATTTGATTCAATCTTTCCATAACTGAAGAGGCGGCTAGGGTTTCCACCCTCTCTCTATAAATACTCTCTTCTGGCATCCTTTGTGGTTACTACGAAAAAATAGAAGTCGGAAAAGGAGAAAGAGAGAGAGAGATGCTGCCGCCATTGCAAGTCCATCCGAGGAGTCAGAATAGAGGTAACTTCGAGCGTTCCACAAGTTCTTCAAAACTTGCTGGTTCCCGGAAGCAGATCGTGTGGGGCGAATCTTGCTTTGAGCAACGGTATTTTGACACCCCAGCATTGTTCTTCTTCTCATCTCTCTCTAGATTATTGTAACTCGTTCTGTCCCAATTGCAACACGTTTGCAAGAAAGAACGAGAGATCTTCTCTTCTCTATTTTTCCTCCTCCATATTGTAATCGGGTTATTTGGTATTTGTATCATCGTAGATCTTTGTTGCATCTGTTTTACCATCTTTGATCAAGCCCGGGACTAACAATCTCAAAGCAAGATCCGTGTAGATGGAAAACATTAATGCTTCGCTCCTCCAATCGGACTTCTGCAAGTTGGAAAAGTTTGATGGAGAGCACTATCAAGTCTGGAAGAGAAAGGTTTACCTAACTCTTCAACTAAAAGACGTTGATCATGTTCTGTTGGAGGAAGAACCCTCCGTTCCAGACACTGGATCTACTGCCGCTATCAACGCAGCTACCAAACTCCAGGCCAAGTGGAGAAGGGAAAATAGCATCTGCAGGCTTCTCATCCTGAATGCTATGGAGGATTCTCTGGCAGAATCCTACTCGAAGAAGGAACTTGCCAAAGACATATGGGAGTCTGTGGAAAATCTGTATGAAGAAGACAGGAACAGGAGCAAGATGTTTGTGGTTGAAAAATATCACAAATTGCTCTTTGAGGACGAGAAGTCTATGTTGCCACAGGTGAAGGAATTTCTGAAGCTACGTCAAAAACTGGAAGACGAAGAGATGCCCCTTCCCGACAAGTTTGTCGTTGGAGGGATCGTCTCAAAACTTCCTGCTGGATGGAGTACCTTCTATGCAAGGATGCACAAAAAGAAGCTAGACATTAGCTTGGGAGATCTACTTCAGGAGATCCATGTTGAGGACGAGATGCGTTCCCAACAGAAAGTGGACACTCTGTCCAAACAGTTGGCTAAAGCCAATCTAGTGCAGACGAGAGATCACAAGGGGAAGCAGGCGGCTTCTCATCCCAAGAAGAAGGACTTCGCTAATCTAAAAGTGAAGGGTCCTTCATTCAAGCAACAGAAGAATAAGTCCCACGTGACTTGTTACAATTGTGGCAAGAAAGGCCACTACAAGAGTGAATGCAGATCTAAGACTAAACAATCAGAGAAAGGTGAGCCTAATAAGGTTTTATTGGTTTCTAACTTTGTTGCTATGATCGCACAGGTCACAACTGTGGGGGTTGACTCTGACTAGTGGATAGACACTGGTGTGACTTTCCATGTCTGTTCTGGCAAGGAATGGTTCGTCACGTACCAGCCAATATCTGAGAACGTTGTCATGGCGAACCAGGCCCAAGCTGAAGTTCTGGGGATCGGGACCGTGGAACTGAAACTCACTTCTAGGAACACTCTGACACTTCAAGGTGTGAAGCTTGTTCCTGCGATTGCCATGAACCTGATCTCTGGGAGCCTGCTCTGCAACGCAGGCTTGAGGATGGACATCAATGCTGGTCAGATGGTGATGTCCAAGAAGGGAACATACTTCGGGAAGGCTTATCAAACCGAAGGAATGTTTAAAATTCAGCTTGTCAACCAGTTTGATGACATTAATGCAGTTGTATTTTCTGATTATTCTCTTGAGTTGTGGCATAATAGACTAGGACATGTTCATTGTAAAAGAATTAACAAAATGTCTAGTCTAGGACTTATCTCCAAATGTGGGGGTGAGGTGGAGAAGTGTGAAGTGTGTGCTCAGACGAAGATCACAAGGAAACCCTTTCATCGGGTCAATCGAAGCACAGATCTTCTGGAGTTGGTGCACTCCGATATCTGTGACTTCAAACATTTTTCCACGAAGGCCGGGATAAAGTATTTCATAACCTTCATCGACGACTTCTCAAAATACGCGTTCGTCTACTTGCTCAAGTCTAAAGACGAAGCTTTCGAGAAGTTCAGAGAGTTCAGGGCCGATGCTGAACGGCAAACTGGACAACAACTCAAGAGGTTGAGAAGTGATCGAGGTGGGGAGTACAGGTCTCATGAATTTGCATCATTCTGTAAAGAACATGGAATCATATACGAGACTACTTCTCCATATTCTCCTCAATCCAACGGAGTAGCAGAGAGGAAGAATCGAACATTAACAGAAATGATGAATTCTATGCTGCTTACTGCAGGCCTTCCAAAATGCTACTGGAGATAAGTTGCATTAACGGCCACTTTCATTCTGAATAGAGTGTTATATGCAACCTCAGACGTAACTCCTCATGAACTCTGGTTCAAAGTCAGACCAAACTTGAATGTCGTTCGAGTGTGGGGGTGTCTGGCGTATGTGAACCTTCCAATTCTGAAGATTCAGAAGCTAGGGATAAGGACTACGAAGGCGATCTTCTTGGGGTATGCCGAGAAGAGTGATGCTAGGAGATTTCTTGATATTGAGTCAAATCATATCATCGAATCTCGCGATGCTGAATACTTTGAAGACAAGTTTGCAAAAGACAAAAACATTGTTCTTTCGGATATTCCAGAAAATGATGTAGGTGCAAATGAGACTGAAATCTCATATGGGCCAGTAGTCCAAGAAGAAGCTGTTGTTCATGAAACAACTCTTGTACCAGAACTCGCAGAGCCGTCAGCTAAGCGAGCGAGGAGACCGAAAGATTTCGGAGATGTCTTTGTCACCTATCATGTGGAAGAGGATCCGCTTACCTATGATGAGGCGATGAAGACCATAGATGCTATCTTCTGGAAGGAGGCAGTGAATGACGAGTTTGACTCTATCACCTCCAATAATACATGGGTGTTGGTAGATCTACCTGAAGGAGAAAAGCCCATCGGATGTAAATGGATTTTCAAGAAGAAGATGAAGGCAGATGGAACTATTGACAAGTTCAAGGCCAGGCTGGTAGCCAAGGGATTTTCTCAGAAACAGGGGATAGACTACTTTGATACGTACGCTCCAGTAGCTCGGATGACCACCATCAGGATGTTAATCGCTCTAGCAGCTATACATAAGTTGGTGATACATCAGGTGGATGTTAAGACAGCATTTCTGAATGGGGAGCTGACCGAAGAGATTTACATGCAACGGCCAGATGGATTTGTCGTCAAAGGTCTTGAAGACAAAGTCTGCAAGTTGGTGAAATCATTATATGGTTTGAAGCAAGCTCCCAAGATGTGGCATGAGAAGTTTGACAAAGTTATTAGGTCAAACGGCTACAGAGTCAGGGAGACGGACAAATGTGTTTACACAAAGTTCGCTGATGGAAGAGGAGTCATAGTTTGTCTGTACGTGGACGACATGCTAATCCTAGGTATGGATATAGGTTGTGTCACGGAGACAAAGAAGTTCCTCTCAACCAAGTTCAGTATGAAGGACTTGGGGGATGCAGATGTCATCTTGGGCATAAAGATCATCCGGACAGACACTGGAGTAGCGCTGTCACAATCTCACTACATTGAGAAGATGCTCACACGCTATGGGTATAAGGATCTTCCAGGGATCGATACGCCATACAGGTGTGATCAGAAGCTGAAGCTAAACTCGAAGGAAAGCGTCAGACAGTTGGAGTATTCTAGCATTATCGGAAGTTTAATGTTCGTAACCCCTGCCACAAGGCCTGACATAGCTTTCACCGTAGGAATGCTGATTCGGTTCACAAGCAACCCAGGGGTTGAGCACTGGAAAGCTGTGAAGCGGGTGATGAGATATCTCAAGAAGACTCAGACATATGCACTGCACTACAACGGGTATCCGACAGTAGTGGAAGGCTTCAGTGATGCTAGCTGGTGTTCAGAGGTGGAAAGCGAGAGATCCACAGGTGGATATGTCTTTTCCTTGGGTGGAGCTGCTATATCGTGGAAGTCGAAGAAGCAGACTATACTCTCTCGTTCCTCCATTGAATCTGAATTCTATGCACTTGAAACTGCAGCAGATGAAGCAGAATGGCTTCGGGAGCTCATGTATGATCTTCCAGTGGTTGGGGCTCAGATACCGGCGATACTGATATACTGTGACAACCAGGCGACTGCGGCGGTGGCATCAAATGACCTCTTCAACGGAAAAAAGAGGGCTGTACGGTTGAAGCACATGGCAGTACACGATCTTATCAAAAGAGGTGTAATTGCAGTGGTTGATGTTCGGAGTCAGGAGAACCTGGCAGATCCGTTCACAAAGGACCTCAAGCGCCAGTTGGTCGATGACACATCTTGTAAAATGGGCTTGAAGGCATTCTGATAGTGTGTCTTTGTAATCCTAACATAATGTTTTATGCTATTAGTTCAAAGAAAAATCTACTAGGCATCTAACTTTTGGTTCAAAGGAGGATCACTAACTGGGAAACTATCAGGTAACAGTGGGTACTTGTTTTCTGGAACATGGAAGGGATACGGACCCATAACCACTGTTGTCTACTATGTATTTTCTACAGAAAAAACAGATCCTGTGGAAGGTTGGCTTAAACGCCTTAATGAGTTCTCAGGCAGAGTGAATGCCTGGTGTGCTTTACAGGAAGCACGGTAGAGCAGCACTACAAGGAGTGAAACTCCATGCTACAGTGGGGTGACTCCACCATGAGGTTTCCAGGTAGGGGTAATGCCTCGGCTTTGCAAGCCAAGTCATAGCGGCGTAGCACCGCAAATAGGCAGGTAGTCTAATGCTGTATGACGTAATTAAAGAGTTATAGACAGCACTACAAAGGGGAGGATGGCCCCATGTTACAGTGGCACAACACCACGATGAGGTACCCAGGTCGGGATAAAGCCTCGACATTGCAAGCCATGTCGTTGCGGCGTAACATCGCAAGGAAGCCTTAGGCTTCATGCTGAGTAGATTGGCACTACAAAGAGGCTGAGACCTCATGCTACAGTAGTATGACACTACGATGAGGTTCCCAGGTAGGGGTAATGCCTCAGCTTCAGGCCATGTCATAGCGGCGTAGCACCGCAAGGAAGCGCAAGG